>JAZGLO010003512.1:0-405000 GCA_036873155.1 Biomphalaria sudanica
TGTCTGTTGTATAGGCGCACTGTTGTATAGGCGCATTGCTCTTTTACTCCGAACATTTCAACCTGTACAGTCTAGTTCAAGTCCGTATTGGCTGTATCAAAAACTTTTGATTCTCTGATTGAGACAAATCTCTGGAGGCGCGGTGGCTGAGAGCCAAAAGGCTTCGCTTCGGAGGGTCCCGGATTCGAATCCTCTTGAAGACTGTGATGTTTAATTTCGATATCTTTAGGGCGCCTTTGAGTCCACCCATGTGTACCTGACATAAGTTGGGGAAAAATAAAAGCGGTTGGTCGTTGTGCTGGACACACTTTCGCTAACCGTCGTTCACAGAAACAGATGACCTTTACATCATCTGCCCTATAGACCGCAAGATCTGAAAGGAGAACTTTATTTTTTTTTTTTTAGACATTGATCTGACTCTGAACAGGAAATAAATGTTCAAACTCAAGGCGTTCATGTCTCCAGGACGAGACTAAGGGATGGAGGTAAAAACACAAAAAAAAAACGTAATTAGTTTATGGGATGGAGACACAAGGACAGAGGAATAAAAGTGGGGGATTAATTATAAAATATTTAGAATTCCAGGTAAGGGTTATAAAGAGACGCATGTCCACTCTTGCATAATTAATGTTTAATTCAACTTCGTAGCTTGGACTTTTTTTTTTCTTTACTGAGAGAGAGAGAGAGAGAGATTTAGTATGAGAGATAAAATAGAGAGTGGGAGAGTATGTACTTGTGTGAGAGATCAGAGAATATGTTTCATAGAAAAAGTGAGAGATAGAGAGAGAGACAGAGAGAGAGAGAGAGAGAGAGAGAGTTTGGAGTTTGAAAATGCTGCGTTTTTATCTAACAGACTGGGAGGTAGCGGTCGACGTTTCGGAAATGGTTTTCTACGGTCACTGCATGCGACTTATGGTGTCAGGTCCCGGTGTCATGTCCAGGCTGTCAATTAGGCGGTAACGGTCACTCCTTGACCCACGAAATATAAATTCTCCGTAACCCTGGGCCCCCCTGATAAGAGAATGGGAAATAACTGCCCACGAAGGAGGCAGTAACGGCACGAAGCCATTCCCGTCACTGGTCCCGTAGTGACCTCCAAGATGGACACGTCTGTCGTCCAGCAGTGACCCTGTAAGATTTTATGTACGTTCGTGTGTACGTCACGTCCGTGTCAACAACGCCGGAAGTGTAAAATTAACATTAAGGTGCCGATGGCGTCTCGGAACTAATTAACTTTTGTGTCGCCTCGATCACCCACATTTTGCCACGCCCACTTTTAGTCTGATCTTAATAACTAGCCCCCATAACATATCTAAACAACTTGAGCATTGTCTATTTATCTTGTGAGTCTTATGCATCTTTTATTTCTGGTGGCCTATCGACAACACTTTGGTTTTTGTTCCTAGAAATAAGTGTTAGGTTTTTAATCAAATATCACGTAAAATACGATTTTTGGGGGGAAAAAAAGAAAGGAATACATTCTCACTCGATCTTATACAGGCATACTTTAAAACACGCATACACAAACTTTGCGTATACCACACATACTTTAAAAACACAAACACACTATCTTTAGTGCTCCTTATCTGCAGAGACATTAATAGACTTGGTTTATTCTTTCAACCCAATACAAGCACCTTCATCATCCTCATCCTAAGCATCATCATCATCTTCATCTTCATCATAATATTTTTCTTCATTCTCATCTTCTGCTTCTCCTTCATCTTCATCACCATCATCATCACCATCATCATCACCATCATCATCGCCATCATCATCACCACCACCATCATCATCATCATCACCATCACCATCACCATCATCATCACCATCATCATCATCATCATCATCACCATCATCATCACCATCATCATCACCATCATCATCACCATCATCATCACCATCATCATCATCATCACCATCATCATCACCATCATCATCACCATCACCATCACCATCACCATCTTTATCTTCTTTCTCCTTCCTCTTGGCATCCACAAAAACGATGTTGTATAATGCCGATTAATTGCTATAATAAATACTATTGATACTATTGTCAATGTAGACAAGCGACTTAATTAAATACTTATAATTTAGTAGTAGACCTAACTGTTAACTTAACGACTGCAAACACCGGACCATTCTCATCTATTGCCTTTAGTTTCTGATAGTTTCAACTCTTGAACGAAAACTCGTCAGCCCAAAAACATTTCGCTTGGAGTTTGTTTAGGATAATGAACAGGATAGTGCGCACTTGTTTAGGATAATGAACAGGATAGTGCGCACTTGTTTAGGATAATGAACAGGATAGTGCGCACTTGTTTAGGATAATGAACAGGATAGTGCGCACCGTCTGTATTTTTTATAACGGTGGGCGAGTCGCAACACTACTGTTCTATGTGTCACATGACTGTTCTATGTGTCACATGACTGTTCTATGTGTCACATGACTGTTCTATGTGTCACATGACTGTTCTATGTGTCACATGACTGTTCTATGTGTCACATGACTGTTCTATGTGTCACATGACTGTTCTATGTGTCACATGGCTGTTCTATGTGTCACATGACTGTTCTATGTGTCACATGACGGTTCCATGTGTCACATGTCTGATCTATGTGTCACATGACTTTTAATGTGAAATCTTTTTTTTATTTCTCAGGTATGGTTCCAGAACCGACGCTCCAAAGAAAGGAGGATGAAGCAGCTTAGCGCTTTGGGCGCCAGGAGGCATTTTTTCCGCAACCCCAGGCGCATGCGGGCGCTGAGGCCAGGGGAGGATCTAGGTGACAGTCCTGATCTGATGGGCTCAGGATTCGGCTACTTGGGTGAGTACTCGAACTCAACATTTTACGACTTACAGCAAAACTTTGTTTTCTAAAAAATACCATTGAAAACAAAAGAGCGGGGGACCAATACGATACAGACAATAAATGGACGGGAGTAACAGATATATTACGAAACAAAGAAACAGGAAACACAGTTTGAAGGAATTATCTTTAAGTCGAAATAGTAAGTAAGGGTTTAGTCTTTCACCTGACTACGTAGACTCAGCTCCGACCTAGAAATATGAAGGAGCCAAAAAAAAAAAAATGTACTCTATTACATCGCCTTCCAAAAATAAAACATTATTTGGCAGGGGAAACGTAATTCAATTCTTTGATTTGGTTTGTGTACATTTGAATAGAGAGGCGCCGTGTACATACAGACCTACGTGTGTACGAACTGACCATCTTTTTTTTTTCTCTGTCACACATAATCTAACACTCATAACTTCCTTTTCTCTCATTCGACCACTCATGCACGCGCCAAGAGACACACACAGAAAACAGTCACTCATACACACCATGTGACTCACATCAACACACACACACACACACACACCACACACTCTAATCAACACACTCACATACACATCAAGACACACTCACATCAACACACACACACATACACATCAAGACACACTCTCATCAACACACACACACCACACATCAAGACACACTCACATCAACACACACACACAAATACACATCAAGACACACTTGCATCAACACACACACACCACACATCAAGACACACTCTCATCAACACACAAACACATACACATGCTCGCACGTCGTTAGAGCATAATGGCAACACCCGGTTTGTTCGACCTGTTGCCAGATTGTTGGTGTCCAGACGATGTTAAATAGTCAGTATCTTGTACCAATTGGATGTTCGCCCCCCCTCACCCCTCCACCAAGCCACTGAACTAAAGACTGGGGGTTTCAATGTATTGATCCCAGCAACACAGCCGTTGTTTTTTTTATTCATAGACTCAAACAGTTACTGGGGACATAGAGTCACAAAACTTATAGTCAACCCCCAAGTTGCATCCCGAGGAGGCTATATAGGAGACCTTAAGAAGACTGGGATGTATAGCTCTAATGGGTACCTCACATTAGTTAAGGCGGTTGGTCGTTGTGCGGGCCACATGACACTTTCGATAACCGCTGGCCACAAACAGATGATCTTTACATCTGCCAAATAGATCGCAAGGTCTGACGGGGATGCTTTACTTGTAAACCCTCCGAAATCATCTTTCATATAAATTCCGTAAAAATTTCATGCTCTCTAAAAAAGCTGTGTATGTGTGTGTGTGTGTTTACTTCTTTTATATGTCGGATCCTTGTGTACAATGAAAGTTGCCACCGGGGTAGTATCAATACTTTAAGGCACATTCCAAACACCATATTATAAGAGAGCTTTGATATACAATCCTAGAATTCAAATTATCAAATGTTTGTTTGTTATTGCTTATTATCTAACTCGAGAGTTTCATTATCTTATATATAAAGTAGAATGTAAGGCGTATGTGTGTTTGTATGTCCGGCAAAGAAAAAAAAATTGTTTGACCAATCTTGATAAAACTTTGCATAAAAGCAATGTTCCTTTGATCATGGCGGAGACCGTAGAGTATGCTTAATTTCATTCCCACAATCAGTGAGCCATACATAAAAAAAACAAAACAATTACATTTATCTCCATTAAAGAACGAAACTTTTAAAACAAAACGGGTAAACCCGCTTTTACAGTATTTTATATTTGATAAAAATATGTCGGTTGAACGGGTAAACCCATTTTTAGACTACTTTTTTATTTTCATGACAAAATTAAAAAAAATATAAAGGGAACATTCGCCAGGTTTGCCATAGATCTAGATCTAAATCCAATCCACTAGATCAGTAATAACAATCTAAGGCCCGCAGACCACGGGTCATATCCTGCTTGTTATGTTATAGTTCTTAACAAAACGATCTGAATCTATCTATTTGGTTACTTCTTTTTTTTTTTCTTTTGCTGATGAAATAAGAGAGGGGGAGGGGTGAGGTTGAGATGTTTGTGTTTGTGTGGGTGGGGGAGCGATAAGCGAAATCACAACAACCCAGATGACACACCTGTTACCGAGCCAAATGGAAGGCCACATCAGGGCGCTTAGTTTGGTGGGCTTCTGAAAAGCTGGGGCAAGGGAGGAGGGTGACAAGGTTAAACAGTGTGCGTGTGTGGGTGGGGGAGGGGGGAGGTGATGTGTAAGATGATACTTTACACTGCATTCTGGTAAATGAGAAGGAGCCTTAATTCCATATCCTTATCCCCATCCGCCCCCCCCCCTTTTCTGTTTGAGTCTCAGATAGGAACTGGCTCGCTAACTGACTAGTGCCTGTGTGAGTACCACACGTGCGTGTATGTTGCTCGTGTATGTTTTTGGCGTACGTGCGATCAGTTTGGGCACTTCATCAGTAACAGAAAATGTCACATTGGGTAACAGCGGGTAAGGAGGGGGGGGGGGGAGGAGGCGCGGGTTAATGGAGTTAGTTTTATCTCATCCACCCCCACCCTCCAACTACCATGATAAAAAAAAAACGGATAGCATTCGTTACAAAGCGTTCCCTTTGTTTCAGCCAGTGTCATTGTTCAGGGCGCCAAACAAAAGGGGCACCGTCCGACTGTCAAGCGGTCTACTGTTGTTGTTGTTGTTTTTTTCGGGTAACTCATCAATGACTGTAATCTATGCAATTCTCCCCTCCCCCCCCCCCCCCTTTCTACTTTTCATTAAATCAACCACTCTAACCCCAGTAAAGACAATAACTATGCTTTTTTTTTTTTTTTTTTTTTAAATATATATTTTTTTACCCAGCTCGTCAACGCGTTAGACAAACAATGAAAATAACGCGTTGCCAATCGGGAAAACCCAAAAAATGTTGAAGGCATTGATCAGTCACGCAAGCGCACTAATCTATGTATCTAGTGTTGCTTTGGCCTTCCATTCTTCCTGCTGTCCTCTGCTGGAAATGGCGAATGAGAAAATGGGTAGGGAAAAAAAAAGTGCGCGAGTAAGCGTGTGTGTGTGTGAGAGAGCGGGGTGCTAGGGACGAGGCGATCAGGGTGCCACATAAATTCAAGGGTACATAAGGTTCGGAGGTCTGTGTTTCAAAAGAATTGGGTGGAGTATGGTGGGGGGGGGGGCGGCTGGGGCATAAACAAAGGTTGGTTGACGTGGGGGTTAATTAGCTTTTGTTAATTATAGTGTTTCTCTGTGTTTAATGTCTGGTGTGGCCATGTTTTTTTAAACTCGTCGTAAAGAAAGGTCTGCTTCTCTGTTGCGGATTTTTTTTTTCTGTCGTTGGTTGTTGTTCGTCCTGAACGACGCAATGCATGATGAAAAGTAGAGGGCGGGGGTAGGGAGACGAAAAGTAGGCTCTATAACTTTGAATAATGAATGAGAAACTGAACAATGAAAGTGAGTATAGGCATTGCCTCTTATGTATTAGTCTTCCATTCACGAGACACCCTCCCGCCCCCCCCCCTTCTCCTACGCTCTCGTTTTGAATATTGGGAATCTAAGAAATGGAGGTTCCTACGAAAAGAGAGAGAGAGAGAGAGAGAGAGTATAGATGAAGTAGGAATGCTGTAGGAATGAAGAAAAGAAAGTAGACAGACAAAGAAGAATCAAGAATAATATAAATGAAATATTTAAAACAAAAAAAAAATGGGGAGGAGGGTGGGGCAGCCAACCCTGGCGCCGGATCTTTCGTGGGGGGGGGGGAAGGCGCCAAAAGGGGTATCAAAATGCTACATAAAATATCAAAGCATTTCAAAGCTATGTTCGTTAATTTCAATAAAATTATATTTCAAGATTTTGTCTAGGTCACAGATTGGAGGACGAGAATGGAATTATTAAAATGTATATCAATACGACTTAGAAGCTATAGCGAACGAATGTATGAAAAATGCTTTAGGAAAACAAATTTGAATGTTAATTTGATTAAAATATGAAATGAATGGACTATAATTAGTATGTTTATGTGTTAAAGTATAAAACTATCTTAGCGAAGAGAAGGTCTATCGTCGTAGAGTAGAATTAGAGCTATAGACTTAAGAATAGAGAGATGTATAACATTTCGGTCTTGTCTAATGAAAGAATGTACGACAGGAATTCTAAATTCGCACATACAAGGAACAAATTTATGTAAAAATACTTTTGAAACACAAATTTGAAGGTTAATTTTATAAAATAATGAAATCAATAGACTATATTTTGTATTTTCATGTGTCAAAGTAAAGCACTATCTGTGCAAAGTGTAGTTTTAAAACTTAGATCTAGATCTAGATCCTTTCGATCTAAACATGGTAAACATGGCCTAGATTCTTCAAATACAAATACTTTCATAGAGTTGGGCAACTTTTTTTTTTTTGAGGGTCTTTAATTTGTTTTAGAGCTACTATACATACGTCACGGTTCCTGTTAGCACCCAAGGAACATTTGTGCAAAGTTTCATCAAGATTGATCAAACGATTTTGATTTCTATTCGGAACATACATACGCCTTACATTCTACTTTATAGTATAGATATGCTGTGTATGCATTATTAGTTCTTAATAATGAAAAAAAAAAGCAACTTGAAAAAAAAAATCAAATCATAGCACTGCAGTTAAGATCGACATATAAAAAATCACCGCTTCCCTCCCTCCCCCACGCACGCACACTATTTCTCTCAACTTTATTCACCATTGTCGTTTAACACGGAGGCGTCACGTGACATAAAAAAATGTCCGTGATGAGCGCCAGTTCTGTGCCTGGTGTAGAAAATGAGACTGCGCCGTAATTACAGACATTTTCTCCCGGATGCGCCAATCACTTCAGACCATAATCACAGACATTATCGGACAGTGGTCAATGGCTGGAACTAGATCGACGATGCCTACCAGCGGTGGATAGAATCCTCCTAATCTCAACGCTACTCATCAGGTCCAAACTTCTTTTTTTTTTTTAACCCAACTGAAGCTCGAGATTGACTTCTTGCACGTCATGGGCGGCGACACTGTGGATTCTGTGCATCATCAACAATATGGAGTTTTAATGGCTGGATAATATGGATTCTTTTGCGCAACAATAATGATTCTATGAAATGAAGATACAGATTGTTTCGGGCTGGGGATGCGGTGGCTGAGTTGTTAAGCGCTTGGCTTCTGAACTTGAGGTCCTGGGCTCGAATCTCTGTGAATACTGGGATTTTAAATTACGGGATTTTTAGGGCGTCCCAGAGTCCACCCAACTCTAATGGGTACTTGACTTAAGTTGGGAAAAGTAAACGCACTTGTTCGCTGTGAGGACACCCTGCTCATTCAAATGGTCAAAGAAACAGATAACATTAACATCATCTATTCTATAGATCGCAGGTCTGAAAGGGAAACTTTTTGTTTACTTTTGTTTCTGGCTAGATAATGGATGGAACTTTATGGGCAGCAATAAGGATCCTTATTAGTCAACCATAAAGGTCACCAAATATTCTAAATATCTCTGTTCTAGTAATTTAAATAATAAACATGCAGACATATACAGACAAATGGACATAAGCATGACAGATAGATAGACGGATATTATCACACCACATACCCTATGAAATAACTAAAAAGATCTAAGTTTGTCCGGATAATGGCAACCCCAAAGTACTTGAAAATACTTCTATTATATTGTCATAATTTAACGTAAGCTCTGAGCAAACTTAATTACTGCAATAATATTCTTTTAACTATTAATGTTATCGCCCCCCCCCCGTCCACATATCTACCCCATCCAGCTATTACAAACAACTGAAGATATAACTCTCTAGACTTTTAATCTCGTAATGAATGATGATATTCTAGGTGCAAATCAAGGGTCGCGAGAGGTCAAACTACTTAGAAGATTAACCTATCTAGCGTATTTTTTTAAATATAATTAGCGCGTCAACCTGGAAGGCAAGTGACACGTCTGGCGTAATGGACGACAAGTTTTTGCGTACCAAATTATGTCAAGATGACACACTGAAAATGGACGGGGATACGGGGGGGGGGGAGTGGAATGGAATGTCTGTCACAGTAGTTTGTGATTTTACTCAATATGCGTGTGGGATTATAACGATGGTCTTGGGGTGTGAACCCTGCTCATTCAGGATCTGCGGAAGATTTCAGATAGGTCTATCAAGTGACGTTTTGGCGTTGTCGTAAGATCATAATACTGAAAAGAGAATTTTATGCTGGAAGTGCATGATGGCTGAGTGATAAAATGCATGGCTTCCGTACCGGAAGATCTTGAGTTTGAATCCCGGTGATGACAGGGTACCTGACATTGTTGTGAAGTAAAGGTGGTTGTACTTGTCAACCGTCGGCCAGCATTACAACTTTCCCCATAGATTGCAAGGTCTTTTTTTTTACTTACAATTAAATGTGCTAAGAGAAGTGTCTGCTCCAAACAAAGATGCCTTTACTAAAGCAGCAATCTCTGATGACTTCACCTCTCAATAATAAAAGGATAATACTCTACCCTTATCAGAGCTTTTACGCGAGCTTTTTACCACTTTAAAGGCTACATCAAGTAGTGTCTGACCGTATCCTTATGTATTCACTACAAGTTATTCAAAATGATCTTCACCCTTTTTGTTTGATGTTTGGCCATCAGTCAGAGGACTGGTATGATTCATTTCATAGTGCTCTCACAACGGTTTGTCCATCAGCTTTTGCTTTCTCTCTACGCCTATTAAACGATACAGTTCGGGATCAGCAGAGTCTCAGTTTCTAACCGAATGTAGCACTGCTAAATTTTACTATTATACTCGCAGCACATTGTGCACTTTAACGTTTACTATCGAAACCTTTTCAGTGTTTCGGCTTAGGTACTTTTTTTTGGTGTTGCTCGACTTGAATATTATTTCATTTAGATTACCTCTTTTAGAATAGAGAACGTAATCTGTCTGAAGCTTGTTCTGGGTAATGCTTGAAAACACTCGTCGTTTAAAAAAAAAACAACAACACACTTAAAATAACATGTTTAAAAAAATTTCCGGTTCAATGCTCGCTTTACATCCCGGAGCCCTACCACCCACTCTTGGCGCAGTGATTGTGAAAGTGCATAATCGATGAGCGTAAAAAAAAACTTCTCAGTCTTGTCTCACCTGCTGAGCAGTGATACAGAATAGTGTGAAATACTAGATGTACGCAGCTGGTTTTTTTTTTTTTCAGCACCTAGACCCCGTCTCTGTCTAAAATTTTTGTGTTCATCATTCCTGAACAATGGAACAAATTAATGTAACCAATCATTGGTTGTTCAAAAACTATCCTCTCGACAGACATAACAAAACAATCATTTCATTTAGACAGAATGAAAAATTCATTCATGCAGAATATAGATAGAAATAAATCAATCATTCTTATAACCGAAACAAAACAATCATTGATAAAGGTAGAGCCTGACAATCATTCGTATAGATATAACCAAACAATCCTTCATACAGATAGAATGAAAAATTCATTCATATAGAATATAGATAGAAATACATCAATCATTCATAAGAACCGAAACAAAACAATCATCGATAAAGGTAGAACTTGACAATCATTCGTATAGATATAACCAAACAATCATTCCTACAGATAGAACAATCAAGATTGAATCGTTATGGTGCCGCCTCTGATGTAAACTAAAACAGAAGCGGATCAATTCAAATAGTGACTAGTCTGTGGCATTTTACGATCTTTTCCCTTTGCAACTTTTCCCTTTGTGACTAAAGAGGCCAATCCTTGATACGCAGCTGCTGTCACATGTAATCACCAGGCGCCGTTGCATTTTCACCCTTCTTTCTGCTACTGTTGTGTACAGCATCTGCAATCCGAGACCCTTCCTTGATGCTCTCTCTCCATGTGGATCTATCCAGTGCCAAGTTTTTCACGGAAAGAAAATCGAATTTTTTTTTTACCTGAAAATAATCTACGTGTGATTACAAATGAATATTTTAGCTCATTAGAGCACCGTGACTATTTAACAATGTAGGAACTACAAAATTCCCGAGAAGAAACGCATTTCCTACAAGATTCGAACCTATATCGTTTGGTTAGCATCACATCCACCCAACTACCATATCACAAGTGCGCACGTCGCACATCAATCCGTGTGTGTGTATATGTGTGTGACCAGAATGAAGATCAACACACGTGCTCCACACACTTATAGTGAGTGTGTGGAAAGGTGGGGCGTGGTGCCAGGGAAGCAGCCAGGGCAGCTTGTTAGTGATGTGGATTACGAAATTCAATTAGCAATTTTACAAACCCAATCCCCAATCATGACGATTGCTTGGCCAGCGAGTGCTGAGACACAGGTGTAGAGCACCCTCCATCCCCCCAACCCGCCTCTACAGACACTCACACATTAACATCGACAGACAGACCAATTTGTCTACAAAACTTGTCCACTGAAATAAAATGATCATACTCTGCTCAACAGTTTAAGCCCAGACGTTGGGTCGAACGGTGCATGTAACTCATATTCATGTATTCCTTTTCTATTAAATTCTGACCATTTTGACATTCAGATAATATATTTAAGAAAACACACAATTTTAATGTCTATAATAGACATTGGTCGCGGGAATTACTTTTTTATTTTATTTTGAATATCTTTTTAATGAATCTAACCTGAGCCCTTAACCCAGCAAACGCGCACTTATTAATGATAAACCAGAACGGCATAGGTAAACGGGGTCTCTTCTAGCTCACACGTTATTTTGTCACCCGGTGGCTTAGTTAGGAATTTATTATTACTACTATCGACAAATAAACTAATTGTCAGTCTCTGACACTGTCACTGACACTGTCAGGATTGCGATTCATTAGAAATGACATGTAATATCTTGTAATTTTCCCTAAACATCGTCCATTGAAGAATTCGCTGACGATAGGGGCTTATCTTCTGGATAACCACACTTCATTCGGTAATAGAATGAAACCGGAAGTCGGTGATTAACATTTCACGTATGCATCTCGTCCGGCGAAGCAGCAAAACTGAATCCATCTAGAGCGTGAAAAATATAAATATTACATCTCAAAAGATGAAACGCACAGACCAGAAGTGTGTATGTTTTAAAATATTAACTTAGGTCAACAGAACCCCGCGTTAAGGTGTCGGGAAAAAATAGGTTTCCCTGTCTTCGCTTTCATCTATCTAGAATGCATACTTTTTTTTTTTTTTTTTTTTACTATTTGTCTAAAATTTTTACCGTCGCCTTTGTGAAAAGGGGGTGGGGGCGTGAAATGTTTGTAAGATGTGCAAACGACGGTAGAGGCCGTTTCATCTCATTCATACAGTAGACTCCCCCTTGTCTTACTCTTTCCTTTCTCTCTCTCGGCGTTGCTTATTTCCCTTTGCTGTGCATTGAACGCCGTCAATAGAAGTTTTGCTTGAATAGAAAGAGACAAGACAGTGAGATGAGGGGCGGGGGTCGGCTGAAAAGTAGGGAGGTATAAAGAAGAGGGGCGTGCACAGCGGCCCCGTCCCCCTACTTCCAAGCTCACTCCCTGGGGGCCCTATTGTCTAATATTTATAGAGGTGTGAAATTGTTGTCTTTAAAGTACGTACATATGCCACCTCCCCCCACCCCCATGAATTTTGAGTGCCCTGCTAGCCCCACCCTAACATGTTCTATTTGAAATGCGATTTCAGTGTTGATGTTTTTTTTTCCCTTTACTTTATTGTTTGGACTGGCCGCCTGTGTTCTGTGCCCAAGTCATTCATCACCGTAGGTTAGGGCCTTTCTGTGCACGCGAGCACGTGTGATTTCATTCTGTGTCTGTGTGTGTGTGGGGGGGGGGGGGGAGAGCATGCCTTTTTTTTTTTTTTTTTTGCTGTACACACATTTGAGCATTTGATTTTCCCAAGGCAACGCTATGATGTAATTCGGTTGTTTTTTTTTTAGTTCTATAAAAGCATTGTAGAAAAAAAAAGGTCCCCCTTTTCAGACCTCGCGATCTATGGGGGGCCGATGATGTAAAGCTATTTGAGCCAAGATATTATCTTACAAAAGACACCCGCGTGTAATGCACGCCTATTCTAATAGTTATATAATATCATAAAAATTCAATTCTTCACATTTACTGCAAGTTTTAATGTTATCAAAACATAAACATCTTGTTACATATCTTAAGCATCAATTTTTTTTTTCTAAGTCTCACACCCTGGAAACTCGGTATTAAACGGATCATCTAATTCTACATTTAGAACAAGTGACACTCTAGTGTTACCGTACTTTTTTTTGTGTGACCCCCACCGTGTCAATTCAAATAGCGCGGTAATAAGACTTTTATTCACTCCTCAATCTCTCTGTCTATTGACACATGGGCTTAATGTATGGTGATCAAAATCTGTCAAATACTTAGTTTTTCTGAGCCATTCGTTTGGGGGGGGGGGGGGTAGAGTGGGTGGCATGGTCGTAAATCACTGCCTATGTTGGGTGACAAAAATCCAGCCTAACAGTGGCTAAGAATACAATATGTTCCTTACAGTCATTTTACCACACGTGCTGTTAAAAAAGATTGCCATCAGTGTCTACCCTGCTTTTATATTGCTATTTGTATTACTTAGACATTATATAGCCTATGTTTTTTTACATGTTATAGAAATAGATTATGGAAACTTGCATATTTTAGTGCTTTTACAATTAATAGTTTTGTTACCTTTCAAAAACTGCGTTGACTTACGACTGACACATAGAATGACATTAAAACAAAATGTGCAATGACATGTCATCTGAAATCATTGAGCAGCCTGAGTAGAGAGTTGTCTACCACATGTTTAGGGTTAAATTACAACGCTGTCCTTGCAGTTTAAGGGCAATATTAATAACATCCTTTGGGCAACGCGGGACAAAACGAACCCCGTCGGGAGGTTCTAGTAAATAATTTGTGCATCTGATTAGGCGAAACCTCTTGGCTACGGCTCGACCACTTAACAATGGGGCTCGAATCCCGACTCGAGTAAAGTTGTGTTTGCTCAGCGCCTAACGGCAGCGCGGAAACCTTCTCCCAGATACCACTCTGCTCCACAAAAGAAATTGGACACAAATTGCGCACAAAAAAATTTACAAGCAGAAAAGATGCGCTATATAACAGCATTGTAGAAACATTTAATGGATGGTGATCACGTCCATGTGTAGAATGTTACAAAACTAAAGACTTCTAAGTTCGAAGACCCCCCTTCCTTCCCAGACTATTTGCGTTCTAACACAATGCTAGGTGCTGTAGATGTACGATTACGTATTCGCAGCCGCCACACCCGGCGCCCTGCACAGGCCGTATCGCCTGCACGTCAATCTATTTATCTCTATTTAAATCCCACCCACATTGACTGGATTTAAGTCCCCCCCCCCTACTTCCATACACCCTCCTACCTCCTTGTATACTCCTGGAATATATGCTTCCCCTTCTCCCCACCCCCCTCTAGCTACCTCCCCACACCTTCTTTTGTCACGCCTCGCTCCTCTTTACCCACACTCACACACACACACTCCCATGCTGAGATAGAGTTGACGTTTAAAGATATTGGATACATGACATAAGCCTTCTATTATAAGGAAAGAAAAAAGGGAGAGAGAGAGAGAGAGAGAGAAAGAAAGAAAGAGAGAACAATCAAAAATGTCTCTACGGGAAAGCAAAAAAATACGGGCACTGCATTCCACAATGGGGTATTTCGGGGCGCCGACTTGGGGTTGACGGTACTAAGAGAATGCCCCTGTTGACGCTGTAAAGCCCCTGAACTGTGCGGTTTCTGATGTTATCAACTCACAGGTCGATGCTATCTGGTTGTTCGCTTGCATCTTCAATGACCACAGTCATTTAAAAAGTCTTTACCGCTCTAGCGACTATCTTACTCAGCTGTTGACAACAGCGGTGGACCTCCGCAAACCAGACTGTTGAACGCACGTCAAAAGGGACGTGTCTGTCGCCCTGAGCCAGGGTTGCCAGTTTATATTTTCCCCGGTGTTGTAATGGATGCTTACAGAAGATGAAGTTCAGTTCAAGACGGGTCTTTAAAATCAGTGTCAGAAGTATCGACAAATATTCATATCGAGTTATAGTTGTATTTATCTGTATTTGTATTGAATGCCTTTTACGTTGGAAGTATATTATTATTATTGTTATTATTAATTATTATTAATTATTATCGCTTTTTTAGCACGTTGTTCATGCTTACTAAGTTGTCGTCCAGTCTCTTATATTTACATAAAGAGAGCAGGTAGCATATGGGTGAAGACATGGGGGAAGGGGGGAGACAAACTCGAATTCAAAAGCCCCTAAGTTTACATCGGGATTTAAACTTGAGACCTCTCAGTTTTATAGCCAAGCGGTTTACGCCACTCAACCATGTTGACTTGTAGCTGAATCTTCTTGTAAGTGGAATGTTCATTGTCTTGATACGTTAAAAAACGGTCCTCAAGTTTTAGTTTATTCATGAGTGCATCATTTGTAACCAAGGCGGGAACATAGACTACCTCATGTCAAATGAATTCATTCACTAGCCGAGGATTATTGGTAATGATCATTATTTTAAGAAAATTGTCCCTTTCGGACTAGAAAAGATGCCTACACAAATGTGTTGTCCTTCTCTTCGAGTAACGAGAATGCTCAAATCTTCCAGCCTATCGTTAACACAGATAATGACGGTATATGTAGAAAACAAATTGAAATAATCATATGTACATATTTTTTTTCGATTCTTTTCTTTAGAAAGCCTTATATTTCAAAAATGACCCTTACACAGCGTATTATTTCAAGCGTTTGACCAAAGCCTTTTTGACAAACATGTATCCAGAATCTACGAAACAATTCATTGATATACATGTAACGAAGTAGAATCGAGTCGTCTAGATTTTCGTCTATAAGAATTGAAGTTAAAAAGAATTGTGTAGGAACTTGAAGCTGTCTTCACACTTTTTGTTTTAAAACCCACTGTTTGTATCAAACCGAAACGTGAAATGGTGTATATACAGAACTAGAAGGTAATTAAAAAAAAGCGTGTCAACCGAAATGCTCAAACGATAAATAAAAGCAAAATTAAATTCTCCTTTCAGACCTTGTGATCTATAGGGCAGATGATGTTAAGGCCATCCGTTTCTTTGGCCAACGGTTAACCAGCAGGGTGTCATGTGGCCAACACAACGACAAACTTACTTTACTTTACTTTACCCAACAAAACTCAGGTGACCATTAGAATTTGGCACTCAAAAATCTTGAAATTCAAAATCCCAATCTTCAACGACATTTGGATCCAGGAACCCAGGTTCGGAAACCAAGCCCTCAACCACTCAGCCACTCCCCCCTCCCCCGATAAATAAAACAGAACAAAAAATGAACATGACATTTGTGTGCAACACAAAACAAAAATTGTGTCGATTTCCTTCTACCGGAAGTGATGCTAAACTCCACGATCCACAATTTTCACTGAGGGTGTATTTTTTGTCGATGGGAAGAAGAAATCTCATGGTTTAGGGCACCGTTTTCCTTCAGTGCTAGAATGGCGCGATTGTTGTTCTCCGTGACCAAATAAAATATCCAGCGTTAAAGAAAAAGGGTGGGGGTGCGTTGCACAGGAAGGCCTCGTAGTCCCTCTTACCTTCCCCAACCCACCCCGTTCTAAAGTTCCGGATCACATTCCGTGAAATTAAAGAAGGCCATAATACCAGAACGCTTATAGGGTGCCAGTCTAGGGCGTGAGCAGTGGACAGTATCATTTACCCCCCGCCCCGGAAAAGGCGAATAAATTGAAGCGCTCGTCTTTTCAAGCTCGGATTTGTCCTCTTAGTTATGCTATCGGCTACTTGTACTAGACAATGGGGAGAGGGGTGGGCAAGTTATCCACCTTTGCCACCTAACGGATGATCATTACTTTGAGGCGGTAGAAAAATCGTAAAACACACCTTTTTGATGGACGCCCCCCTTCCACTCCTAAGCGCCCAAAGGACAGACAAGGGCGTTGACAATGAAGTGTAGCCGAGTGTCCATCGTTTCAGAATTTACCTCCCGTGTCGACCCGTATGTTTCGCGATACGCCTATTGGTCCACGCCTCTGACTACAGAAGTAAATGAAAAAAAAGGGAGGCCTTTTTGTGCAGAAGGTTTTTCTTTCATGGACCTTATTTATTGCTGGAAACGGGGGAGTTTAAGGGGAGTGAATACAAATTATTGTCTGGCTTACACACTACACTTGGACTGTCCGAGGCTGGCAGACATCAACACAAATAAAGGAGATCATAATTTTTTTCTCTATCCCTTTATTTAAAAGATATCGACAGTAAGCATTTAGCTCTCGTCTGTATTCAATATTCAGTTGCTTCTGTTTGTCGATTCGCTGCCCCCTCGCAAAGAAATTTTCTTACAACTTGAATATTATGCAAAAGGTACTAGACCAATTTTTTGTTAAATGCTCTCAGAAATATAACTGTTTCGAATATATAATAATTGCAGTACGACCGGTACGCAATGTTGAACCATCAGACTGACCAATTTCCCATTGCAGTGTACAAAAAAAAATATCTTGAAACTTTTTTAAATTTCTCAAAGTTTTTCTAGGTCAGCAACAGCAACAATAATTTATAATCACAGCCGCTAATTATTTATTGGCAGCACGAGCTTGGTGCTATACCACATGATATAACACGTCACGTGCTGATGATTGGTTGAGTAAATTCACCACTTTAGAATCATGCTCTTGAGTCCCAGAGTGAGCCACATAAAGACTTCTCCCAGAGGCACTCCCCAATCTGAAGCTATGTCTGTGATTATATTATTGTTGAAGTATTTACCATGATTGATTTACAAAATTCACTGCGAATAGATATCTCTCTTCCCATGGGTACTTCTAATTTAAATCAACCCTATTGAATTATAACTTTTTTTTAAAGTGTAATTTGAGCAATATTATAAGAAGCAGTAATTACTAAAGTATGATTTAGACTCCAAAGTCCTGTTATATTGTATGTTGTTCACATTAGCAAATTACAACGTAAAAACAACTAAAGAAAACCTTTTTCTGTTTAAGCTTACAATTTTTTTTAAGCGAACAATGGCACAAAAATCTGGCCACTATTTGCCAATCATTTCTTTGTTCCTGGTCGTCACCAAGCCAATACCCCCAAAATACACTTCTATGACATCACCATGTTGGATTTTCTTTCTTCTTTTGTTAACAGTCACTTTGACCAAGACTTTAGGTACTATTAGTTTCTCTACCTGCCTGGACCGTAAGTCACGGTAGCCGAGGTCATGCGTCTGGGGGTCAACGTCTAATGGTCAAAGCGACCTTGTTGTCTCTGAACAAACCGTTACTTTGAGGGGGCACCAGGGGCAATTGTTCCTACCTTATTAAAAGCAAGCAATGCTTTAAACGCAGAAAAAGATCCCAGATATTGAGAAACGTCCGACCAAATCTCAAAATAATTTTATTTTGGCTTCTTTTTTATTGGCGTACCACCAGATGAAGAAAAAAGTTACGCAAAGGTTACAATGATATAATGAAAAAAAGGGTTACGGTAACTTTTGTATTACTAATGTCCAGTTCTATCACTTTCTCGCCTCTCCAGACTACCATAAAAGCACACAACTCTATCTTTAATATAGGTCACCTAACTTCGGACACTCCAGCAAGAAATGTGCTAAGTGACATAGATTCCAGTAATTTCTGTTCATCGGCTCTTTTCTTCGTTTGGATTTCCAAGTTATAATTTTTAGAAATGACCAGTGGTCAACTGGTGTCGCCGTAGAAGGTGATGACGTGCTGGGAACAACTAACCGGAACGTATTGTCCGAGCTGGAGACGTCTCTAAGCCTATTATTGTTTGGTGCTGGGGCAAGACGCACTTGGTAATGAATTCATAAAGCGACGCTGACCACTGGTCAGCAATAAAAGAAAATACCTACGCCAAGGGGGGTGTTTATGGAATTCTGGGCGCACAATGGGACGTTATATTTTCACGCTCCTGTTAAGGACGGCACTGGCGTGCGAGTTTCTTGGTTAGTTTAATCTCAATCGGTCAAAAGTAACGGGCACTTTCTTGACCGATGGTCATTCAGACGTCACGGACACGTAAGCTTCTCTACTTTACGCTTGGACCCACAGGTTCCAATTTTCACTTTTTTTTCCAAAGACGACGGACATTGTCCAGATAAGTGACACAGCGAGAAATTCAAAGACAAACTTGTACGAAACTGAAAGAAGAAAAAAAAAGATGGGAGGGTGGTAGTTGTGGGGGAGATTGTTCATACCTGGGGAGGGCGTTATGGAGTATTGTGGCGTTAAATGGGCGCCAGAAAGTTCATGATGGAAAGATTATTATAGAAGAATGCAAAGTTGTGGTGTCAAAGAGTAGTGTTTCAATGGTTTTTAAAGTATACATGTATCTACGATTTTATATTAAGGAGGTTACTGGCAAGCAGTTGTCAAACAAGAGTACATATAGACACGAGTGCGTTCTGCCCATGAGCAAGGAGGGAGTCTCTCTCACTTTTTAGCCGAAACCGGGAAGTTACTTCTACGTGCTTTCGGCACATTTGATTAAAAACTATTCCAAATATTTTTACAGTACAAATGATTCTATCGAGCGCGTGCTTTTGCTACGCCTGCCGATGAGATAGAATGAATCGTACGAGAATTTAGCAAATCCTGTAAGATTTTGAAGAAATAAATTACTTTTTGTTCTGGTCATTCCAGCATCAACCTCTCTCCTTAATCCCCTCTTCTACTTTTTGTTAAACCTTTGCCAACAAGTTGGTCTAATACACCTGCAAGATCATCTCTCTCTCTTTCTCTCTCTCTCTCTCTCTCTGTCACTGGGGCTCTCTTATCCCCCTCTCCCACATTTTTCAATCCAGTAATATCCCCTACAAAGACTGTTCCGAGCTGGGTATTACTGCCGTACATTCACATGAATACATCGCGCACCGCTTCAATGAACAACGGGGGATCAACCATCAGCCTTTTACTTCCAGAGGCTCTGCAGAGCCGCTTAAGGCATCGTTTCAACAGTACAGCGGGGTGCATACACACATGCAGTCCTATCCCCACTTTTGACCTTTCTTAGGTGCACTGTTCATACATGGATAGCTGACGTTCGTTAAGGATGTTCTCCCAGGAGCTACCAAAGAGTAGCTCTACAATCATTGTGTTACTGCTAAGAATCTTGACATAAAATACATTACAGAAGTGAAAAATTTAAAAAAGAAACATTATTATGAAATTAGTGAATAGTGGCAATGTCTTCGATTCCGAAGATTAACGATGATTGCAGTGTATCACATGACTTCGAAAACCCATTTGGACCTGCATATTTTTCCGCCTCTGGAAACCGGTTGTCTATTGGTGGTCTATTTGTGCTTTCTTTCCGTTAAAATATGCGATTAATTTGGTGGTTTACTTTTTTTTTAAATTGATTAATGTATTGTCATCGACTTTGAATAATTATGCGAAATTTCAACTTAATCCAAGAATGGTAAGTGGGAGAGAAAGCGTGTACACAAATATTCTTACAGACAGACAGACAGACGGACAGACTGCGTGAGTTGATATAAGCTTTCTACAAACAACAAACAATACTTGTAAAAAAGAGCAAGGAAGTTAAATTTATGATCTGGTTGACACTTTTATATAAAGTTATCGCCCCTCGTTGTTTTATTCCCATGCATACAATCACAATGCCCATCTACACAAAGCGAGCGCGCATTTAAAATTGAGATAAATATATTGAACATGTTTTGTGTGGGACAACGCCTTTACACTTCTCTATATCTATAAGGAAACACCCAGCACCCAAGGGAAGTAGTGAATGACGTTTTAACACACTTTGGGGTTACACCCATGAGCAAGAAATTCAGATTTATAATTTAAAGGATTTTTTTTTAATAAGCCAAAAAGACGGATGGTTTTCGGTGTCCATGTTTTCTTGTGTGAGCAGCCATATATGACAACGCCCATGACATGCGCCGACACAAGAACTTAAATAGACACCAATGCAGACTACGTAATAGCAACTAAATATGTAAGTTACAGATGGGTCAATATAATATAGTGAATTGCTGAACTCTTCTGTTATATTTGGTCCCGGGTACAATCTATTTTGAAGATATTCAAGATCTACTAAACCATATCATTATCGCTAAATAAAATCTTTACGTTGCCAACTAACTATAAAAATAAATGGGAACATTCAACCATATGTAATAATAAATCATCTTATTATTAAATGCACAATTATATTTAGATTATGATGATTTGTTTTTAAAGAAGTTTTGAAGTTGCGCCTTTGAGTAAAATCTACAGCTTCCTTCATAGTGTAATTATTGTGTAGTACAAACTAAAGAGCTTAGATAGCGCAGTGCTAAAAATATATCATTTACCTTTTATAAAAGCCTAGCTTATCAACACCTGTTTATTTTGTACACCGGATACACCAAAAAGATAGCTACTAATATGTTATTCCGCCTTGCGTAAAAATCTCCAATATATAGTCTATGTGCGTTTGTGGGTCTTTATAGCTGCTTATCTTATATCTTTAATATTACTTTAGTTAATGGTTATGCCTGCGCTAAATTTGGCAAAATAAGTAGGTCGCAGCTTGGGCTGTGTAGCCACGGGAAATACTGCATTCCTCATTAATCTTCGGACTCGAAGACAAGCCTTATTATTATTACTATGTAACTGTCTTTTTTTTTTTATATGTGATAAAATTGTCCCCACCACATGAAAATGTGCAGGCATCAAAATAGTCACTGTTCATCTAAAAGGTCATAGGTATAAAGGTAGATTTAAAAATGTACTTTTGGGTATCTTTGATTCCCTTTCTTGTCATCTAACTAATAAACTAGAACAGTTCTGACCTTCTCAGGTCTAAACCAATTCCAAACTTTTTTGTTTTTGTTTGGAAAGATGAAAGGGAAAAAAAATTTAGTAAAAAAAAAAAAAAAGACAGACAGGAAGTTGGTCGAACAGAAACAAAATAGAGGGAAGATCGTCCAGAAAGATTAGATCAGACGATATTCTCTC
Source organism: Biomphalaria sudanica (assembly GCA_036873155.1). Taxonomy (NCBI): domain Eukaryota; kingdom Metazoa; phylum Mollusca; class Gastropoda; family Planorbidae; genus Biomphalaria; species Biomphalaria sudanica. The sequence goes on from JAZGLO010003512.1 coordinate 21,882, forward strand.
GCCATTGAAACGGAAATTATGCAAATGATCTGCGCTGCCATGACGCGGAACTGAAATCGAGGCTTGCTGACGCCATAACGAGACAAAACTTTAAGGCGTCGACTGCGCATTCTTTTCTTCTTTTTTTTTTTTTCCTGGCGATGAAAGATGTCAAGGTATAAAATGAAGGATGTCTTCAAAAATATGTAAAGGTCTTTAAATTTTGGCGCAACTTAAGACATAGGACGATCTGTCATATTGACGCCAAGCTGTTCGATGCCGTAAGACGTAGACATAGGTCAAAGTTAACATTCTTTTATTTATTTGTTGTTGTTTTTTTTAAATAGTGGGTTAGTTAAAAATTTGGAGGCGTGAATTTTTTTGTTATGCGGTGCAACCGAGATTTAATCGCCCCGGTCAAATTATTCCTACCTGCTGGTTTGATCGACGTACGGCGCTACCAAAGTAAGATGTCATTAGGGTCTCTATCTTCTCGCCGCTAGTACGGCATACGGGTGCCTGGTCTGGGTGCGCCTGCGGTGTCGCCGTTGTGAAACGCCATTAAGGGGCGCTTCGCTTTGCTTTGGCAGACATGCGTCTTTTGCCATTCACCCCCCCCCCCCAATGCTTGACGTGTTTTTGTCACCTAATTGATGACGTTATTCATGAATTTAAAAAAAGCGCGAGTCTTAAAACTAATAAAATATTAAGTCTATATTCTTCCTGCCCTGTGGCTGATTGATCATGTTGTATGTGCCTCGGACTGTCTTCAACATGGTCGTGGGTTCAAATCCTGCCAACAGCCATTCTTCTTGCTGAATGTTTGGGTTTAGTGTCAATGACATACAATCCTCACTACTGACGGGATGTAAGAATGTAATACATCAAGTTAAAAAGTAGTGACAGTGGAGGGCGTTTTGGGGAGAGGGTCCCAATTTTTAAGACCTCTATCGCGTTTGCATCATAGTGCAAACTCTTATTTCAGCCCCCACATACTCATTAAAGCTCTCCGCCTATGAAAAAAAAAACAACAACAATCAAGCGAAATGCACGAGAACTTGGTTAGATAAGAAGTAATGATGCAGTAAAATTTACTTCAGTAATAAACGCTAGATTTGTGGATTTGTTTTTCTCTCCGTAGAGCCAAAGTATAGTACCTATTCTAATGTTGTTGGCCTGTTTTTTTTTTGTTTTTTTTTCATTCCAATCGAGAAGGTGTCGCTGGGAAATGTAACAGGCGGTCTACAGTCAGGTATGAGGGAATACTTAACCTTGACGCATCCGATCTACATTTGCCCGTCTACCTCTTGCTCTAAAAGGCTGAGTAACTGAGGTTGTATGCTCTGGTATGATTGAAAGGCCTGTGTTCAAACCGCTTTGTTGTTGTTGTTGTTTTCGGTCGGCCCGTACATTGGCTAATTGATATGGCTGATTCCCACTGCTTTGAGACCCCGTGCTGAGACGTATTCTCTTGCAGCTCTGCTAAGAATCTTTCAGGCGTCATCACTCTAGTTTTTCTTTTATTTTCTGTTTTCTGTTTTTAACTTTGTAATATAATTATTATTTTCAATATAAAAACATTGCCTAGATCTACATAATCTAAAGCGCTACTGGCTAACACATTCTACCATTAACCGTATACACATAATGACTAAAACGATTCTAACCCAAAGTCAGTGTTTATGACACATATATGAATACTAGCCTGACATTACCCGCGGCCTGCGGGTCTAAGTTTGTGTTTACTAATCTAGTGGATTGGATTTAGATGTATGTTTAACTTAGCTTATGATCCTTTCAAGTTTTTTTCTCTTTCGCTAAGAAAATAAAATTAGGTTTGCGAAAGCGAAAATGGGTTTACCCGAAGCCGATACATTCATATCTATTAAAAAGGAAAAGAGCGATAGCTTTGTTAATTGAATGGGATTATAAAGTGAACAATTAAACGAAATAATTTTTAGTACGCGATTCATGAATGAATATAGATCTAGGCCTATCTCAACTCGGCTTCGCAGCTTTCATAAACGAATGTAGTCTCTTAAAAATGCTTTAGAAAACCAAATTTGAATGTGTATTTGATCAAAATATGAAATGAATAGACTATAATTAGTATGTTCATGTGTTAAAGTATAAAACTATCTGTGCGAAGAGAAGTTTTATCATCTTAGAGTTGAATTAGAGTTTTAGATCTAGGGGTGGGATTATAAAGTAAACAATTAAACGAATTAATTTTTAGTACGCGATTCATTACGGTATTGTCTAATGAAAAATGTTCGCCAGGAAATCTGTAGTCACAGATATCAGGAACTAATTTATGTAAAAAATGCTTTTGAAACACAAAATTGAAGGTTAATTTTATTATATAATGAAATTAATGAAACTTCTTTTATATTTTCATTTGTCAAAGTAAAAAACTATCTGCGCAAAGTGTATTTCTTAAAAATAGATCTAGGTCTAAATCCTTTCGATCTTTCCTCATGTCAACATTGTTAACCATGGCCTAGATCCATAAATACTATAGCTCTAATAGAGTCGGACAACTTTTTTTTTTTTGAGGGTCTAAAGTTTGTTTTAGGGCTACAACACATACACTACGGTCTAAGTTAGTACCCAAGGAACATTCCTGCCTAGTTTTATCAAGATTGGTCAAGCGGTTTTGGTGTCTATAAGTATCATACATACATACATACATACGCCTCACATTCTACTTTATAATATAGATATAAACGTATTACTATTATACTTTGCACTACATATTGTAGACATATTGTAGACATATTGTGTGGCGTGCCGGCCGAGGGATAGAGCGCTTGGTTACAGAACCGAGAAGTTCTCGGTGAAAACAGGGATTTTGGAGCGCCCCTGAGTGCCCCCCCCCCAACTCTAACTGATACCTGACAGACGAAGAAAGGTCGAAAAAATCACTGTGCTGGTCACATGACTCTCACGTTAACCGCCAGCAATAGAAACAGATGGGCTTTACTACATAATCTGCTTCCATAGAGTGTTAAGTCTGAAAGAGTTACCGCAATTTGTAGCAGACAATGTCAGGATGACAAACTTATTAATGTTGTCTTGACCTTTACTTACAAAACAGTATTATTGTAAACATTACTTGTACCATGTTTTCTGTACTATCGCATAAGAATCCCATTTGAACAGTCATGATTGTATATATTTTCAAAAGTCAGAGTGAATTTTTTTTTTGCTATAAAGTCTCGCGAGTCTACACAAAACAACGTCATGGAGTGAGAATTAGACAAAGAGGGGCGTTTGGTGGGGCGCGTGTGAGGTGAGGGTAGATTGAGATGGAAGGGGAAAAAGAATGGCGGGGGGGGATTGGAGAGGAGGCTCTGAAATGAGAAGTGGACGTGCTTTGAACATGTGACAACCTTTCGAACAGGGCCGACAACAAACGACAATCTAATGAACGTGACAAGCAGGAGCGTAACCCGAGAGGTCTTTAGATGGGAGGAAACCAGCACGGAAAGATACAAACCGATAGGCTTTTCTTTAAAAGACGCCCGCGTCCTCTCCCCCCCCCCTCTCCCTCTTCACTCAACCCACCTTCGCTCACTCATTCTTTGGAAGGGCGTTTAGGATTTCATGCATTTCGCCCTCCTGGGGTGGGTTGACTCTCTGTGTCTGAGGGGGGTTGAAGCGTTGGTGCCTAGGTGGAGGGAGCATTGGAAACCATATTTCTATCAGTCTGTCACGAAATGACTAAATCCAGGATCGTAACAAGGTTAAGAAATAAGTGGCGCCCCCGAGAGGGCGTTCTGAAAGTTTATATAATCAACTCTCAATGTATATAAAGAACATTCTGAACAAGTAAAAAAAAGAAAAAAAAAGGAGTGCGAGGCGGGAGTGATGGGCGCCAGAATGGCGTCCATGTTCGAGAGGGTATGTAGGAGTAGTGGGGAAAGGGGAGGAGGGCTTCCCCCCCCCCCCAAAAAAAAAAAAAAACTAGTATCGGAGGTATCAAGGTCTCGCTGCAACATCTAAAATGTCGTCACGTTCTGTTGACTCTTTCCCTCCAATACTGACAATGAGAGTTATGAAAGTCGTTCTAGTCTCGTCATCTGTAGACTTTGACCCGATACCTCTTTTTAATGTAGGATTAAGGCTTTACTATGAATATCCAATGAAGATCAATCTCTATATATACATACATTCAACATTCCAACTGTCATTAAACTGACATGCCAAATTGTTCTTTCTATATGTATTGTTTATCATTTCATCGTTCTTGATGTCACAATTCTAACTTATATAAGTGTTTGCATTATTAAAATCTAGCTTTCCTTTAGTACATGCACGCTAGAACATAATCGTACAAGTGCTCCTTCTTCCCTAGTGCCATTAGAGAGTGGAATGGGTTGGATTGCCTGAATCAGCAAGGAAAACCAACTACTTGGCAGAGTTTAAGTCATTGATTAACATGCATTACTAGACAGACACATGAAATGAGTAGAACGTCATTATCTTCTTATGTTTAAGTAACGTCAATAATTTATAAGACGTGTTCTGAAAACGTAGATCTAGCTTCTAATAGTGATTACGTTATTAAAAACACAGAGCTCGTTGACTTGGTGCATGTTTGTCAGGTAGTCGAGACATTTTGTGTGTGCACAATTTAACCTAGTATTCTTTGAGCTTTAGGATGATAACTTAAGGTGCACTTGGCATTTTGACAAAGGTTAGGGCTAATGCTTAAGGATCTTGATAGGTGAAAGTCTAGTCTTAAGGATTAATATTTGGATTTAAAAAGTTATGCTGATGGTTAGTACCAGGGAAATGGGATAGTGTTTATGGTTTAAATCCAAGTTAAAGTCAGACTTCACTAATGATTCATTTATTGTCGCTTTGCTTACAAGACTGTCACCCCTTCATCAACTAGTCCTAATGTGTTGTAATTAATTGTCTTTTCCATTTTCCGCTTTCAGATAATGGAGCTGACTTCTATCCTGGCTACCAAGGATACGGCGAATTTTTCATGGGTCAGCCCCAGGATGGGCCACCCCCAGGATTAACCTTTCTCCCACCCTCTCAAGGAACGCCGCCTCTGAACATGGAGCCAGGAATGCATCCGGCCAGTCGTCATTTAGGTAAGAACCTAGGGTGGACACCGGACACTTACCCATACACTGGCCTTTACACTTCGTTGTCCTGACCTTCCAGTTACTAGCGTCCCACCCATTCTCCAAGACATTTTAGAATGGATTGTTGGGCTATTTCTGTTCATATCGGTAAAACCCTAAAATTTACCAACGAGTGCAGGATCTGGCACCACAAAATTGTATTATTTCTACTTTAAAAAAGACAAACACATATGATAATAAATAAGATACAAAAATAAAGTCCACATTTAGTTGTTTCTTTTCTTTTTTTTTTAATACTTTTCTTTGACAAGTTTGAATACATTTTATGGAACTACTTCTTTGGTTAATTATCAAGAAGTAGACTTGTATTGGTAAACGATCGTCACTCTTGAAATGCCATGACGGAGACTTCTATTTAAGCCATATAATTTTCAATCCAATATGTGCACATTTTTACCTAGAGCACTAAATGATCCCTTACTAGATCTATAGAAGTCTTGGACTAAATATAAAGTCATTGTAACGATATCAGATGATCTTTGCATCATCTGAACCATAACTCACAATGCTTGGAAGGGCAGCTTTTAATGATAACAAAGAAATATAGATCTACATTCACCATCATCATCTTTCCTTTGCGTCCCTCGTGGAACAAAGGGCCTTATTAAAAACACGCCACTCTCCACGGTCTCTTGCTAGTTATTTAATGGCTTCCCAGCTCTTTCCTGTCCTCTCGGCTTCATCTAGTACACTGAGTCGTCACATTCTTCTTGGTCTTCCTCTATGTCTTGGGTCCTTGGGGGGGATCCACTCTAAGGCCTGTTTAGCTCTGGTGTTGCTTTTCACACCCTAGGAAAAAAAATAGCTCTACCAGGAGACTTTTAAAATGAAGTGTCCATTAGCATCTGTGTTCAGCCTTGAGCGGGTCAAGATAGCCAAACTATTGATATGCTGATTCAGAGTGCTTTGGTATACTGGTTTAAAATGTGCAACTTTAATGCGAACAAAAATTTAAACAAATAAACAAAACAAAACAAACAACAAACCAAACAGGATGAACAATAAAAACAAAAACAAAACAAAAAGTTGAATTGAGATGTTCAAACAAAGTGCCCTGCTAACGGGGGACTTAGGGCCCACTCATACACACACACACACACACAAGCACAAATACATCTCTCAAATTTACAACCCCGTGTCGTTTATTTAAGACAAAACAAAAAAAAAACAAAAAAAAAAAAGAAACATTGGTATGGGCTTTGTGGGGCAGAGAGGCGTAAGGGCGGGCGGGAGGGTGTGATTAGTTTTATGGCGTAAAGGGGATATGATATCTGTTTCGTGCAGACGCTGATAATCTTCCCTGGGCGTCCTGGTCTTCCGGTGTGAGCCAACCCCTCACTTCACCACTCACACTCCAGAGAGGAAGCGATCGACTCGCCCTTTTTTTTTTCCTTCTCTCTTCCTATTTTTCTCTTTCTCACTTTCTCTCTATTCTTATTCTTTCGGTCCCACTTCTCTCTCTCTCTCTCTTGTTCTTTTTTTTTTTGTCTTTGGTTAAATGTAAAGAAGCTAATGTAAATGGATGGTCGTTTCTCGGTGGCCCAAGATTGAGAAGGCAATGTTCTGGGAAGAGGCGTAGGGAGTGATGGGGGGGGGGCGTTTGGGGATCTGCCAAACTGCTCGTGCTGGAGATGAGACTGTCATATGTGAGCCGGGAAATGTCCAACGGGGCGCACTGCGCGTCTCCTTGGGGGCGCTGGAGGATTTTTATCTCAAGCCTCTGGCTAAGAAAGCGCATTCCGGCAGACGATGGGAAGACCGAGCAACGAGAGCGGGAGAAAGGGCGGGAAAAGCTCCGTCCGATCCTTGCTATCCTGAAAGTCACAAATCACTGGAATATGGTCGTTTGCATAGATGGTCTCCAACGATAGTTAGGGCGGGAAATGGCAAAGGAAGAGGGTAGAGAAGTTTGAAGGGGGAAGGGGATACATCGGTTGAGGACGATGTGATCAAGATTGGCGGGGGAAAATGAAAAGATGAATTACTTTTGCTTGACTAAAATTTATCTCATCTCTCTCTCTCTCTCTCTCTCACACACACACTTTTCCCCTCGTTCTCATTCTGTATCTATATTTCTCTTTTTCTGTCACGTCATGTCTCTCAGTTTTTCACTCTTTTTTCTGCTCTCTTTCTGTCTCTCTCTCTCTCCCCTATCGCTCTTTCTCTCCCTCTCATCATTTCTATCTCGTTCTTTTTTTATCTCTCTTTCTCTCTCTCTTTCTCACTATTTCAATCTCTTTCTCTCTCTCTTTCTCTGTCCTCTCCTCTACTTCTCTCTCCCTCTCCCTCTCTCTCTCTCTCTCTCTCTCTCACTCTCTCTCACTTGTCTAAATTTGTTCTTTTCAAAACAAACATTTTATTCTTGAGCCATTTCACAAAAGTTTTCTTGTTTTTATAGTAAAATAAAATTTAAAAAAAACTCTTTAAGTAGTAAACTGTTAAGCTTATAACTTTGTTTCCGGGTCAAAGGTTGTATTGTTTCCGGGTCAAAGGTCTTGTCAGTGTAGAAAAACGACGAAGATATCGGATGAACATTTTTTTAACCTTCCACTTACGATATAGTTTTTTTTTTTTTTTTACTCTAAAGGTTGAGTGGTTAAGTGCTTGGCTTCCGAACCTGGGGTCCTGGGTTCAAATCTTGGTAAAGACTAGGATTTTTAATTTCGGGATTTTTAGGGCGCCTCTAAGTCTACCCAACTCTAATGGGTGCCTGACTTAAATTAAAGTAACGGCGGTTGGTCGTTGTGCAGGCCACATGACACCCTGCTCGTTAACCGTTGATCAAAGAAGCAGATGTCCTCACTATCATCTGCCCTATCAATTGCAAGGTCTGAAAGGGGAACTTTGCTTCACTTATGATTTTATTTGTAAAGCAGGTAACTAACACATATATCGGTCTTACATGGAAGTTATACTTTTATTTGTAAAGCAGGTAACTAACACATATATCTGTCTTACATAGAAGTTATGCTTTTATTTGTAAAGCAGGTAACTAACACATATATCTGTCTTACATAGAAGGACCTGAGCATTGAATGTTTACTTCAGATACATTATTGGATGATTGTAATATGATTATTTTGTAATCAATATGAATCGTTTGTTTTCTGTTTTTACAAAGCTTATATCAACTTTGTCTTTCTGGTAAAAGGTTTGTACGTATTATTTTTCTCACTCCCCAATCTCGGATCAAGCTTAAATTTTGCGCAATTCTTTCTTTTACACGACTAATACATTTAATACATTAAAAAACTGTTTATTTAATTAACTATTTTTGATTAATTATTTTGCTTATCTCGAACAAGGGAAAGAAATTGTACTTGACTGATAAAATGGTGTATGTTGCATTAATCCCCTTTATACTTTGTAGAAAATGAAAGCTTGAGACTAACAATAGGTAACTATAAAACATTCATGCATTTTTTTTATAATGCATTTAAAAAGCTAACAACCAGATACCCCTTTTTTTTTCCTACCCCTCCTCCTTTCCAACTTGTCCAGATAAGTGATAAAGTCATAATGCATTGAGAAAGCTTCCAGCATGAAATAGTGCTAAACAAAAATAAGTGGTAAAAATATTTTTAATCGCACAGATTTAGTATTGTTTAGTCAAGCTCTATTACAAACTTATTCATAATTGATAGTCTTAATATAATATATATTGATCTTTGAAATGTTTAAGTTTTTCTTATTTAAATATAATTAAGTATTACATTTCAATACAAGGGGTAGAGTCGGCATTGAGTTTGTCGCATTTTTAAAAAAAATTTTAATGTCATTATTATTCTGTTGGTTTTGATGTTTTTTGCATAGTTTATTGCAAAGTCATTAATTTGGATCAAAATTATTTCATCGCTCAATTAAATGTTGTACCAGCGTGTGCGCATTTTAATTTAATTTTTGTTCTTCTACCCCAAATGATGGATGTTGAAAGAATAGATGTAGTTATTGAAACATGGACTATTCAGTTTATTCTTGATTTGAGACCAGGTTTAAGGGACAAAAAAAAACCCCACAATTCTTCAAGACATATTACTAAAACAAAGAAGAGAAAGCGAGGAAGAGAAAGATAATGAAGAAAATGGTAATACGGAGGATGTTGAAGCTAGAAAGACACACACACACACACACACACAATTATTTATTAAAAAAAAAAAAAATGGAGAGACTTGAAAGAGAAATGATGGAGGAAATAAAGAAGAGTCCTGAGATTGACGAAAGAGATTTCTCGGAGCTCTCCTCTTCCTGGAGGAAACTTTGTCTCGCTTCTTCATCTCGTGGAAAGCCGTTCCCCCCCACGGCCGGGGCCGGAGATACCCGGGGAGTTGTGGGGCGCTCTTCCCGATCATCTATCACCGTGGCTGAGGGGTGAAGGCATGGTAGATGAGAAGGCCAGGTCGCGTGTGTGTCTATGTGTGAGTGTGTGAGAGAGAGAGAGAGAGTGCGTATGGGAAGAGGGGAAAGTTATTTTAGAAAATCTCCTCGGCAACTCGAGTCTTGCCCTTGGGGACAAAGTCCACATTGATTTCCTTCATCGCGCCATCTGCGATTTTTTTTAAATATTTAAAGTCCAGCGACAAGAGGGAGCAAAAGGGATAGGGGGGGGGGAATGTAAAGAATATAAAAACTATAACAAGAAACGTTGGATTGTCTGGTGGCAAAGAAAGACGGGGGCGGGGACTTAAGGGCGCTGAGAGTCTGCTTTGACGTCTTTAGTTGTATAATCATCTGTTTCTACGCCCCCCCTCGCCCTTGTCACCGCCCATGTTAACTGTTTTGGATCACTCACTTCCACAGAGCCGCTTTTCATCGCGAAGAGACTTTTAAAAAAAAGTTCTTCTTGTATTGCTGATCGATGGTCGTTGTGTGGAATTCATGTTCAGAGTACACACACACACACGCACACACACACATATTTTGTCGACTTTCGTTTTCGTTTCGTTTCTTCAGTCTCAGAGCCGCGGGTTTTGAAAGATTTGCAATTACTTCACAAAATGTTTTTATTTTTTTATTTTTTATTTATCTAAATTTATAATTTCATGTAAAAATTAAAAAAAAAATCTGACAGTCGAAAAACTACATTGTCTTTACTTGACATCTTTTACTTTTTCTAATTCTATCTTCACGGTTCTGTTTGTTACTTGTTCTCACTAACTCTCTGCCTTTCTCTCTCTCTCTCTTTTTCACTGTCCTACCCTCTCACACAAAATATCTCGTGCACTCTGTCTCTCCCTACCCCCTCCCCTGTCTCTGTATATATGATATATGTAACATGGAGGAAAAAAAAAAAGAACAGAAGGGGGGGGGGGAACACGAGATAGGAAAGCTGATTATTCCTATCAGATTACTTGTTGGTGTTAGTACCTTAAGAGCTTCGGTAACATATGTCATTAGTAGCCCCCCACTAGACCTTTGTGTCGCCCGCTTCTCCGCACTGCTGTAACTTATCGGGACACCCAGTAACGAACTAGACAATAGAATCACGGACACACACTAGCGCATACTTATTAACACACACATACAGTTTTCTATTATATATTGTAATACTACAAATATTATACTAGATCTAAATACTACATAAAAGTTTAAAGTTTTTATTATTCCAAAAAGAAAAAAAAAGTTTGCATATTGAAATTTAAAAACAATTGTGCTCATTTTTTTTAGAGAGCTAAAATTGACTTTGCTCTTTTTAATTTTTTTAATCACACTGCGGTATACGATGACATGGGATGTTGGGATGTTCAATATCGCTTTTAGTTTTTAACATGTAAACGTGACAGACGGACGTACAGACAACACAAAACTAATAACTACTAGTACCCTTTTGAAAGGAGCCAATAAATAGGATCCACGGTCTACAATAAAAAACCGACACTAACTATTCCTTAATCCATTCTACGATTTGTATTTCTTTTAATATTAAGATGTTTTAAGTTCATAGTACAGAAAAACTAAATTCATTGTAGTGCCAAATTAGAATATGTTTTCCTTCATAATTTGATAGATAGGTCAGCTGCAGTACAAATTCCTTGAATGATAAGGATCTTTTTAGGTCTATTCAGGACCTCGAAAATATCTGTGAGATACGTTGTCACCATCCTTATGGCTGATTGAACAGTACAGTATGATGTTACTTTATTAAATTTCCTTTAGAAATGTTCATACATGGCTGAACAAAAAAACTATAAATAGCCAGCTTTTTGGTGTATCCGGTGTACAAAATAAAGGAAGTGTTTGATAAGGTTTGTTTAAAAAAAAAGTTTATGATTTTTAAAAAAATTCTTTTCAAGCACAACAGAATTACATTTTTAAGCTCTTCTGCTAATAACACATTACAATTCCAATAAAGAGAAAGCATTAGATTTTCCCTCAATACAAAAGGTCAACTAACTAGCGCCAATGGAGGAATCTCGATACAAAGATCAACAGCCAAGGCAATGAGATGTTAAATTTAGAGCTCAAATCTTTTCCATTTAATCTCTCAACAGTGACGTTTCATTATGTGTCCTTGGGATGGTTTAGTTTATCTAAATATCCAATAGTTGTGAAATTAACACTCGTAGATTTGTTTTTCTTTTATTTTCAGATTTCTGTTTTTAACTTTATTTTATTATTATAATTATTATTATTATTATTATTATTAATATAACAATATTGCCTAGATTTACATAATCTAAGCCAATGCGCTACTGGCTTACTGTAATACTTACATGTCACTGTATAGAGTCAAAGAAAGAAAACTTTTTCCTAGAAAAATTAAAAGAAATCGTAGCTAAAAAAATTGAGGGACTGTGGAAAAAAAAACATATTAAGGAGGATGAAAGAGCGAGAGAAACTAGGGATGAACTGAGAACTAGAAGGATGGATTGAGAAAAGATGAATCGGCTTTACATTCTTCCTCGATACCCCCCCTCTCTCTCTCTCTATTCCTCATCTCTTAAACTCCCCCTTAATGCCAAAGGATCCAGCCAGCAGGATGGGAAGATATTTACCCGTTATCTTTTCTATCTGAGCCTCAAATCGGTCTAAAGCCGGCCCCGTTCACTCCTGTGTGTTATCACTTGCTTCCTACTCAATTAGAAAAGCATCGATCCACACCAAGAACCCTCCTTTAAACCCCTGGTAATCGAAAAGGTTAAAATAGCGTCTGTCGACAAGCGCTTCTTTCCTCGTGCCTGAACATGGAGGATGAGGTTGGGGTGCACGCCACCCAAACTCCCCTCCCCAGCCAAGAGCGCCTAATTTACACTTCCTAGTTTTTCCTCTCCCCTCTTCGGTTCTGCACATTTTAATGTTGTTGTTGTTACTATTGCTGATATTGTTGCTGCAGCTGTTACTGTTGGTAGTGGTGGTGGTGTTGGTGGTGGTGTTTCTGTTGCTGTTGTTGCTGCTGTTGTTGTTGGTGGTGGTGGTGGTAGTGGTGGTGTTTCTATTGCTGTTGTTGTTTCTGTTGCTGTTGTTGGTGGTGGTGGTAGTGGTGGTGTTTCTGTTGTTGTTATTGTTGCTGTTGTTGTTGTTGGTGGTGGTGGTGGTTTTGCTGCTGGGGCTGCTGTTGGTGTTGTTGTTGTTACTGTTGTTGCCGTTGTTGTTTCTTCTAATTCTTCTAAGAAAATTTTGAAATAAAGTTCGAAAGCTAGTTTTTTCTTCTTCATTTTGAAGTGGAAGTCCGGAATCTGGTATCTGGTGAATGGCTCCTGTTGTTGCTTTTATTAGGATTTCACAGTTGGTGTGGCGTGTGGTTGAATGTCATGACAACTTTTCTATGTGACCGAGTGGACTTAAGTTGGAACCCAATGGAGACATCAAATATTCAATTTAAGATTTAACTCCAAGCTGAGTTGTGTTTGCTAAGGCAGCACGGAATCCGCATTTTCCCATTTTTAGTCCTTTCATAATATATCGATCTCTGTCTGTTCCTTTTATTTATTGCCACTATAGACCTAATATAAGAATCATAATGCTAATCTTTGCTTAAAGGTGTCGGTTATCAGCGTTGATTCGGATGACGGATTCAAGCAAGCCAAAGAGTTGTATTGGTTTGAGGGGGTGACGGGTTGATACAGAGGATGAAAACGCGAGTAGTGAGTTGAGGGTATAAAAAGAGACGAGTGGGGGGTAGAGAGGGGTAAAGGATGACATGGAAAAAAAAGGGGAAGATGGCGACCGCCAAAAGATAAACACAGCAGACGGCTAGAAGGGGGGCTGTTACCCGATTAGGTTACGACCCACTAGCCTGTCAGCCTTGGACATCTGACACTGCAGAGACAGCTCTTGTGACACTGTGACATAGATCTACTGCCCAGCTTTTGCCAACTGCCAACGGACCCCATGGTGGTTGTGGGGGGGGGGGGGGGAGAGGGGAGTAGAGGGTGTGCCACTTTTTTTATTATTTTTTTTATTTTTGGATGCAACAGACGATGCAGAGTCTCATTCAGTGAGAAACAGACAATTGTTAGGTTTAAACTAAGACTATATCTCGTTCTATATGAGTTATACTCTTTTTGTTTTCTTTTTCTGTAACATTTGTACACATTTTTTTGTGGAAAGAGAGGGATGGAGAGGGAGAAACAGAAGTACACATTTTTTTATTGACACTTTTTAAAAAAAAATGTATGACAAATGAAAGAGAATATTAAAAAAAAAAAAATACTTTTAAAAAAATACTTTTTAAAAAAAAATTATCTAAATGGAAGATCCACTCTAATTCACTATCATTTCTCTCAATCTTGCAAGGTTTAATTCCCTTTTTATGTATATATTTTTATTTAGTATAACATTAATTACCACTAATTGACTGACTAATTAAAAAAAAAAGTTGTATTGTCATGGACTATGACTTGATTGTGCAAAGTTTCAACTTGGTCTGCGAATGGGAAGTGGAAGAAACAACGTCTAAAATATTTGAACCCGACAGACAGACGGACAGACAGACGGAGTGAGTAAATATAACCTTTTTAAAGATAGGTGCGCTGTTATCAAATTAATCGTCATCTCGTTCGTTAGCGTATTGGATAGAAATAACATTTTTTTTTTCAAGATGGCTACAGTGAACTTACAAAGCTACATGTAGCTATAGTGTTTGCGTTTCGTTCGTCGTGACATCTATTCTCTATTTTAAGTTTTAACAAACTTGGATATTGACAAATTTAATCGGAGAAAGTGTCAAAGTTTATGGTGTGCGAAGACGCACGAGAGTACACTATATTTATGCACCGCGGCCTATACATGTTGAATGGAACCATTCTATTCATGTAAGGAGACATGATCCAAATTGCTTGATTCTTGTGGAATAAAAAAATTGTCCCCCCTCCCATTCTCCTCAACCCCCGCTCCTCCCCCCCCCCCAAAAAAAAAAGAGGAACAAATTAGGTGACGTACATGCACAGTAGCAGAGCAGTGAAGTTTTAGCCCATTTCGCTTCTGACACCAAAATGTACATAAGATATACCTGCCTGAATCTAGACATGTGCCACTCACTATTTAAACCATCAGCGACACTTAAGGACACTTTGGTTTCCCGTGTTTCATTTTGATGTGTGAATGAGGCTGGGTGGGTGGGGGGTGAATGAGGCTTGAATAGCTTTTTTAAAATAGATACTGGGCAGTAAGTGCTTCTCATTTTTGTATTTGGCTTCAAACAAGTTTGGCGTAGATCAGCACATGGAAGGTACTACCATACTATTAATATACTATTATTATTACTTTAACTTTAGTATATTTTCTTGTTTTAATATTTTAAATGATAACATAAATATAATTAATAATTACATAAGAAATTAATACCCACACAATATTATATTTTATTAACAATATAATAATCAAAGAAACAAGTCTTTCCCGTTAAATCTTCTTACAATTAGATACTTCAAGCACAAACAAATTGTAGGCCTACATTTTAATCATTAAACAATGGAAAGTCAAAAGTGTGATTTGATTTAAGTTTGAGAATCGTGTTCAAAATAAAAGAATTCTACATGACTGACTCTGTATCACCCAGTCCCCAGACCTCCCCACCCCACACCTGACCTTCAGTTTATGACATGTCACTCCGCCACTCAGAAGACTCTAAATATTTAGCGAACTCCTCGCGACAGGATGACACGATAGACTGACTGCTTGTGGAGTTTTTTCTTTTTCTTTTCGATTCCTGGCGACGCGGCAGATTTATGTCACAGGCCTAGACTTGATTTCATTGGAGGTGACGCGAAGTAAGCGAACAAAGTCTAGATCTAGATCTACGATCTTGTATTGACAGGCTAGAGCGTGATGTGACTTACATGCACAGTAGCACACTATTGCCGTGAGACGCCACCCAAAGTTAGAACGGGCTAAACTTATAGTATTATTTGACTCCGATTTGACACAAGTCTTATTTTAAGTACTTGTTATTTTCATAGAAGGAAATGAACTGTGAATCTTATTAACCATTGAGAACTCTAGTCTTTGATTTGGAATGCACATAATATAAAGGCAAAATGAGAAAACTGTTTGGAACTTTCTGAGATTCCAATGTGTAGCTCTCTCGATACTTTCATATCATTCTGAGTACTCTCTTCTAGTTTCTTTAACAATCTAATGCTTTTCAATACTCGCTTGTACTCTTCTATACTCTCCAACACTTTGGTGTACTCTCCAACACTCTTCTATACTCTCCAACACTCTTCTATACTCTCCAACACTCTTCTATACTCTCCAACACTCTTCTATACTCTCCAACACTCTTTTATCTCTCCAACACGACCAACTCAAGAAAACATTAAGAAACTGGAACAAACACAAAATAGAGCAGTGAGATTCATAACAAACGAATATTCACATTTGACTAGGGTAACACCATTAGTAAAATCACTAAATTTAGAAAGCCTTCAGGACAGAAGACTCAAAAGTAAAGTAGCAATTATACATAAAACACTGAACCATAGTCTTCATATACAAAACAAAATTTAATATACTCTCCAAAACACATTCCTCTCCCATATGCTTTTGTACAAATACTCCTTCTTCCAACACTCTTCTATCTCTCCAACACTCTTGTACTCTCCAAAACTCTTTTATCTCTCCAACACTCTTTTATCTCTCCAACACTCTTTTATCTCTCCAACACTCTTCTATACTCTCCAACACTTTTCTATACTCTCCAACACTCTTCTATACTCTCCAACACTCTTCTATACTCTCCAACACTCTTCTATACTCTCCAACACTCTTCTATCTCTCCAACACTCTTCTATCTCTCCAACACTCTTCTATACTCTTCAACTCTTTTCTATACAACACTCTGGTGCTCTCTCTTTAAATAGACGATCACATACTATTTTAGAAACGCCATCACTATTGACAGCATACTAGAATAGTTTTTGTTTACAGTTGTTATCGTTTTGTTGTTTTGTATTACTAAATTTAAAAAAAAACAACAACTGTGTCACCATTGTGTCATGGCCTATATAAAAGTATCTCCACTGCAAAAATACTTTATAACGTAAAAGCTAAATCTATGTCATGTTGTGGTACAGATTGGCGTCCTTAGATACCACGGATGGCGCTATGTCATGTTGTGGTACAGATGGGCGTCATCAGATATCGTGGATGAAGCCATGCCGCGTTATGCTCTAGATTGACGTCATCAGATATGCTGAAAAGCCACAATGTCGTACCTTGCTGCAGATGTGTGCATTACAAATCTCGCCCCTACATATTTATCTCGCGAGATCATGAAAAAAATGTAATTTACCTCGGCGCCTATTTTTCGGTGTGACTTCCCTTCCATTGTCGTGAGCGACCTTAAAAAGCTCATTAGAGGCCAGCCAACCGTGTCCCGTCGGCATCTGTGACTTTTGCTATTCTGGCCACAGCATGGTGCTGCAACCCCAAAACAACTAGGCTCCTCATCTGCCCATCTCCCCGTTTCCATCAGTCATTTCCAACAGGTGTAAATATATAAACCCTGCATGTTGGAAGTAGCAAAGCGTTTGGTGGAGCTCAGTGCTAGGGGAGCCCGTCTGGTGCGTGCAAGTGGCGTCATCTGTCACCCATGGACATTGCCCTCATCTCTCTCCCTTAGCAGATTCGCATTAGTAAACTGAGCAGTTGGTGTGAAAGTCTCATGCGTGACAAGAAATTCAGCCATCTCCTTTCCCTCCAACCCCCTTTTTTTATTATTTCTCCCAGCTTCCCATCCCGCATCTCGTGCTGGCACCTTCAGGTCATCGTGATGGACTCGGGTCAGTTCCACGCCGGGGGATTCTTGGAACGAAGAACAAAGTCTCCAGAGAGAAAGAGTTAGTAACGTCTTCTTCAGGACGTTTTGTTTTCAGGATTTCTGAGATTTGTGTTTTGTTTCTTTGTCCGCAGTTCAAAGAGTGCTGTTTTGTCCGCAGTTCAAGTAGTGTTGTTTTGTCCGCAGTTTAAGTAGTGTTGTTTTGTCCGCAGTTCAAGTAGTGTTGTTTTGTCCGCAGTTCAAGTAGTTTTGTTTTGTCCGCAGTTCAAAGAGTGTTGTTTTGTCCGCAGTTCAAAGAGTGTTGTTTTGTCCGCAGTTCAAGTAGTGTTGTTTTGTCCGCAGTTCAAGTAGAGTTGTTTTGTCCGCAGTTCAAGTAGTGTTGTTTTTTCCCTCATAACATACACTATTTTTTTTATAGTATAAACTGTCACGCTGCATGAGAAACTGTCACACTGTCACGTTGTCTATGTCACGTCTAGCTTCCGTTTCATCTCTTGCACGGTGCTCATCAGTGAAGTACCATGATCTAGGTACTCGTTAGGTGAGATAAAGTTTAGATTCTTTAATTCATCAGATGCACATTAATCATGAATAGGTGCATCGATATATCGGAGTATAAGTACACAATGATACAAAGTTGTATCGATATAGTTCGAAATAAATTCGTGTGTTTGATATGGCGGATGCACTAAGGCGAACATACGTGTTCATTCTAAACATCATGACCTATATAAATTACACGAAGAATGCTTGCACTGATTTTTTTAAAACTGTAAAATACCTTAGACTACACTCGTAATGTTAATTTTTTTTTTTTTTTGTGCTTTAAAATACCGAAAACATTAATCGTAATGATGTGGGTTTTTTTTCGCCTTCTTCTTTTAATGCTAATAGTTTTAATGATCTAATGTCTTCTGGAAAGTTATTAGAGCATAATGACTGACATTGCAGCTTAACGACACTATGCACATGAAACGAGACTTTAAATATTTTTTTTTTATAAATCTTTGGTCTTTTTTATCTATGACGGATTACTAAAGATAGCTAGCCATCTATGGCGGATAACTATAAATGGTGTATGTGGCAAACTTTGCTTACGGTGTACAGATTACTGGACGTGTTAAAAATCTATGTATTTGAAAAGGTATACTATCATATGCATATATTTTTTTCTCCCTTTTGAGCATTGTACACTTGAATTTCTAGAATGTAGGCTCTTTGGTTTCGAGAAGGACGTTATTTTTACTATTTAGCATCAGCAGTCTCTCGGTATGCCATCAATGATAGTTTCTAGTTTATCCATAAATCTTAACACATCTCCCAAGCTTCATGTTGTGTTTGTTGTTTGTTTGTTTTCTTTACGTTCCATTAGATCTCCCTCTACTTTCTCTATATTACTTTCTCTTGTTTTCCTAAGTTATTTGTTGCTTATAGTAGGCAGAACCGATCATTAAATAAATCGAAATGCAAACAAAGAATGGATGTATATATCTGTAGTATTTAATAAACAAAGTCCCGAGTGTACATATACATTATTTTTGTTACCTTCGAATGGCGAGGCTCAATTCAGCCCTAGGGTAGCCACCAAAACACGGACACTTTTTTTTTCTGTTTCGTTAACACTTGGTAACTTGTTCCCCAACTTGTTCCCCAAACACTTTTTTTTAATGCTGAACAAATAAAAAGAAAAAAAAAAAGGAACACAAATAGAAAAGGATTGACATGCAGGAGGGGGGGGGAGAGATCTACAGGGCTGGAGAGAGTGTGGCGATGATTCGCCTCTACGCCCCGCCATCAAAGGTTCATTATTTACCCTTTATCGTCTTTTTTTTTCCCTTCAGCGGCGGTGGCGAGGGGTACGTATCGCTATCATTGTACCCTTCATTAATTCTGTAAGAGGCGCTAGGGCGTACTTGGGAGGGAGCAGGATGGATTGGAGTTGCCAAAGGGGGGAAGGCTATCCTAACACACTTAACTATTTGCTAGGATACTTCATGGATGTTACACCCAATAAAACGCCAAAAAAAAAACAATAAAGAGAGTGGCATAGACGGGGTGGGGATGGGGTGGCAAAGCCGAGAATTTGGGGAGGGGGGGGGAGTTTCAAAGCATTCTTTTTATTTATGGTTTCTAAGTCTTCGCAGAGAGATTTTTTTTTGTTCTCTTAAAGAAGTTACAACGCTAGAAAGAACCGCGCTATTGCCTGAGACTGAACCCCAAAGAGGTTCACCCTCGTTGAACCTCTTGGCTCTGGTTGTTTCCCTTGTCTTCGTTTACGGGGCTCTTGACATGCCACTCGGCGCCCGAGCCAACTCTCCTGCCCCCTTCCCACCGTCCAAGTCTGTTATTGCCAAGGCAGCAGTGAGAATATTTTGTTTAGATTTTTGGTAGTTTTTTTTCTTTTTTTTTTCTACGTTTGCACGGGAGGTTAAGGAAATGGGGGGGGGGGGCTAACTTTAAAAATTGAGTTTTCTTGTAAGATTTGTTGAACTTGGTTTTACAATTTTAAAGATTATGCATTTTTTTTCATTTTTTTTTTAGAGAGTCGATAATGACAATACGGTACTGTATACTACGATCTTTCTATTATATAAAATAGCTCATTACAGGACGCTAACTAATATAGACTTCCCCTTTCAGACCTTGCGATCTATAGGGCAGATGATGTTAAGGTCGTCTGTTTCTCTGACGAAGGTAAACGAGCAGGGTGTCAAGTGGCCAGTCACAACGACTACCCGCCTTTACTTTCCCCAACTTAAGTCAGGTACTCATTAGAATCAGATTGACTCAGGGCGCCATAAAAATCCCGAATTTAAAAATCCCAGTGTTCACCGAGATTCGAACCCAGTACCCCGGGCAAGCGCTAAACTACTTAGCCACCGCGCCCACTGGAGTATAAAATTGAAGTATATAATAGTATATAATACCCGCCCCAACACACACACACACTCAATAACAAGATTTGTGTAACTGAGGAGTGACCAGTGTAATCCATCCATACCAGGAAGCGCCCAAGACTTTCTTTTAATATATACTCGACATTGTGTCCATCTGTCCCTTGTTCTTCTTCTATTCAATTGGAACAACATAAGAACAACACTAGAACAACACTAGAACAACATTACAACAACATTAGAACAACACTAGAACAACACTAGAACAATATTAGAACAACACTAGAACAACACTAGAACAATATTAGAACAACATTAGAACAACACTAGAACAATATTAGAATAACACTAGAACAACACTAGAACAACATTAAAACAACACTAGAGCAACATTAGAACAACACTAGAACAATATTAGAACAACACTAGAACAACATTAGAACAACATTAGAACAACACTAGAACAACATTAGAACAACACTAGAACAACATTAGAACAGCACTAGAACAACATTAGAACAACACTAGAACAACATTAGAACAGCACTAGAACAATATAGAACAACATTAGAACAACACTAGAACAACATTAAAACAACACTAGAGCAACATTAGAACAACACTAGAACAATATTAGAACAACACTAGAACAACATTAGAACAACATTAGAACAACACTAGAACAACATTAGAACAACACTAGAACAACATTAGAACAACACTAGAACAACATTAGAACAACACTAGAACAACATTAGAACAGCACTAGAACAATATTAGAACAACATTAGAACAACACTAGAACAACATTAGAACAACACTAGAACAACACTAGAACAACATTACAACAACATTACAACAACATTAGAACAACATTAGAACAACACTAGAACAACATTAGAACAACATTAGAACAGCACTAGAACAATATTAGAACAACATTAGAACAACACTAGAACAACATTAGAACAACACTAGAACAACACTAGAACAATATTAGAGCAACATTAGAACAACACTAGAACAACATTACAACAACATTAGAACAACAATAGAACAACATTAGAACAACACTAGAACAACATTAGAACAACACTAGAACAATATTAGAACAACATTAGAACAACACTAGAACAACATTACAACAACATTACAACAACATTAGAACAACATTAGAACAACACTAGAACAATATTAGAACAACACTAGAACAACACTAGAACAACAATAGAACAACACTAGAACAACATTAGAACAGCACTAGAACAATATTAGAACAACACTAGAACAACAATAGAACAACACTAGAACAACATTAGAACAGCACTAGAACAACATTAGAACAACACTAGAACAACATTAGAACAGCACTAGAACAACACTAGAACAACAGAACAACACTAGAAATAGCCATACAAACCCAACCCTTTCAATACAGAAAGCGAACCAAGCAAAAACCAAGTAGTACAGACATCAATACAACAGACAGTCAGACAAATACGATACACATGACAGAATAAAAGTCAAATAGAAAGGGCAGTAGGTTCAAATCCATTCGTCATATGTACCCCTTCTTAAGTAGTTGCTAGCACAGACTCCTGTCTTTATATTTTATGGCGCTATTAATTTATACTCACGGCTTTAAAAAAAAAACACACAGGAAGGAGAATAAATAAATAAAAAAAAACTAATAAAAAATGTGTTCCTGTACTGTGCCTCATTCCACCTCCCCTCCATGGTTTTATTCCCTCACTTATTCTACGTGTTGTGTGATCTTTGGCCCGTAGCAAGAATTCGCCATGCCAGGGTACGCAACCCCTGGGTGAGTCTTTGCGAGATGGTGACCTAGTCTGTGAGTAAATCCTTTGAATGCTTGGTACAGAAATGCCTGGCACTATTTTCTGTTCAGCAGCATAATTTTTTATTCTGTCTTATTCTCTCAATACAAATTAATAACTCAATCTTGATGTTTGTTTAAGGCTGGAATTCGGAATATCTTTTCGAATGAGTGCGAGAAAGAGAAAGAGAGAGAGAGGAAGTGATAGAGTCAATAGAGAAGGAGAAAGAGAGAAGAGAAGAGAGAGAAGAGAAGAGAGAGTCAAGGGAGAAGGAGAGAGAGAAAAGAGAAGAGAGAGAAGAGAAGAGAGAGTCAAGGGAGAAGGAGAGAGAGAGAAGAGAAGAGAGAGTGAGAGAGTGAAGGAAAAGGAGAGAGAGAAGAGAGAGACAAGAGAGAGAGTCAAGGGAGAAGGAAAGAGAAGAGAGAGACAAGAGAGAGAGAGGAGAGTGAGAGAGTGAAGAAAAAAGGAAAGAGAGAGAGGAGAAGAGAGAGAAAGAGTCAAGGGAAAAGGAGAGAGAAGATAGAGAAAGGGAGTGAGAAAGTCTTTGATGAAGGACAGAGAAGAGAGTGAGAGAGTCAAGCTAAAAGAAGAGAAGTGTCTGAAAGAGGAAAGATGATAGTAAAAAAGAAAAGCGTAACAAAGAGAAAGTGGTGATAGTGAGATCAAGAGAAAGTGGGGATAGTGAGATCAAGAGAAAGTGGTGATAGTGAGATCAAGAGAAAGTGGTGATAGTGAGATCAAGAGAAAGTGGGGATAGTGAGATCAAGAGAAAGTGGGGATAGTGAGATCAAGAGAAAGTGGGGATAGTGAGATCAAGAGAAAGTGGGGATAGTGAGATCAAGAGAAAGTGGTGATAGTGAGATCAAGAGAAAGTGGGGATAGTGAGATCAAGAGAAAGTGGTGATAGTGAGATCAAGAGAAAGTGGTGATAGTGAGATCAAGAGAAAGTGGGGATAGTGAGATCAAGAGAAAGTGGGGATAGTGAGATCAAGAGAAAGTGGGGATAGTGAGATCAAGAGAAAGTGGGGATAGTGAGATCAAGAGAAAGTGGGGATAGTGAGATCAAGAGAAAGTGGGGATAGTGAGATCAAGTGAAAGTGGGGATAGTGAGATCAAGAGAAAGTGGGGATAGTGAGATCAAGAGAAAGTGGGGATAGTGAGATCAAGAGAAAGTGAAAGGATGTTATAAAGGAAAGAAATGTCAAAGGAAGGAAAGAATGAGTTATGTCTGTGTGTGTATGTGTAAATCTCAATCACTAAATAGCATTGCTGTTGAGTTTTTTTTGTGGTAAATACTTTGTGAATGTGTGTGTGTGCATGATAGCAACCAGGAAGTGCCGTTATGCAAATGTGTTGATTTCAGGAAAAACTCATTTGCCCTTTCAGTGGGCTACAGTCCATGTTACTAAGCCGAACCCAATTAAAACTGAGCTTTGTTACATTAGAATGCACTTCAATGTGTTAGACTCGTTAGTACCGCGTCTATTTTCTCTGGTCTTGTTTTTTTCAATCGGAAACTTGAAACACATCCGGTGGCAGTGAAAGAAAAGGTAACTCTGGTCGTTTAATTCCAACGTGATGTCATAAATTGTTGTTTCAACGTTCTAGACTGAAATAAACTCTACATCATCAGTTCGTTTAGAAATGAGTGGTCTCCCCTTCACTGTTTGGCAGGGAAGTTTTACCTGCAGCATTATGGTTACGATTCCGTTTGATCTCTTCGCTCATTGTACCTGTAAGAATGTGTTTGTTTTTTTAGCCTGAGCATCTTTTTCATGTCTAGGTCACTTTGTCTCTCTCTT
The DNA here is from genome assembly GCA_036873155.1 of Biomphalaria sudanica. NCBI lineage: Eukaryota > Metazoa > Mollusca > Gastropoda > Planorbidae > Biomphalaria > Biomphalaria sudanica. Next base: position 45,774 of record JAZGLO010003512.1, read on the forward strand.
TTAATCTCTTGTTTGGAATACATTCACGATAGCTTTTTCGTAGACCTTCTTGGCTGCCTATAGATACTAGACACTTCTTACACGCAGTGTTGTAACAACCATGGCGCGATGTTGTACATTAAACCAGGGCCTATCACCACTACGGGCCCACAGAGCTTTACCTTTACCTATTTCTTAGTCTGTTGGACCGATGGGGCACGACACAAGATCAGCTGACCGCCTTTCTCCATTCCTCTCTGTCTTTGATATAATCTCCTTTAATGACTGGCCCATCCGTTCATTATATTGTCTTACCATCGCTTTCTCTGTCTGCCTCTTCTTCTTTTTCCTGGTACTGTTCCCTGAAGGAAGTTTTTTCTTTTTTTTGCAAGCCCTGAGGACCCGTGATATGTACGTATTGTTTTAATCTGCGTTTTTTTTTTGACAATAACTAGTAGATCATCGTGGGGTCCGATCGCTGTACTAATCCTGTCTCCAATCTCTTCGTCTTTTAAGGGGTCTTCGTATGTGTTGCCTAAGATCCTTCTGTAGCATCTCCATTCCATTGCTAGGATCCTCCTCTCTAGCTCTACAGTCAGTGTCCATGATTCGCAAGCATGTAAGAATGTAACCATAACCATGGAGCGCAGCAGACTGATTTTGGTGTCCCACATTCCCACAGAGCTAGGAAAAATAATAAAAAAAACAAAAAACAATGTCACTAAGCATGTAAATGTATCAAATAATGTCAGGTATAAGCCTACTTGTACAAAGTCAATACTGACAGGCATAATGACACTAAGGCACTATAGGCAATACGTGCATTGGAATGTGTATTATTGTAAATGTAATGATATCTACAGGACGAGTCGATGTGGTTTTTGTTACACACAAACTACAGGATTGTGGGAGGGATCACTATATTTTTGCAACTGGGCCCACGTATACCATTCTAGGCCACTGTTAATATCTATTATTTGAGTGGCAGTTATATTAGTACTCGTTTAGTAATCAGTAATCTATCTATCTATCTATCTATCTATCTATCTATCTATCAATCTGTCTGTCTGTCTGTCGGTTTATTGTTTTATCTTATTTTTATGGCTGGATAAGCCAAACACATTTTGCAGAGAGATAGAGATGGAATGGAGAGACTAGAGAGAGAGAGAGAGAGAGAGCGATAGAGAGAGAAGACAAGTAGATTTTGAAGTCCATTCAAGCCACCGACCTTCTGGTGTAGGGCCAGCGTTGTCAACACCTCCCGAATACCAAGTGATGGGAGGCGAGATCGATAGTGTCACGTTCAAACGACCGGGTGGTGTTGATAACTGCGCCCGGCAAGGTATGAATACTTGTGGCAAGGATATCGATACTGCAGTATGCTACATGTAACATGTTTGTGCGTGAGTGAGGGAAATGGAGGGGGGGCAGGTGGGGAGAGACGAAAGGGGCGCCAAATGGATGGGGGCTTGATGTCTAGAAAAGAGCGTAAGATCGGGGCGTTTTCCCAATGAATAGAACAGGATGGAAATGTTTTATCACAGCAGGGCGCCTACTCTAGAATGTTAAAGGATTTTTTTTTTGTAGCTCCTCTTTTTTCGTTTACTCAAGTTTTTCAGTCCCTTTCTATCTTTAATCTCTCTATCTTTTATTTCGTACACTGAGACCTGACAGTCGGCTGTGAACTTCAACTCGACTATAATAAAAGCATTGTGTCTACAACTACTACAAAACGTTTTGTTTTCGTATTGGTCTGGGGGGGGGGGGGGAGCCAACCACTATACACTGTTGTTTTTTTCTTCAAACTCATGAAAAAGAAACAACCAACAAACAAATTAAATGTTGGGGTGTGGTGGCTGAGTGGTTAAGCGCTTGGCTTTCGAACATGAGTCCTAGGTTTAAATCTCGTTGAAGACTGGGATTTTTAGATCGCCATTGAGTCCAACCAAACTCTAATGGTTACCTGACTAGTAAAGGCGGTTGGTCGTTGTGCTGGCCACTTGACACCCTGCTCGTGAACATTGGCCAAAGAAACAGTTGACCTTTACATCATCTGCCCTGTAGATCGCAAGGTCTGAAAGGGGAACCTGTTCACTTTTAAGGTGACCATTCCATATATCCAGAATGTTAGCTAGATGTATCGGCATAGTTGGGCAACACAACAACTTAAGAAAGTGATGCCCAACCTACGACCCGTGGGCTTTATCCGCCCCGCGACTCTGTTCTGTCAAATGTTAGCCCACAGTGACTGATGAACTCGAAGAGGGTCCCCTTGTTTTAATTCACATGTTCCATCAGAAAGGAAGATTATTACATCCTAGGCCACGGACGGTGGGGGGAAATGGGGGCAGGCTAGATTCGAACTAGGACTATCTAGACGGCAGACAAAGAACTCATATCTCACGACCGTACCTGACAATTTTTTTATATTTTTTTTTTTTGGATGTGACACTGCCTTTGACCCATGTGCAGGAATATGTAAATATCTGCCCTACCCCTAGAGTTATAAAGGTTTGGGAACATTTGTTTAAGTCTTTGTCATTTCTGTACAATCAGTTTTCTCTATGATAAACCAACGTCAGTGTGCATCGGACACATCAGTATAAGTCTAATAGAAGACTTGTAATTTATATATATTTAACATTTAATCTATCTTTTAAAATCCCGTGATAACTATCGATTCCAATAATCTTTGTATTTTAATTTTTAAAAATGTTTCTTGCTAGAATACTTTTTTGTGTGTGTATAAGTCTTGAGAATATCCTTTTGTTTTTTGGGTGTATGTTTGTACTGTATGTATGCGTGTCTGGTTGTGATGGGGTGGGGGGGGAGAGAAAGGGGGAGAAACGAGTGTTCCCGTGTCACATCTAAATCTCCGTGTGGCTGCCGAGACTTGGGCCACGAGGGTCAGAATCGATGGCCGACGGTGTAAGATCCGGTCCCCCTGCTTCCGGTTAGGTTAGCGAAACCGAACGGCTCTGGATCAGGAAAAAAATTGTATGGACGAGGAGGGGGAGAAGGATTCTCGAGCTGATATGGGGTGGGAGAGGGCGCCTCACTGGTTTCCGTCTCAGCCCCTTGCCGGTCCTGGTACTATGCAGCTGTCAAACTGATTTCGCGAGTCGGTCACCCGCATCGCGCATTGGAGCAGACAGATTGTAAGTTGATACCAAGGGCTTGACCCGAGCTCTCTTCACCACCGAGAGTCGGGAGGGACTAGGAGAGACGGGCGAAATAGGGAGGAGGGGGGTGAGCCGAGTTGACAGGGATTCGATGACTCCCAGGGAGTTTTGTACTTGATTTCTTGTTTCATATTCCTTCTTCTCCGAGATCAAGAATTCGATCTCCAGTAAGAGACCCATAAACACTCTCCGTGCCTCTGTTTTTACAAAAGCTCCTCGCTGATCTTGGCGTGGACTTAGAGAGTTAATCCTTCAGTATTGACCCACCTCCCTTTCCGTCGCTTGATCCGGACTCAACCCCCTCCCCCTTTCCACACACACACACACCATCAGCCCACACACGCACACTAAGTACTCGATTAGAAATCTAAAGAAAACGAACTCGAATTTTCCAATATCTCTGAGTAAACACTGTACAAGCTTATAATAAAAGGAATGTGTTTTTAAATTGACTAGAAAACTGCAGACATTCTTTAACTAGTTAACTGTTAAGCTCAACTGTCTGAGAGAATCTTATTCTCGTGGTAGTAATAATAATGCCATAAGTGCAAAGTGATATATATATATTAAAATCAGCTTAAATAAAAGGTTTTCTAAAGGGGAAGAACTATACCTTTAAAACTATATTTATCAATAATGTACAAGCTATTTTCCTTATTTTGATATGAAACAAAATAATTCATTACCAATAATTCATTTTTAGATAAGCTTTATTTAAAAAAAAGGATTTTTAAATATTTGCTTTTTCAACCCTGAGCAATGATGGAGGCTGACTATGTCTAGAATGTCTAGAATGAATTATACGGAGCTAGCCTGTTCGGTATATCTCAGCCCTTATTTAGAATCGTATCAAATAGTGTTCGGTATAGAAGCCGTATCACTTTCCCACTCGCGTATCGCTGCTTAAGGTCGAGTTTAATGGAACCAAGTCTGTGCTCTGTGGGCAGATGTTTCAAGTGGGGCCGGATAGCATTGCGTCAGGGCCGGATAAAACCCGCAGGATGTAGTTTGGGCGCCGCTTTCATACTCGAATGCCTTACAGGGGTAACTCATAGCGTCCGTTACGTTTCGTACATGTGCCGATTCTCTCAGACTCAAAACAACAAATCGCGTCTAGCGGACAATCAAAAAACCAAGTTCTTCATTTCTGACAAACACTTTGCGGTTTAATGGCTCACGTGCTTCTTTTGATATTTAATTGAAAATTGTCAGATATTTGAGTGGAAGAGCCCGAGAACAAATAAAGCTATACTGCCTCTCACTTGCCTGTTTCATCTTTAATGTTCTCACTCAAATAGCGCTCAAATCGGTTTAGCCATAAATATTTAGGAAAAAAAAAATTCAGCTCACGTACTGCATAGAAATAGAATATTTTTTCAACAAAAATTTAGCATTTTTCATAGATATGGGACATTTTTCTTAGAAGTGGTGTATTTTTTTTTTTTAGAGTAAAGAAGTATTCGGAAAAATAAAAGATACTTTAACTTAAGGAATGTGCATTTTCGCGCAGCGATAGATTCATTCTAAAGACTCTGGTTCAAACCGCCATGTAGAAAGAAGGGGGACAATTAGTCTATAAATAATTTGTTTTCAAAGTTAGAACTGTTAGTAATTGTTTTTTTTTTTTTTTTTTTTTTTCTACACACGGCGAACCCCCTAGCCCCCACTTATAACGCCGCCGCCAATTATGGAGTTTGCTGGACAACATGTATTCTATGGAAATATAGGGGACATAATCAGTGAAAGATTGTGAAACATTAACTATTGGTAAACATACTGGTATTCGAGGTAAACACTGGTAATATAGTTTACATCCTTGAGTGAATGTTCTTGAACTTTCTAGTACCTTGCTCCTAGAGAACAAAAAAGTTGCAAAATAAAAATAAAAATTCGAAGACCGCGCCGTAAACACATTCCCCCCCCCCTTTCCAATATTTAATTGCATGTTGACTTAGAAACTTTTCTCTGTTACCTCCCTTATATTTAGCATCGTCAGTACCAAAATCATGTACCTTTAAACATAAACGTTCCGCCGGGTCTGCCTCAGAATTCTCTTACGAAGTAAAAGCCATACTCGATAATGTGATGGAGACTCCCATTGGCACAAATCTGTGTTTATAGTGAGAGACAAGAATGCAGAGAGTGCGGAAATAATTGAAAAAGATCTACATTTTATATTAACAGAAGGGGAAGGAGGCTTGTCTACAAAGGCAGCGCCCCGTGGTGTCTACTTGAAATGTTTTTTTTCCCTTTCCCCTAAACTATTGAGACCAGTGGTGTTGGGAATTCTTTAATTTATGTTTTGTTCATTTTTTTTTTATTTTTTTTTTGGTGTTCATAAGTTCATGGCGTCCATTTAGAATTCGGATGGCGAAGTGGTGAACGCGTTGAAGGTGTAAGATGTAGAGGCGATGGGACTTGTGGAAGGTGGTGAAGATCAAAGTGAATTGACAAAATGTGTACTTTCCAACCGGTAGGTCCTGGGGATCTGTAGGGGATCGCTATTCAATGAATCCAGTCTGTTTGGCATAGTACTGCGAGGCTTTGACAATGACCAATTTCCGATGTCGAAAATCCTGTTGTTTTTTTTAGAACCTTCATTTACTTCAAAGGAGTGTCAGTGTGGGTTGGAGAGCAGTGGTCAGTGGCGTAGCTACATCATTTGGAGGCCCCGGCGGCTTGACCTCTTTGAAGGTCCTGCATTTTGCGTAATATTTAATATTTAATGTAAAAAACACTCATTTGGTGGCCCCTCTGAAGTGGGGGCTCCGAGGAATTCTCTCCCTTCGAATTTTTTTGTGTGTCCAACATCACAGTGCAGACTCGTCAATAAAAGGCATGGAATACAGTCCCTTCACAAATCAGTGTCGTTAGGGCGCTTATTTAAAAGAAATGACCTTCTAAATGTTTATTTACAAATTGAGGTCTCTACGTATGTGCACACATAATTTGCATACATTTTCGTAAGAAACAAAACAAAAATGCAACATCAAGTGATTCACAGACGGACAACTGAAGACCAATACAATGGCTGCCTGATCGAGTGGTGTGCGTCTGGTAAGCCTCAGTGGGTCTCAAGGCGGGTTTGTTTTTGTTTTAAACATAAGATAATAAGAGCAAAGGAAAATTTGGAAATGCAATAAAAACGCATACAAATAGAATATGTATATTATTTTTTAAAATACGATTTGTAAATTAAAAAAAATCTTAATTAAAAATTGAAACCGCACTTAGCATAGGGTATAAAAACATGGGCCTACAAATGTATTTTTAGTTGTAAGAAATCCTGTTGTTTATTTGTAGTCTTTTTCACATATTTATATTTAAAATTATTTATATTTATATTATTATATTTCTAAATAGACATTGTTTTACTTTGCCTGACACAGAACTTGTCATTCTATAGAGAATCATTTCGTAATTTGCCTAAAAACGTACGGACATCTATAGAATGCCTGCATTTCGCACTATATATTAGGAACTGTGTAGAAGAGAACAAAACAAAAAGGCTGCACTAATATTATAATATAATTAACACTGACAGTTTCAAAACTATCCATGAATGCCACGAAACGGGCCATTAAGAGGAGCCCTGAATCTCAGAAGCAGAAACGAAGAGAATTTCCCACCTTTAGATCCGGTTTAAATGAAGATGACACGTTAACCAAGCGCAGAGAACTCATATCGAGGAAGTAAAGAAGTTATCTTTCCCTTTTCTTTTTTCCTGCTTTGATGCACAGTGAAATTCTTAGATAGAATCTTGAGTAGTTTAGAGTCGCCGTGCTCAAATTACGGAATTATTTGACGTCTGAAACAAAAAAAAGGTTTTAAATGTAATGACATTAGATTGTAATGCCCTGTATTGAATAAACAGTAGAAATTGAGAGAAAAGAGAAATAGAGAATGGAGAAGAAGAGAGAGAGAGAATGGTAGAAGAGAGAATTTGAGATAAAAGAAAGAGTGAAAAGGTAGAAATGTGTAACCTGGTTCTGGTCAGCTCTGAATGTGATGAGGCTTTGAGAGAAAAGGAAAAGGGGGGGGGGGTACCTGTCATATGGACACGTTGGAGCACGTGGAAGCCACCATCCTCTCCCCCATCATTCTCATACTCCCCCCTCATACCTCTACTCAACACACACACACACTTAACCATCGCTTCCCAGACACGTAAAAATGCACGCGCACCGAATGAGCCTCTGGACTTTGAACGACACGAACAAACGCTCACCGCGTAACACTGTCAATGTTTCCTGTCATCCACCAGAGCGATATTGGGGGGAGGGGGGTGGGAAATTCTGAGGTAGGCTTTTAGAAATGGAATCAATGAGATCGCCGGGTTTGGGAAGGGGGGGGGGGACGGGGGAGAGTGCTTTTAGTGAAACACTTTAAAAAAAAAGGGGGAGAAAGTGTGACGATTTTCTGACTACAATTCTAACACGTGATCGTTGGAGATGTAATGTAACTGTTTCTAAGTGGACGTTGGTGATTGTCAGCGGTTGAATGAGTGCAACCATAAAGGAGCAACCATTTAGGTACATTTCTGGTGGTTGAATGGTGAATGTACTGTACAATAAAAACAAATGGGGAAGGGGCTGAACGATTTTGTTCTTTTCGCTGCGGAGTTTTGGGTTAAACTACAATTAGGGTAGTCACAAACTGATAATAGCCAAAGTAAAAGAACTACAAGAATACTTTTAACAAACTATTGACATAGGCACCAACACTAACAGTCATAGACTTCAACACATACAACCAGAGACTCTAACATTCACAGCCAGAGACTCCAGCACTGGCAGTAATATACTCCAACACATTCAGATATCGACTCCAACACTAACAGTCATAGGCTCCAACACATACAACCACAGACTCCAGCACTTACAGTCATAGACTCCAACACTCACAGCCATAGACTTCAGCGCTCATATCTTTACGCTAAAACAATTGAGCCATAATTACATACTGTTTTCTAGTTAAAGGTGTTGATTCTAACTCTATCAAAAAACTTGAATATCTACTTACATGTAATTTTTTTTTTTGTAGCCGGCATTTGAATGAGAACTCCTTTTTTGTTTTGTTTGTAAAAACATTATTCTCACCCAAATCACCGCCCTGTTTGCAGTTTGCGCCATTGTAAAAATGTAAACACGACGCGTTCAAAGTGTTTTCAGGCAATTAACGTTTGTACATTCGCCCCTGGAAATCAAAGCGAGAGAAAAACAAGTACCCGCAGTTACGCACCGATTTTTTAAATATTTCTTGTTTTTGTTGTCCTCTTTTTGTGTGTGTGTGTGTTTTCTCTAATGTTCACGCATCACGTGGACGTCAAGCATAACGTCCTACACCAATGGCAGAGATGTATGACGTAGCGACTGAAACGCTTTGGGGTTTTATGAACATGAGTAATAAAGAAGCATGCATATATAACTCACCTCCCCGCCCCCCCCACACACACAACTACAAAAAGGAAAAACGAGATACTGAAAGACGTGACTACATTTAAAGCGCGGATTTTTTTTTCTCCCCCCTTGATGTTACTATTTACCATGCGAGTGAGTGCGTCACGCGCCTATAAAAACGGACGTGATTTGTAGTGTCTAGTTAATGGCGGGAAGATTCTCTTGTTCTATAAGTACGAAAACGGGTACGGGTAGTTTTGTAAGCAATATACTTTTTTTTTTGTATGCGTGGTGTGTCGCTGTTTGACAGTGTCGAGGTATTCACCGTTCTCGAAAGGGAGGCGGGAGGAAGAGCTGCTAGATGAAATGATGCGTAAAAAATGTTGCACGGCCACGGTTCGTTTGCTGGCAGCTGGGGATCGCTGGCCGCGGGAACGCTGGCAGTAAAAACATCCTTGACGTCTGCTATGTTGGTTTATTGTTTTATTTCATCCCTTTTGTTGTGAAGGATCCATCCCCCCCGCCTCTTTCCTTCCATTCTCATAGTGCCTACAACATTTTCCTGAACCGCGCCATGTCTTGGAGTGGGTTTATTAGAGAATCCGTTTGGGAAAGGGGAGGGGTGGGGAGGTACAAAGAAGACCAAAAAAAAAAGGGGGGGGGGGGCGATAGAAATAGGGAGGATGCTCCTCATGACATACTTGTCGGATGCAAGAGAGTACACTTTTGAGTCTTTTGTTCCCATTGTTTTGTGATCAGGCGCTCGCTCGTATAATTAAAAAGCTTTAGTCTTCATATAACCAAAGATGCGATACGATAGGGTTGTATGTTTAATTTAATTGCGAAGCGTTTCGTTTAATTCCAAGACTATGTAGAACTATTCCCTTAATTTAATTGAATCCCCCCCCCCCCCCCATCGCAGCCAATATATTGACATGACGTGGTGTATTGTCAATTGCACCTTGGAAATTACGATTTTGTGTTTGTCTTCGCTAGGGCGATAGATTAGCGAAGATAGGTCATTCTTTCTCATTGTGTTGGGGGGGGGGGGCTGTTTGGGAGTTCGCACTAACGCTATCATTTGTTTGTGAATTTTTTCTTAACTCATGAAAACTTTAACATGTTATAATATTTTTAAAACCACAGAAATAGGAATAATGAAGTTGCGATTTTTTCATAATATGGAACTAATCTTTATGGCATGGGAATAACAAAAACACAAAAAAAACACACACACAAAAACCCAGCACTTTGGGTTTTATTTTACGCTTCCTCTGAAGAGGATCTAGTTGTGAAAACCGATAGTTTTTTTTTTAACACAAGCAAAGTTCAAGCTGAATGTCTTCTTAAGAACCATAGAAGGAGAAAGCTAATGTTCATATATAAAAACCAAAGGGTCAAAGCTAGGCAGTAATGATGTCCATTTAGGTGTATTTCACGTCACTGTACCATTCATCTTCACCATCACCATCATCATCATTATTATAATAATCATCATCATCAAGCTCAGTGTTAGGGGGGCTAACTATAACTCTATATAGAATAAAGGGGTGCTAGCTATAACTCTATATATAAATAGGGGGGGGGGCTAGCTATAACTCTCTATATAAAAAAGGGGGGTGGGGCTAGCTATATCTCTATATAGAAATGAGAGGGGCTAGCTATATCTCTATATAGAAATGAGAGGGGCTAGCTATAACTCTATGTAGAAATAAACGACAGGCCTAATAGTCCTTAATAAGTCTACACCTAATTACCTCAATCGACTAGTTTTCATTTTTATTTTAAACAAAATTTGTAAGTTCTAGATCTAGTCGCACTGCCAGAAGTTTCATCACGAGAAAGCGACACGCAGGGTTCGAACTAGGAAAATTGTAGAAACAGTCCGAAGCGAATACCACATAGGCCACAAGCCATTAATGTGTAACCAGCCGCGTAATTAAGTTACTAAGAGGGTTTTTAAAAATTTACATCTAAAATAGAAGTTCATCAAAAAAAAATAATCGGAAATAATATTTTGTAAAAATATACAATCTAGGTTCACTACTTTCCAAACCACAGATCATAACATTTTGAGAGTTGTGCGGTAATTACCCGGACCGTGTTTATAGAGAAATACTGTACATAGTGTAATCATTAAAAAGCCAAACTCGTTCGGCACGCCCATGACATTCAAATTGGATCCGAAAATAAAAAAAAAAAAATAGACTAAAAAAACACACGATTTCGAATGGAGGGGTAGGGTCGCCATGAGAGGGTCGCCATTACAGGAGACGGGTAGGAAAAAGGGGCATACGTCAGTATGGAATAGAGAGTGGGGGAGGGCGAGTAAAAATGGTCTGAAGGCACGAAAGGGTAAGGGACGCCCACACTGAAATGCACGCCACGTTGAGTACAGGCGTACATCATGCCAGGACCCGGATTGTGGTATTCCAACAATCCCGAGATTCATTTCTACAGCGCGTAATGCTCCGGTTGTCTGAACTCGCGCTGACTACGTGGTCACGTTGAGGTCAGTTTTGACATTGGCCGAGGACCCGTTAGTACCGCTGAGGTGTCTACCGCTCTGTACGCTCCCCCCTCTTTCCAGTAATCCTTGCTCTACGCTTCATCGTGTGTGTGTGCGTGCGTGTGTGTTATAAATACAACATATTTTTGGAATCTTTTTTTCAAGTCGCTCTTGACGTCTCTAGCCACCCAGACTCGGTGGTCAAGCCTTCTGCTCCTGTTTCTCTTATGACCGCAATAAAAACAAACTTCCACCGCCTCAGAACTATGCAAGCGATGTCCAGTCCAATGTGATGGTCAGATAATATCCACTTCTTTCCAAGCCTGGCCCCAGCCAACGCAACACCCTCTCTCCCCTCCCTACCCCCTCTCCTACCCAAGCATCCTCTTTCGCACGGGTTGTTGTTATTGGCACCCGGTAGAGGCGCTGGTCAGCGGGAGACGATGAAATTCAACGCCATGGTCATTCCACGTGGTGTGGGTTAATTAACTCGAGGCCTGAACCGAATGTGTGCATCACCTTGCGTGTATGTGTGTGTGTGTGTGTTGGTGTTCAAGTGTGGGTAGTTGCGACTGTGTGGGGGCGAAAGACTGAGGGTACCGGGATCCTCAGTCTCAGCCAAAACGGAAGTTCTTCAAGCGTTGAGTAATGTGAGTTGAATGCAATGGTACTCACAAGTGGTCACATGTCAGGATTCGAAGGTTTCGCGCATTGCTTTGAACAGAGGGTCACACATAATGCTTTCCAAGTATACGTGTTTTCAATCTCCATATGTCAAGCTGTATGAATCTTATGGGTAGAGAAATTACAGAGAGATTCTCTATTCATTTGCTTATTTTATAAAAAATATACCCAGATCACGTTTATACATGTACTAGTTTTCTGTTTGTTTTTATTTTATTTCCTATGCTAAAGCATGCTAAATTGAATGTGGCCCAATCTCTTAGCGTGGAGAGAGTTGGAGAGAGTGCTTCTGGCAAGGTGTTTCCTTGCTGCCTATGGGCGCTCAGCAAGGACAACTCGGCCGAGGCGGGATTCGAACTCAGCTCCTCCGCCCACCCCACTTGATGGGCAGCTATTTATCAATTGTATTTTGATTTGCCATAAAGCCAGTGAAAGTTACAAATGAAAGTCATTATTAAACATAAATTACAACAATGCACTATTTCCACATAACTCTTCTTTCCCCATATCTCTATATCTTTAGTAACCTACTTCCCTACTATTCTTCGTAACCATTACTATTTGAGACCTCTTATAACTTTACAATATACTACATTTATTATGGCATTGTCAATGTGAATACACTTCTTTGGATTATGGAGAAATAATAACGTTAAAAATGTATTTAAAAAATCACTCAAAATTTAACTTTTTTATTTAGCATAAGAAATGTTTTGAAACGGTACATCTATATTAATAGTAATATTATAACAGCCATTAACTATTCAATAAAAACAAACATTTTATGTAAATTATTAAAACTATTGAATTTTTGCATTTGTATCACATACTTTTTTTACCTCCCTTTTCTATCTAAATACTGTATACAAATGTCTCTTTTTTTCACCCCAGGTATTGGTCCAGACGGCCAGTTCATGCCCGGAGACATGATGCCACCCTCGTCGACGCCAGAGCCCTTGGGCCCCCACGAGCCCTTCGGCATTCCCAGGAGCATGGGCCACCACTTCAACCCCTCTCTCTCGCCCTCGTTGGCGCATCACCACCCGCACCATCCACACCATCAACAACTGTCCGAGATGACGTCAGAAGTTTGGTGACAATTATCAACTGGGCAAGATTATGAATGTCAGGACAAGCTGTTCTGAAGATTTTCTCTTTTCTTTTTTGTTATTTTAACAGCAAAAACGAAATTTTAACCGGAACCTTTCCATGGTTACACATGAACGCCTGGATATCACTGACATCTCTCCCCGTGTTACAGTCACTCGTCATTGTCGGTTGGCATTCAAAGTTAGCTTTTGTTTTATTCCTGGAAGTGTTGTGTTTTTTTTTAAGGGGGGGGGGGGTCCTTACTGCTTGACCAGAAATAATAAAGAAAACGCCAACATGAAGATTTAAAAAAAAAAACATGCCGGGTACTACAGTTGGACAAGATAGTCTCCTCTTCATTGATATCCACACCAAATAGCCAAAGCTGTTTCTAAAATTCTGACTTCAAAAGAAAAACTTGTTTGCATTTAGAAAGATGATAGTACTGCGTTTTGAGTACTTACTTCGAGTATCTAGTCTTTGTGATTTGTATTCATTATAAAACGGGGGCTTCGCCACTCCATGTGCTTCTGAGGCGCTATATCTGATACCAGCAATGAAGCTTACTAGGAGTAAATATATCAACAGAGATTGTATTAGTTGTTATTTACTTGTAATTACCAAACTAAAGAGCTTCGCTTTATTTAATTTATTGATAATTGTGCACAATCAATATAATAAACAATTATAGAAAGTTTAAGCCTTAAGATATTAATAAACAGCGTTTGTATTGTAAAACAAGTAATATGAATATATGAATATCCAAGAAAAGACACTACATTAGTGTGACATTAAAACAAGTTTCAAGACGTCTCTAATTTTTCTACATTATGAGAGTGGAACGGCATCTGATGTCAACTTTTATGACATCAGTCAAAATTTGACTTATCAGGACAGGTTTAAAGCAAAAGCGCTAGAGTTCGAGTCCCGTACAGGCCTATTGTGAAGTAAACGGCCATTGAGTCATATACCCACTATCCAACGTGGTGCATATGGTACGAACTTTAAACAAAAACTAAGGCCTAAATTTGGATACTTTATTTTTCAGCGCATTGTGAGCCTGAGCACACTTCACTTGCCATAAATCAATTCCTACTCGCTGGCGGAGGTGGAGCCTCAATACGTAGGAATGACAACACGTGAGCCAATCATATTGGAGTTGACAATCATTTCATATTGTGGTCATAACAACGGAAGAGACTACTCTAATTGTGCGACATCAAGTATCAAACACAAATTGAAGTCAATCTTATTTACATTTCATAGAGTAGCAAGGAAAATGATTTTAAATAAAGAAAATAATAACAAAAAAATATTACGAACATGCGAAGCGCCATGAGACAGTGATGGATAACTTTTCCCAAGATAATATTGACTTCTGCGAGACAGATCTGGGATAAACCCTCTAAAGATGCTACTGTATTGTACGACAGAAGTAGGATACATGGATACAGTAAACATCTGTGTTTCCGCTGGTACGTGCTTATTTCGTTGTATTTATCAGACTATCAGCATCAAGGTCGATTATTAAAGCTTTTACTGTAATCATAAAAAAGGAGGAAAAAAAACTGTGTTGAAACAATCACTATTTATTGTATGCCTGAAAAATACTGTAAGATGTCTAAAAAGTGTGTATATGACATTAAAAGTGTAATATTGTTTTCATGTTTCTTGTATTCTCAACAAATATTTTATCTGTTTGGGTTTTAAAGAATTTTGTATTAACAAATATAATACAATTTATTTTTTTTAGTCTGAGAAGGCAGTGGCGTAGCTAGGGTGGAGGGGGTCCAAATTTGAAAAATTCGAAGGATCCCCAAAAGAGTGTCCGAAATTTGTTTTTATATTAAATATTACGCCATTATCTCATGTCATGATGCCGAATGTCAAAATGCAGCGGTCCGAAAATAGGTCAAGCCCCCTCGGGCCATCACATCCCTAGCTACGCCACTGTGAGAAAGAAAGATGTGTTGTTGTTTTGTAGGCCCTATATGTTGCGAGTTTGTGTAACAGTGCAATAAAGCAATAAAGTCAAAACACTTTACGTAAAGGAGACTTAGTTAAATAGGCTCGGTCAAAGGAGTTGTCTTAAAGAAGCAACTTTCAAAAGACTATGTTAAACGTGACCAAAAAAAAAAAGAGACAAATATCTTAGTGTGTGCATTTATCCATGTTTTTGGCTGATTTTTTAAATGTACATGTTAAGGTATACATGTCGAGATATAAATGTCGCGATTTGAATGTCGGGGTTTGAATTGTGAGGTTTGAATGTTGAGATGAAGACAACGAGGAATTAGAAAGTTCCAGAACAGGAAAAAAAAATCGTTCAAAATCTATCGTCTTCTATTCTTTGTTTGTTCCCTCTGTGCTTTCACTGTTTAGGTTTGAGTGTAGGCATTGTCTCAGATCTGCTACAAGATAAGAATATAGGGTCAATTTCTTGTGTTGTAGTCTCAAAGATATTTCGGACTATTGTAACTCCGCATAATATACTAATACACAGATTATTTACACATAATTTTTTAATTTATTCAAAAGGATTTGAAAAGTGTTAGTATCTATTGAATACGCATAATGAAATGTACACCTGGGCACCTGTAGGAGGTAAATATCTGCTTTTTGGATGGTACGTCTCTAAGAGAGGAAAAAAAATAAATAAAAACACCATTAACATCAGAGTTGGAAAGATTTGAAAAAATCGCAAACTCATAGAGTATGTTTTTATTTAGTGATGACATTTTGTTGTTTTTTTTCTTTGCTATTGTCATTCTCTTCCTATGAGCAAAATATTATCCATATTTTTATTAACATCTACTCTGTAGTTCAACTGATTCGACGATGATTGTGTTGGGGGGTTTTATTTAGCCTTTCCGTCAATGTCAGGTTTGAAATAAAGTAGAAATAGAAAAAATACAATTTAAATTACACTTTGGATGATATACAAGTTTCTCGAATTCGGTATTTCCCAATCAGGAGGACATAGTTTATTGGAAGACATTTCAATTCTTTGTTTGAAAATAAATTAATTAGATTTTACTTTTTAAAATTTTTATTTCTAAAAGTTTTGCCTATTTAAGCTAGTCAAAGTCATGGAATGATTGGTGATAACTTAAATCCAGCTATTGATGTGGTTCTCCAATATGTAGGAATGGCAAAGTCTTGAAAGTCGTAGCACCTCGCATGAGCTGTACCTTTCTTTTTAAAGTTAGCAAACAGCTCATCACCCTACGAAATGGAATTGTTAAGACATATAAATACAAATGATATTAAATTATAATAAATGTCCAATAATTACACTTCAGAAGGCTGTACTATGTGTTAATTCTCTGTGAATGGCATAATAACTGTGTAAAGTTTTCTTCCGTTTCTCCCATAGTTTAACTTTTTAAAGTTTTGTATATATGTTGTTTTTTTCTTCTTCTTTAAATCTTCTAATTTTTTTTTCTTTGTTTCCTCTTTCCTCTGAGACTTTCAAAGTTGATTTCAAATGCTATCTGGAAAATATATTTGAATGTTTTGATGACCATTTTATCTTCCTGGATCAGAAAGGATGTGAATAAAAGATATTAAAACAACAAAAACAACCTGGAAGTGGATTAGCCGCGCAACGTGCATTTGTTTTTCTTTCTTTCTTCAGTTTCCAAAGAAATTTAAAAACTAAGCAAAAAAAAAAAAAAACGGACGTGGCTACTGAGCGGGCTTTGTTTCCGAACCGTGGGATTTCGGGTTCGAATATTGGCGAAGACTGGTACATAGTGTTTTGAGATATTTAGTAGGTCACTGAGTCCATCCAATTCGACTGGGTATGTTGGTCGTTGTACTGGCCACATGATACCCCTCGTTAAACGTAGGGTCGTAGAAACAGATGACCTTTACATCATCTGCCTCATTGATCGCAAGGTCTGAACGGATGAAACAAAGTCAGAAAATAACTCTATAGTGGTACTAGAATGAAAAGAAACCTGATTATTTCGACTTTGATAAGATTGAAGCCCAGTGTAACTAAACATTTTTTTTTCTAAACCTTTATTTACACATTGATGATATTCAATACAATCTATTTATTTCTCAACGATGTCATAACATTATTTATTTGGCTACCCTTTTTACTAACCTGATCTAGACTTTATCTTAGAAACTAAAAAAATATATGGCCACTGTCACGCATATGCCCTTAAACGATTTCAGATTTTTCTCCTATTTTTTAAATGTTTAATCACGAACGTTTGCTTAATTACTCTTCACTGTTCTTGACCAATGGCTAACTCATGCCGCTGAGAAACTGATAGTCCAACCTTTCACATTTATGTCTAGATCTAGAACTTTCTGGCATACAGCCTTAGATATGTGGAACAAATGATCGATAGTTTATGCTCAAGTTCACGAGAGTATCGTGTGGCCAATGCAACAACATACTATCTTGACGTCCACAAACCAATGTTGTTTACTTCTTACATACCTGGACATGCCCTAAAAAATTCTCGCATAGACCAAGATTCTATAACCCAACATTCTGCAATAAAGTGCTCATCTCCGGTTCGTGTATGTTACAGTACCAATCTACACTTAAACTCATTGAAGTTATGGATGGCTGCAGAGTCGTACGGTATGCGCTCTTGACTGTCGTGCCGATGGTTCGGGTTCGAACCCTGTCTATTTCCGCTCCTCCCCCTCGTCCTGTTTGAGGTTTCGGCTAGGATGTAACAATCTTCAGTTCTAAAGGAACATCCGAAATATGTCAAACAGACATATAGTAATGTTTGCCTCTAACAAGGCGCTCTATATACTTTATTACTTTAGTATGTTAAGATCGCTAAACCAAGTGTCATTTGCCAGAGAATAACTACAATCCAGTCCTCATCAATTATCGTCCTTGCCGTTGGTCATTGCGTTGGTCACACGGCACCCTGGTTCATACGTTAGCCACAAATCCACTCATATTTGACACTATTCGTCCCCCCCCCCCAATCCTTTTTTTCCAACTTTCGCTTCGAATGTGATGCACATTTTTTTCTTTCATAATTTGTTTTTTTTTTACTTTCGATTTCAAACACTATACGACTTATGACTGAAAGGCGAATGAATGAAAGGACTGAATGAAATGAAAGAGTACCTCACATAGCAATGTCGGCCTCGGGTGATAGTGATATATATTTAATGAACATCCATGTTTCTTTTGGACGTTTTCGTTCACGTCATCAAAATGTGTTCCATATATGTCTTTGACTTCCTTCTTTCAGATGACATTATCCTACGGACTAAGTGTACATAACATAGTGTACATTGGATGTGAAAATAGTCACTGTATAAACATCTATCTATCTATATATATATGTTTTAAACAAATCAGTGTCCAATTCGTTTTAAACGAAAATGTACAATCCATTTTATTTTTATTTGTTTCTGGACTTTGTTTGGAGATTATTTTATTTTTATGCCGGGTAACCATGGAGCTTTAGTGTTTGTATCATAGTAACCATGTTGTAGAGGAAGTCTGTCACTGGAGAATGTATTATGGGTAGAGCTTGGTTATTTTCAAGTTTTTTTAAATTATTATTATTATTCTTTGTTTTTTTTTTAATGTTGAGTAGTTCAACAAATATTTTAATTGTACATGTCATGAATGTTGAACATGCTTCATTAGACTATAAAATAAAATGATGTAATTATGACATTGATATTGATGATATTTCAAGATGTCATTAGAAATGGATGTGTGATGTCAAAATTTAAAAAAAAGATAATTAAGTATGAAGGAAAACAATGTACAAGTCATTTGGAAACTTTTGAAATAAAAGTGTACCGCTAAACAAACGAAACCAGATCTTTGTGTCTTTGTCTCTTTGTGTCCTTTGTGGTTTTTTTTTGCTTGTTTTTGGTTTTTAAATGCCATTAAAAAATTGGATAACACTGGTACGACAAAGTAGAAAGCACCAAACTGTGGGAGATGAGTGGACAGAAATATATGTAGGTGCAGATCTTAAAGAGAAAGTGGAGATGGATTGGTAAGACCCTTAGAAAAGATACCAACAACAGAGCTAGACAGGCCTTAGAGTGGAACCCCCAAGGACCCAAGACATAGAGGAAGACCAAAACGATACGTGACGACGCAGTGTACTAGATGAAGCCGAGAGGACAGGAAAGAGCTGGGAAACCATTAAATAACTAGCAAGAGACCGTGGAGAGTGGCGTTTTTTTTACTGAGGCCCTATGTTCCGCGAGGAACGCAAAGGAAAGATGATGATGATAAAATTCGATTCATTATTATAACGTGGGGATCGAGAGTAAAAGAGAGAGATAGAAGAAGACAAAGAAAGAGAGAGAAATAAATAGAGAGAGAAATGACAGAGTAAGTGAGAGAAATGAGAGAGAGAGAAAGAGAGAGAGAGAGAACAAAAAGGAAGAGAGAGAGAAATAGTGAGTGTGTGTTTGTCATGTTTGATTTGAATTATCTCTCCATAATATAAACATTGAAATGTGCTAACTTTTAGGATGCGATCATTTTGGACGGAATTTATGCACAGCCGTCATAACCAT
This sequence comes from Biomphalaria sudanica, assembly GCA_036873155.1. Classification (NCBI taxonomy): domain Eukaryota; kingdom Metazoa; phylum Mollusca; class Gastropoda; family Planorbidae; genus Biomphalaria; species Biomphalaria sudanica. Next base: position 65,153 of record JAZGLO010003512.1, read on the forward strand.
ATCACAGACACGAAGAAAAGTGTACGAATTAACCATTGAAAGAATACAGATGCAGTACCCGCAAATGTCACATAGTCGTATAAGTTGTGCAAGTGGACTACATATCAAACACACGTCAATAAGCCAATGTCTCCATAATACATTTAAGATAAAAGTACCGGAAGTCTGTTCAAGGCCCCTCTAAATGTTCACCAGATATAGACTAATATAGTCTAATTCATCTAATTTCAATTTGTCTACGGAAAGTCTTTAGATAATAGTTAGTTTAATAATTATAATTTAAACAATCTTATACCATAATGTACATTTCCGTACCACTATTCCACAACACGAGGAAAACCACAACAAAACAAGCAAAATATATATTAAAAAAACATTAAAAGAAAAAGCTTACCTTTAGGGGAAGAACTCCGCACTTAAAACTATATTTATCAATAATTTATAATGTACACGTTACTTCCCTTATTCGATATTTAAAAAAAAATGAATTATCAATAATTAATTGACTAATTGGGTATTTATAAAATTGATTAAAGTTTTGTTAGGTTTCATTAATAATTGTTTAAAGTATCAAATTGATTGGAAAATGCCCGAGGGAGAAATAGCGTTTACAATTATATAAGGGGACTAAACCTAACAAATTTAGCAATATCTCTAAATACTGAATAATTAGTTTCCCTTGTTGGTTTAAAACAAAATAATTAATTACCAGTAACTTAATGACTCATTTGTTAATTTTTTAATTATTTTTTTGACTTATGGGCGTGGGAGAAATAACGTGTACACACTTTTACCAGACAGGCAGAGTGAATTGATATAAGCTTTGTAAAAAACAAAACAAAAATGGAACCCTAAGCCTCTTTATGTAGCGATTACGGAAGTTGTGTAAAATAACAATGTACCCCATTGTTATATTAACCAAGGGGCTGATGACAACTAACCTCACAGATACATTCAAAGTCCTTAACATCCCTAAGAAGATTCTCGTTGTCTGTCAGAGGGCGGTACTGCAGCAAAACAGCCACCAGAACATGTCTCGGTGGAATTCATTTTGTTCCTCTATAAGGAAGTTCAACTCTGGCAATGAACATGAGTTCGTCTTTAACAGAATAATAATTATAATAATAATAAGAAGAAGAACAACAATAATAATTATTCGCCGTGGACTTTTAAATATAAAGGGGACAGCGCCAGAGAATGAATACTTGTTCGTTTCTAACATAATAATAATAATAATAATAATAATAATATAATAATAATAATAATAATGGAAAATTCCTCAATGGACTACAATGAAAGAAGTTCGACCCGGACAGTTCCAGAGAATGAAAGTTAGTTCTTTTCGTTAAAATAATAATATATTTATTTGGATGAGGAATTGTATTTTGTGCACAATAGTAAATTACAGATACCAAAAAGTTCAAATTACTTATTAACCTAGAATTTCTTTTTAGCTTTCTTGAATAAGTTTTTCACGTATCCAAGTGGAGTTTGTTTGTCGCTCATGATTTTTGGATTTAGAGTGAATGCTTTTTCAGAACTAAGTCAACAGAGGGTATCACTGATACGCCACTATTAGATTCTAGTATTTGTATTTATCTAGCCAAATATTTTTAAAAAATACTTTTAAAAAACAAAGCCTACATAGGGGAAAGAAGCGTCCTGAGACTACATTATATTTGTTAACAGCGCTTTATAAATTAAATTATTGTTACTATTATTATTATTATTTATATTTTGTTCCTAACCAACGACTTATCAATTCTGTGGCACTGCCAGAATCGAGTTTCGTTAAAGAGAAACACAATTTTAAGATTTTTTTCCAGTAAATCGAATCAACTTTTTTGCTGCTGATATCGAGATTGTAAAACTATTTAGTGTTTATTAATCTATAGTGTTCATTGTTTGGATTAATAATTAAAATTTTAATATCCAATATATCGATATTATTTGAGTGTTCAGTAATTGTTTAAATAGAAATCTACACTAAATTATAACATCCGAAACGCATTGTCTAATAAACGCAATCTTATAGTAACATCAAGACATCTTCACATCTACTTCTCAAATAGAAATGATTTTTAGAGTCCTTAATGTGTTTTTTAAACAATCAACAAATAAAAAACAGGAACAAATTACAGTTTGCGAGTTATTCCACATTTAAACGCGGAGATAGATGGACAGAACAGGAAAGTGAAGGAAAGATGGGGAAGACCCTAGAAACTAAGTCTTTAATTTCACGCTTAGCGAGCCCTGAGTCCTTCAAAGATCGATAAACTTAGAGAAGAAAAAAAAAAAAATTCGAATCTCCAAAAGCTTGTGGGGAGAAAATTTTCCAATTTCAAGGCTCGTCCCCCGTATTGACCGGATATTGAGTTATAGTCGGAGACATGCGTCCATAATGACGTCACACGACCACGAGTCCACCTAGCAGTTAACGGTGAAAGATTTAAACCTAAGAGGATATTTTGTGTGTGTGTTTGTGGGGGGGGGGGGGGGTGTTAAGAAAAAGTGAAAGTGGATGACACGGTCATAAACTTCTTGAGAAGACATAATGTTCAGCTCAATGAAGGGGAATAATTGGTGATGGGGAGGGGCGGTGATGGGAGGGGCAGAGGGGGGGATATGGACTTTTAATTAGAACGGAGGACTTTGAGGTATGTGATTAGTCTTTGGGTACAGTGAATACATTACAGTCACTTTTGGTCTCTACGCTTTTCAAAAGACCAATCCGGTGACTCTTTTTCAGCACTATGTTCTATGACTTTCTCTTTGTAATGGTTCCTCATGATGCACTGGCAGAGATTTTTTGTTGTATTTTCTGCAATACCGTGCACCAATTTCAGTTCCTCAATACGGAAACACACACACACACAGACACACACACAAAATAACAGTCCATTTAAAGGAGCATAAGCGGCCCATGTCGCGAACTACCAACAATACTGCAGGATTCGTCTAACGCCAAACTAGACTATCTACCTAATCGTCCTCTACTTTTCCTTTTCTCAAATTTAGTTTTCCGAAGCCGTTTGGCCAAGGAAGAGTGCATTCATATTTCTCTTAATTTAAATGTAAATGTCCAGCTCAGACTAAGAAGACCTCTATCTGGCGCTGAACTTTCTGGTTAAGGTTTTTTTGTTGCTTTGCCACATTTTCTTTTGCTTAAAATACTATCGACTGACTCAGTGTTTGAGCCACGAGGAAATCTAGTGGCCCGAGGCTGTTAGAGACGCCTGCTATTAAAGATGCTGATTAGGTAGAAGAGCTTATGCCTAGCAGACAACAAGATGCAAGACAGCGGCGAAGCATCATCTTTGAATGTCCGGTCCTCACCACAACCTTAATGTCTCGTTTTCTAAGCCATTTCATTCTCGGCACTTTATTTTGATTGGGATCTGTCAACGAATGAGGTTCCTTGCAGTCTTCAAGAAGCTACTGAGTCTAAACTGCATTATGGTATCGGCCAGGATGAAGAGGTGACTGGCTTAGTTGATAGAGGTCTACCTTCTAGCTCTACATCTCCTTTCTGGGATCTGAAACTAAATGTGTCTTCATAATGCCGTTCTATAAGAGTGTCATATGGGTTCTTTGAGGTTTTTAGTCGCATGGTAACAATGAGGTACTTTGTCACATGTGAACTATAAAGTACTTTGTCATATGGGAACTATAAGGTACTTTGCCACATGGGAAGTATGAGTTACTTTGTCACATGGGAGCTATAAAGTACTTTGTCACATGGGAACTATAAGGTACTTTGCCACATGGGAAGTATAAGTTACTTTGTCACATGGGAACTATAAGGTACGTTGTCCCATGGGAACTATGAGGTACTTTGTCACATGGGAAGTATAAGTTACCTTGTCACATGGGAACTATAAAGTACTTTGTCACATGGGAAGCATGAGTTACTTTGTCACACAGGAACTATTAAGTACTTGGTCACATGGGAACTATGAGGTAGACTGTCGAACAATACACTTACTTGCCAGGACAGTGCAAACGTCCTGAGACCAATCGTTCGTCTCAGTAGAGAGTCAGCCAAACGTGTAGGTAAAGGCGATTTCTTGGATCATCTCTGACTTATAGGATATTTTGAAAAGCAGTCCTTCTCCAAGGAAGATTGTTGCGTATCCAAGAAAGAGAATCGTGTATTTAAAAGATAGAAAGAGAGAGAGAGAGAGAGGGAGTGAGGGAGAAATAGCGAAATAGAGAGAAACCAGAGATAGAGAGAAAGAGGGAGAAATAGACGGAAAGAAAGAGAGAACAAAAGAGCAGGAAAGAGAAAGATAGACACAGAGAGAATGAAAGAGAAGGGGCGAGAGAAAGAGAGAGAGAGAGAGCGAAAGAGGGAGAAACGAGAGATAGAAAGTCAGAAAAAGAGAGACAGAGTGAGAGAGAGAGAGAAGAAGAAAGAGAGCGCGAGATGAGGGAGAAATAGAATAGAGTCAGAGAGAGAGAAAGAGAGAAAGAGGGGGCGAGAGAAAGAAAGGCATAGGGCAAGAAAAATATAATTATATAGAGTCTTCTTATCAAATGGTGTTTCTTTATTCTGAGATTCCTGATTCTTGCATACAGATAATCATATTTCGATTTTTCAAGGCTCAATCCAGAACGTTTGATTTCTTGTGAATCTCTCAACCTACCTGACCACAAAAAAAAAAAAAAAAAAAAAGATCCAAATCTAAGATCAATTTTCATTTAGCTAGATTTCTTTTGTGTTTGAAAATAAAAAGTTATTCTTCGATCTATCGTCACCCGTAACGGGCGGCCATCATTTCATTTCGAATATAATTCTTCCCACCATTCTCACCTGTTTTTCTATGGGAAGTCACTCTCATGGCGTTTGACAAAAGAGACCCCCCCCTCCCCTCCTTCCCCTATCTCTTCGGCCCTTGCACGTCATCTCTTACCTTTTATTACATTCCCCCCCCCCCTTCCCAATCAGCGTCCCCCCACCACCTGCATCCATTCACGTGATGTTGTATATCATCGTCACTCTTTTGTTTCTGCCGTTCTTTATCGTCTGCCCCTTTGAGACATCCGCCCGCGGTCCGGCTTTGAGTTCCTAAGCAGTAATATACGGGAGACGAGCTCTAACAGAAATGTTAACCAGCGTCGGAGTCTGTGATTGGGCTGAAACAAAATAGTGAAAGTAAAAAGAAAAAAAAGTGGAAGACAAAAAAAAAATGAAAATAAAGAATGGGGGGAGAACTCTTCAGGGAATTCGGCGGCAAAGTCATTTTCCAAACGATCTCAAAAAAGCGATTGTACTCTAATCAAATATTGAAAATAGCCGAGGAGTACCTCCAGGGATTTTGCACAGAAGACCAGCTTAAAAAAAAGATAGAAAGAATAAAAAATGGAAAGAGGGAGAGAAAAAAAAAGAAGAAAAAAAGAGAGATTTTTTTTTCCGACGGATACACAGATTTTTACTTGGATTACCTCCCTTACACGCGTTTTGAGCTGTAACGGAGTTATTGTTCTTGGTTCCGCGGGATGCGGACAGTGATTTTCGTCCACGTGGAATTCGTATTAAAGTATTGCGGACTCTTGGGGGACGTCCTTGTTAGAGAGACATGGGTTATGATTGGGAGGGGGGGGGGGGAAGATAAAATTCCTTCTGGGGCGGGGGGAGGCTGCTTTAGAGTTAGGATGTTTTTCTATAGTGCTCTCGCGAGCTAAAGTAATGCTTTAAAAAAACACGTGATCAGTTGCGATCGATGTACAGTTCAGATCCCGGAGCTCTGCCATCGTCACCACCTCTTCAATGGCAAAGCCCTGCAGAGATTGTCTAAGCCATATACAGGAAAGACGAAGCTTGGTAGCTTGGTACACATGCACTGTCATTTATACGTCATCATGATAAGAAAATACCTTTATGGGAACCTTGATAAGAAAACACCATTATGGGTGCCATGATAAGAAAACACCATTATGGGCACCATGATAAGAAAACACTTTTATGGGCACCAGAATAAGAAAACACGACTATGGGCACCACAATAAGAAAATACATTTATGGGCACCATGATAAGAAAACACCATTATTGGCACCATGATAAGAAAAAAGGTTTATGGGCCACATGATAGGAAAACACCTTTATGGGCACCATGATATAAAAATACCTTTATGGGCACCATGATAAGAAAATACCTTTAAGGGCACCTAGTAAGTGGGACTATAACGAGTTTCGTATTCTCTCACGCACCTGATCCTAATAGTGCCAGAGACGAAACTTTTATGGGCACCAGAATAAGAAAACACGACTATGGGCACCACAATAAGAAAATACATTTATGGGCACCATGATAAGAAAACACCATTATTGGCACCATGATAAGAAAAAAGGTTTATGGGCCACATGATAGGAAAACACCTTTATGGGCACCATGATATAAAAATACCTTTATGGGCACCATGATAAGAAAATACCTTTAAGGGCACCTAGTAAGTGGGACTATAACGAGTTTCGTATTCTCTCACGCACCTGATCCTAATAGTGCCAGAGACGAACTCCTATTGCTTTTAGAGCACCAAGAGTCTAGTCCTCCCCATTATGCCATGGCAAAGAAATCGCATTCTCTTCAGCGCTGTTCCTCACAGCGCCCATACAGGAAGGCCCCCACGTGATTGACTGCTGATCTGGTGTGTCGTGGTTTTTTATCAAGGTCATGTACTCAGCTTTGACAGTGCCCTTCAGCATTGATCCATCAGTGTAGCAGAACATGGAGTTGGGTGACCAGGTTCTTTCAAGGTGTTCAGCGCCATGGATTTTCAACAGGACAGGTGGTTTATGCCTCATGCTGGCTCCAACACAGGACAAACTCCAAAAGACTTTGTTTCCATTCACGGCTCCTGATACTCTCGATGCCAGAATATAGCACTCTCACGAGTTACAGAAATGATCATATAGCAAGGTCTTCCAATGTGAATATCTGGCGAGAGTGCAGTCCCAGCTGTGTCTGATACTTATAGTTAGCGGTTATTATAACAATTAATGCAATTCAGAAGTGGTCTGATTAGAGCGGACTATAATGGTAATAAAATCAGAATAGTATTTATAAAAAAGTATCATAAAACCATAATAAAAAAAGTATAAACCAACATTATACATGTATTCTAGCATTCAAATAATATCACTAACATGATTTCATTTATTGAGCGAGCAAAAGAGAAAAAGATAACTCTTTAAAACCAAAGCACATTGAAGGGGGAAATAGCCTCTAATTACTGCCATCTATCTGAAAATTATAGGGTTTAGCTCCCTTTTAGTTAGATAAAAACAATTAATTAATTAGTTCTAAATGATTAGCTAATTGGATAATTTTTGGATTGATTTGTGTATTGTTATCGACTATGAATAATTATACAAAAGCTCAACTTGATCCGAGAATGGGAGGTGGGTGAAAAAAACGTCAAAAAGTAAAAAGGGGACTAAATCAATATATATATATACATTATATCCACATCTCACATTAAGTAGCATTTATTCCCCTTATTTCGAAATCAAACAAAATAAGTAATCACCAACAATTAATTAATTAATGTTTTTAAATGGATTCATGTCTTGTCAGGTTCAATCAATAATTATGCAAAAGTTTAACTTGATCTGAGAATGGGAAATGGCAGAAAAAACAAGTTCAAACTTTTTACCATCCAGACAGACAAACAGACAGACAGAGTGAGTTGATGTCAGCTTTGTACAAATCAGACTCATGTAACCCACGTGCTATAATTAATTATACCGGTACATGGAATATTAGTATTAACACTTTGAAAATCAATCCTTCTGCTAACATTGCGCTTGGCATCTCCATTTTTACTTTGTTATTAGTTGTTAATGTAGACATGAACTGACAACAACATTTTGTATTGCTAGAAAATACAACAACAACAACGACAAAAACACCGCCAACAACACATATAGGAACACAGGGCCGGTCCTACAGGTGGCAGGGCCCAATGCGAAATGAGGGGCCTAATTTGGGTTGTGTTAAGGATAATAAGTGAAAAATAAGGGTTTTGTATCAGAAAAGAAACTCGTCTTTGCATCTTATTTATATTTTATGGGCTTTAACTTTACGAGCCATTTACATTACATATTATTTTTCCAACAAAAAGCCGATAAACATTCAGATCTGCTTTTTAGATTACTATCAACTAGCAAAATATCACTTTAGTTGTTTTGTTTCTAAGAAGTCGAGATAGATTGAGATCTATATTTATATGCCAGTGACTATTGAAGTAAATTAGGCATTTGTACTTCTTGTTTTGCTTAAAATTCGGCTTATTATTACATTTTTATTGAATGAAAGCTGACAATACTGTTGTTTTTTTAATCGCGAGCAGGATTGGCGTTTTCCATATTGAATGACACACCGAAATGACAACTTTGTCTGTTTTAAGATTTGCATAAGTTTTCAGAAGATTTTAATAATTTCAGGAGATTTTCATGACTTTTTCTTATATTTTATAATTTTAGAAGAACTCCAGGAACCCTTTGATGATAAGTTAAAATGGTTTAATTTAATAATTTACACCTAGAATTCGAATCGCGCGGGGCCTATAAAAGTGCGGAGTCCACTGTGGCCGCATAGGTTGCATTGGCCTAAAACCGGCCCTGTAGGAACAAATGCAAAATCTATTTTAAGAGCTTACAATAAGTGACCCTGAAGACTTTGTTGGGCTCTCAACGTCATGCATAAAAAGTAAGATTTTATAATGTCCCTCTTTCGTCACACCCAACTCCCTAGAAGGAAGAGAACATTTTTTGTTGTTTTTTCCTAAATATTTCTTCCAAAATTTTACCAAATGATTCTTTTATCCTCTTTGCAGACGACAAAAAAAAAACAACAACTTTACTCGTGAAAAGTCGTGAAAAAAAAGATATCCCATCCATTGAGAGGTTCCAGCCAAATGAGATACTTGAACGAGCGTTAACTGAAAAGTGGAATATTTTAACACCGAATTAACGCCGAGACGTTGAGCGAGTCAATATTATCATATACAAATTTTCATTTCCCGCCAAACTTTTCAGAAAATAATCGCCGAAAAAAAAAACAACAAAAAAAAACCTTAACGGGATTTGGGAAATACAAAAAAAAAAAGAGAAGCACACACAAAAAGGAGCCGAAAAAGAAACAATCTCAAAACGTTTTCCGGATATTCCAAACTATCTTTGAGCGCTTGATGTGGGGGTGGGGTTGGAGGATGTGTATTTGAGGGGTTGGGAAGAAATTCTGGAAAGATGAGGGGGGGGGAAAGCCTTTATGGAATTTTGATTCTCGCTCATTAATACTTTCAGCGGCACGCAGGTTGGTCTGTGTACACTTGTAATCTGGTGGTCCCGCAGGACGAGCCTGAGCCAGCACGAGAGTCAACAGCTTTGGGTGACGCAGACCTCAAGGGACTCCCGGCCCATTCAACGCAAGAGCGTGTGCGTTCTGCAGGGTGAAGGGGATGCGAGAGGAGAAGACCATGTTTGCTGGAGAATGTTGGGGGGGGGGAAGGTAGGACAGGGAAATGTATTTGCTCTGAAAATCGAGTGTTTCTCTCTCTCTCTCTTTCTCTCTCTCTCTCTCTCTTTCTCTCTCTCTCTCTCTTTCTCTCTCTCTTGCTTTCCCCTTTATGTTCTCACTTCATCTCTCCTGGACACCGGAGGCTAGAATGCAGACGTCACTCACCCACTCGCTCAGGAGCTAGTCCCATTGTCCAAGAGTCCTTGGCAGAAATGATGCCACAAAAGGTCGCAAAGACACTGGCATATAAAAAAGAGTCGCACGTGTGTGTGTGTGCGCGCGCGCGTGCTGGAGAGTCAATGTCTGTTTCTTTGGGGAGCGGGTGTGTGGTGGAAGAGCTACTTGATGGAGTTTGAGCTAAATCTTGACTTACATCCTCGCTGCAGATCTTTTTTTTTTTTTGTTTGTTTACTCATCTGTAAGATTTGTTTAAGCTTCAACATGATAAGAGAGATAAAGAGAGAGAGAAAGAAAGAGAAAAAGAGAGAAAGAGAGAGAGAAAGAGAGATTGACACACTAAAGAACACTACACAGAAAAACAAACTACAGCGAGAGAGAGAGAATGAAAGGGAAAGAAGTAAAAGTACTAATGCATTCTGAGAGACGAATAAGAGAGAAGAGTGAGAGAAGGTCAGAGAGAAGGAGAGAGGGAGGAGAGAAAAGAAAGAAAAAAGAGAGAGAGGGAGATAGAGAGAGAGAGAGAATGAGAAAGTGAGAGAAGGGGAGAAAAGGTACCAGAGAAGAAGAGAAAGAGAAGGAGAGATAGAGAAAGAGTGAAAGAAGGAGTGAAAGAGGGCTAGAAAGAAAGAGAAAGGGAGATGAGAGACAGAAGGAGAGAGATAGAGAGATCCAGAGAAGAACAAGATTTTAAAAAGAAAGCGGAAGTTAATTAAAGATATATTAAGGAAGAAACTTTTTTAAAATTTATATGCTCTATAAAGAAAAAGGTACAAAATACATTTTTTATAATGAAAGTGTTCAGTCACTAATGACAGTTCCAAACAGTCTATTCTGAACCTAGTGCACTAATAGAGATGCGAGTTAAAATAGTGTGGAGATACTGGACAGAGATAAGAGAGAAAGGAATGAGGTCACAACCAAATCAAAACCATAATCCACAATGACTTCACAAATATATATTTTTTTCTTTTCAGTCTTACACAACGTAACAGTTGGTCAAACGGTCTTTTTCTTTCTAAGCAAAATGGTCACACACTTGTTGCTCGTATTACACCGACTACCTGAGAACGGAAGAACCACAACGCAACACATAAGGTCCCTTTTTAAAGAGTATCACAAGGGATCGATCTTTAGTGCAGCACAATATCAAGAGTTTGTGTAATAGAATGAGCCCATAAATAGCGGTGGCGTATAGCGCCCACATAGCCATAGCTGACATCGAGGGTGGAGAGGGCAGACGTGACAACAAACTTATAGAAATATAATTTCTGCGTGTTGATTATTTTAACATTTTCTGTATAGAATTTTTTTTAATTGACCTATTGGACGTCCCTGTCTTTGAGAGTGTCCAAACGAGACGAATCGTTATAGTTGACCTCAACAATGACCTGCGACGTCGCTACCTTTGGGCAGTGGAGATAAACAGGTGGTTGCCACGTCATACAGACCTGTCACGTGGCAACGAGCTATTGGTCTCCACTGCCCACAGGTTGCGACGTTACAGGTCAGTGTTCAGGACTTCTATGACGCTTGTTCAGGAGTGGACTGACATGTGTATTTATATAGATATATAAAAAAAAACAACACGGACGAATTTTGAAAGGACAAGAACGAACATTATCACTTATTGGTCTCCAGAGGTTTGATGTTGCAGGTGAGTGTTCATGCCTTCTATGACGATTGGTCTCCACAGGTTTGATGTTGCAGGTGAGTGTTCATGCCTTCTATGACGATTGGTCTCCACAGGTTTGATGTTGCAGGTGAGTGTTCATGCCTTCTATGACGATTGGTCTCCACATATTTGATGTTGCAGGTGAGTGTTCATGCCTTCTATGACGATTGGTCGCCACAGGTTTGATGCTGCAGGTGAGTGTTCATGCCTTCTATGACGATTGGTCTCCACAGGTTTGATGTTGCAGGTGAGTGTTCATGCCTTCTATGACGATTGGTCTCCAAAGGACTGGCAACTAGGACGGGATTTTGAACGGACAGGAATGGAAATTTTGTTGGAGCGCCTCAGTGGTGGATATTCTTTCAACGCTCTGTAGGCCCATACTATCTTACTCTAGCCATCACAAAAGATCTTAAAGATGTTTAAAAAAATGCAAAAGATCAGAGCACCTCAAAAAAAGGTATCTTTCTCTTCCAATAAGAGTTTAAACTTCCGCCACTCTGAAATCTTCTTAGGGCCCATCGAATGTCCCTTTTCACCACTCCTGATCCTAATACATATTTTAAGCCTTGTGTGGCGTGCATCTTGTTCTATACAATAAGGAGTTTGAGCAAAATGCTTGGGTCAACACACACACACACACGGTCAAGCACACACTCTCTTTCTTTCTATTTGTCATTCTTTTTCCAACACTCGCCATCTCTCTTTCACTCTTGTTTCTCTCTCTAATTTGCTCTTTTTCACTCGCTCTCTTTTTTCTCTTTCTCTCTTCCTCGCGCTTTCTCACAGTAACAAAAAAAAAAGGGATGTAACCCTTACAGATCATGGGATGTATAGGGCAGATGACGCAAGGGTCATTTGTTTCTGTGGCCAACGGTTAAATGAGCAGGGTGTTATGTGGTCAGCCAAAAGACCAACCACATTTACTTCCCCAACAAAAATCAGGTACCCATTAGAGTTGGGTGGACTCAAGGGAGCCCTAAAAATGTCTCTTCTGTGGTATCTTTTGTTATAGTCACTAGCGACTAGCTAGGTTCCATTACTTATGAAGGCCTAAATTTTAAAAAAAATGAACTCAGGGGCATTTAAGGCAGACTCAATAGACAAGCTATTTTTTTTTGTATTAGAAACTAGTTCAATGACTAATTAGGATTATCTGCCTGAAAAACAACTATTTAAAATGTTTGTTATTAGTGATTGTAGAGGAGGCCAAAGCTTTCAGTACTAACACTGCAAACAAAACAAAAAAAGACTGGAAGAAGAAAATTTGAGTGATATATTATATATTTCCAATGTCTGGATACCTTGTAAAGAGGATGCCTATAAACAGAATGACTTTTATAAAACTAGATGTCACTGATCCAGCTAAATGTTCTGTTGCCGCTGTTATGGAATGTGAAGTACACAAGAGGCACTATGATCATAAGATCATTGCCAAGTGACAAGAACGTTATCATTCTAACATAGTCTACAAAAGTCTAAGGCAAAGACTAAAAATGTAAATATGTTGACAAATGTACAAAATGTCTTATATAACTTTATGCTGTGTTAACTTTAGGATTTCTGCATTTCGTGTATGTTATGTGCTTGAATGATTTAATTTGAGTCTTTCCTGAGTATATTTCTTGAAATTTAGGAAAATACACATTTGCCCTTCAAAATACACATTTCCAGGTCTGGGAATACACATTTCCCTTTTAGCATGTTAGCATCTCTGTGTTTAACATAATTTCAAAAGAATAAATACTATCACATATTTTGGTTCTTAAAATATTTTTTTTTTAAATTTTACTAGCAATGTCTTAGTAAGTCTATAAATTTTGTAATATGTTAAATTGAAAACCATATTAGTGTTTGCTCAATTTAGCCTTTGAGATACTGTATACACAACCTGTTAATTGCAAGAAACAATATAACTGTAGCTTTTGAGCCATGGCCAAATGTTTCTTGGGCTGTAGACAAAAGTGTACCCGTTCTTGTTCAGTATAAAAAGCTACACCAAATACATTGCAGATCTTTTATTCTCTTGGTCCTCCAACTGATGTGCATGTGTTTGGGGATTTTAAAGTTTTTTTTTTTTACCCACATGATGTAAAAACTCAATAAGAGTCGAGATTTGTGCGTTATGCGGACAATGGTTATGTCAGCGCTGGAGTGGCAAAATATATAGGTCGTAGCTGGGGCTTCATCTTCGGACTTGAAGATAATCCTTAATATAGACGGATTTTTTAAAAACCTTTTTAGTGGCCCCTGAAATGGGAATAGCACAACTAAAGGAAAAAAAAGTTGTTTTTTTTTAAAGGGAAAAATCTCCCTTGTTGGGTCCTTGAATGAGAGATTGGCCCTTTACAAAACAGTTGGATCAATTAATCATTCAATAACACAATAACATCAGTTAGCCCAGGTTCACATTTAACTTTATCTTCATAACTATCAGTTCATTGAATACATATGAATATTAACAATGAAATAATATTAATACTAATAAATCTCCGTATCGTGAAGTATCAAGTCGTTAGTCGAACTAACAATACAACAGCATCTGCAACACTTTCGACACGAACACGTGCCTTCTTTTTGCATTTACAGAGATAAGGTTGTAGTTGCTGATAGTTTGTACTTCATAGTTTCTGATACTCTATCTGGAAATTTTGAAACCTGCCTTTTTACCTGCCCGAGCGAACCACTTCGGGGGGGGGGGGTGATTTTGAGTTTGCACACAATCTTTTCTTATATAAATTATGGCAACTAACTTTGTTTAGTGAGTATGTGACGTTCCTGTGGAGTTTAAAATGATTACTTACTACATTACGGGATATGGTGGCGGGTAGGATTCGAACTCGTGACCATGGAGACGGAAGTCCAGAATGTATACCGCACCACCAGCTAGTCATGAAACATATTTATTTTGATTTTTATATTATTATTTTTCATGTATAGGAAGGCAATATTTTCCAAACACTGGTAAGCAGCTTTTTAAGGTACTCTCAGTGGGTCTGTTATTCTTACCTGTAAACAGTTAGGATCGCTAAGTCTGCACAATGTCTCTGTATCTGTTGTATGCTGATGGTTGTTGTGCTGGGGGGTATGGGATCAAATGAGCTTATGCCACAATGGTATAAAATTACATGCTTCCTTATTTGTAATAAACGATCTTACAAACTGTGCATATATATAATTGTCTATGTTTTTCATAACAGCTTTATAGAAGGGCAAGATTCAACTTTTCTGCGCTGAATATTTCACTAGTATTTTGTTTTTGCATGATTAACCTCCTTTATGTAATATTAAGTTTGATATACAGTAGACATTTTTTTGTGTGTTTTAATATGGAATTTTTTTTAAAAATCATATCACACAGACTGCACCGAAGAGTTATCTGTCCCTCAGCGCTCCCCCCCCCCCCCCAACTAGCCGACCTGCTATGATCATGAACATTTCGCGGGAGCTGTCGAAATGGTTCCCGCGGCGTTTCCTTTGATCGTATTTCATCTTTCAGGAGGTTCACGAGGGGACCTCCCCCAACACCCGTCCCCGGTCGTATTTGACAAGATAGCCTCCTGCCAGCAAGCTAGTTATAAAATCTATTTTAAATATCTAGAGAATATAGCCTGGCCCTTTCTGTAACGTCAAGGAGAGGAGAACAGGGACTTGTGTTAGGTAGTAGTTGAAGGGAGGGGGGGAGGAAGGAAGGGGGTGTCTCTGCCCCTGGTTGAAGATATGTTTTATGCTCTTTTTTATAACTTTTCCTGTACTTAACAATTTAATTATAGTTTTAACTCACGTGCGTGTCGCGCATGCGAACACACACAGAAACTCACCAGGCACACAAGCACACAACGACCTATGGGTAACATAGTTGTATAAAGCATTTTGTTTTCATACTAAATTTTAAGGCTTAAATTATTAAATATATCTTCGCTTAGTGGGCCTTCTATCCATTTTCAATTTCGTATGTTTTGTTGATTTGTAACTGGCCGGATATGACCCTGACATTGAGTTTTTATGAAGTGTCTGTAGTTGGAACCAATAGACAATCGAAAATAGAAGAAATAATGAACAATTATTGAATAATGCTCGCCTTGCTCATTAGAGGACCATAATATGTTCGAGGCTTGTCTTACGTTTTCTGGCAAGTCAATATTGAATCAATCGTAAGATTGGCTTGTTTCAAATATCTCCAATCCAATGTCCATTTTTATAAACAATCGGTTTTCAGCATAAAATCATTTCACTTTCCCTCCTTTGTTTTGATATCAAACTTGACAAATGAAAACAAAATTTAATAAAATATAATAAAAGGCTCTTCTTCAACAGAGGCTTGGTCATGTCACTCGCATGCCAGATGAAAGAATCCCTATAGACATCCTATACGCTGAGCTCGCAAAGGGAGTCAGACCCAAGGGCCGCCCAAGACTAACCTACAGAGGTCTGCAAGCGAGACATGAGAGCCACGGGCATCGACCAAAGTATGTGGGAGGAGATAGCCCAAGACTGGTACGAACCTCGTCGAGAGCAAAAAAAACGAAGCTGCATCAGCCAAGAGAAAGAAGAACAAAGCTGCCCTGTCAACTAGCCCTAAGTCAGATATATATATATATGCACGAACTGTGGCAAACTCTGCCGCTCCAGAATCGGCTTGATCAGTCACTCCAGATTCTGACCCATCTCATGACGTAACCAAAGCCAGTGATTCATCTGTATTCCGAGACAGAAGGAGTCATATATATCATGTGGCAATGACCATGTAGGCTACAAGAACCATGTGATTTAAAAATAATAATCATATGATTCCCAACAGAGACAAACGGAAGCTAGACCACTGTAAAAAAAAAATTAAAAAGTTTTTACATGTTTCCGATGTTCCTTTAGAGTTGATAATTTAATCTTAACCCCAGCCTCACGCAGTACGACGTGGGACGGCAGAGGGCAGGGTTTGAGCCTGGGACCATCGCAACCATCAGAACGACTGTCCAGAGCGCATTCCACACGACCTGGCAGCCATCCTACTTACAAAGGGCAAAGTCTCAAAACAGTACAATTTATGTGATCACAGTGTATCAGTTCATATGTTAACATCACGAATCAACAAACTAACCCACCCAGTGTACCTTACTAAGCCTTACTTGATCAATTCGATAAGCATTTTCTAATTTTAGCATATATTAATTTTAAATTGGATAAAATGGCAAGTAGCTCAAAAAAACAAAAACAAATGCTGTTGAAATTATTAATTTCAAAGTTTAATTATTATCTAACAAGTAAAATGAATTGCATAACGTGCTAATAATTTTTAGGGCTCCACATCTAAATCTTTTTAATAATTAAGCAGTGTCACGGAAACTACGAAACCATTTAATTATCTAACAAATTATGTATAACATCGTGAAAAATTATCATAGATTATAGGAACAATTTTCTAGCTAGGTATTTGTCTATTTTTTTGTATGGCAAACACGATAGCCAAACCTTCTTCTTGATGCTCGAATACCTTTGCTCCCGAGTCAACAATTTAAGACACACACTTGACGGGATGCAGAACATCATTCACGCACTGGCTCAGTATACCGGAGATTCCTTTGTCCGATGCATCGGTCTGAAGAACAAATGGCAATGAAGGATTAGGCAACCAAATAAGGGGTACCTACACAGATACGCCTGCACCCTGCTCAAAGCCTCCGCGCACTCACGATTCCAGTGCACTCTAAAAGACCGACCCCTACATGGCAAATTAGTAAAGGGAAACAACTCCGCTTACCCTGGCTCGACTCTACAGTACAAAACCGCCAACACGATTAACAATTACAAGTATTTATTTTTACAACCCCCCAGACCACCTTAAGCCGTAAACAGTCCTTAACCGAGATATCATTAAAAATAAACAACATTTGAACGAGATAATGTTAATATTATACCACCCGCAGTACAATTGTGCATGTCATTAGTTACCTTCATCCTATACGACAGAAAATGCAACTAGATTACGCAACCCAATTGCTAAATTCAAATAGGATAAGATTGTACTTTTACAATAGTATATGCTCCATTACCTGGGCTTCATCATGTACATTTTACTCTACTACCAATTATTCAACCAAATAGTAGCGCAATACTTTCATGTGTGCTCTAGTCTATCAAAAACACGGCATCAATTTACTGCTGTGACCCAATTATCAACCCTATCATTGCGTCAACCTCTCGCGCTCACACAATGAGGGACAACCACAATACTTCTATTACCTAATTTCGACCAAGTACCTAACCGCCTTAGCAACGTCTGCTAAGTTGTTAAACCTTACATGTCCAATACCCATGGACTTCCCATTTGCCTCTAAAACCTCCACAAAACCAAACACACCAAACTCTCTAAACCTATCCTTAAGCTTTTGCCAGTTGACATTGAATGGCAAATTCCTGACAGTAACAGTATAGCGATCCGGCATTAGCTTATACCCCCGGCGACCTTCCGAATCGCGACGACACTCTAGTCATCTATGTGTAGTTTCGCTGATCTAGGTCATTAATACTATCACTTTTCAGGTAATATATAGGTCTTATAGGAACTCGCTTTGTTTTAGGTACCACATGGGCACTCAACAAGAAACTTAATTTGTCTGCGGAAAAAGTTAATTACCAATGCCAAGGGGAAAAGATCTTGTAAGTCAGTGAGTCAACTACTTAAAAGTTTTGAAGAAAAATGTTTTTTTAAATCCATTTGTATGATACCGTGTTGGTGTAGCTTGCAAACTTGGATTCAAACACAAATTTCACAACGGCTCTCAACCTGGGGGTCGCAAACCTCTTGACGATTAGCCAAGGGTTGCCTAATAAATCGGACTTATCTCTCCTTTTTATTACATGCGTAAGTTTTCTCATATGCAGGTACTATATATATTACTAAAAATGTTGCTGATGATTTCAAACATTTGAAATGTCACAGTATAAATAATTGCTTACCAACGGTTGACAGAAGGCAAGGCTACAGTTTGAAACATTTTTAATGAGTTCACATTATTATTGCAAGGAGCGATTGCGAGATGCCTCGATTCGTCTGAAAAGATCCGTTTCGTTATGAATCTCACTGCTCTATTTTGTGTCTGTTCCAGTTTCCTTATGTTTTCTTGAGTTAAGGGGGGTCCCAAACAGAGGATGGTTATTCTTTTACTAGCTTAAACTATTTTAAATCACATTTTAGTTTTATGTTCTTTTTTGAAGAACGTTGATGTTTTTGATAAGGTCAAGGCTACGCCCAGGAACATATCAAGTTTTTGGGAAATTTGAAAAAGTACTTTATATTTGATGTTAAACTCTTCTTTACATTTGATCTTAAACTCTTTCTTTACATTTAATGCTACCTTTTCTTTAACGTTAAATGTTAAAATGTCATTTTAGATTGAATTATTACTTTTTAAATTATAGCTATAATATAGCGCTACTTTCATGCCTAGGCCTATAGCATGCTTATAGCGCTATGGTTTAATCTCATTTGTGAACCAGTGGGGGGAGGAGTTATCTGGGAGAAGGTTTTTCCGTGCTGCCTTTAAGCGCACAGTAAACACAACTCTGCTCGAGTCGGGTATCGAACCTCGAGCCCCCTTCATAGGTAGACAAGCCAACAAAGAACATATTTGATGTTAATTTGTTTCCTGACGTTTCATAATAAAATTTACTTTTTACAAGATACCTTCATTCAAGTCACACATTCAGAGTTAACCTGGGACCTCAATGGTTGAGAATTTTGTTGAAAACTGCTCTCAAGTTTTCCCTAGAAATTTCACAGGCGTTGAATTTACGTTGGTAAAAGAATCACTAGCTCGTTGGCCACATTGGGAAAACTCTAGTTTGTCCTTCATCATTTTTAAAAGTATAAACAATAACTAATTTAAATTTGGCTAGAGGAATGAGCAATACTTATCTTGAACAGACAAAGCATCTTCTGGTAGCTTCGCAGGTAGGTCCTACTCATTGAAGAGTTAAATAAATAAATGTTCAGGAACATTTTGCGCACCGTCGACTGAGTCCTGATGTAACGGTCTATCATTGGAATACTATTAAGTCTAATTTGATTGACACATTCGCTTCACCAGGGTTTTGTTTCTCGGTTTCTGGACAGGAAGTGGATAGGGAGCTGGGCCATAGTAAATAAAAAAATGATATCCTTTCAATAAAATCTATCATTCATTTGTTATAAAACATTGCTCTATAAGATGTTTAAAGGAGGCATTGTCTTTTTAAAAAAATATTTTTTAAAATGTTTTTCTTGTTACAAATGTTGTTCAATTCTTTTTTTCACTTTTGCTTGTAAGTTCTATCACATTTTATGCTAAATTATTTTATGGTTGATGCAGAATTCTTATTCGATATTTGATACCCATCACTAACAAAGACTGAATAATTCGGCAGGTTGATGACTTTGTCCTATTATATATATATATTATATATATATTGTGTCTGCCTCCTCGACAATGTCCTAGATCTTATTGTGTTAATATGAACAGCCTGACTCTCATGTGTTTTCATTGTTCTCTTGCTCAGGTCTTCCCCGTCCTTTTTCACTTGCATGGGAATACTCACTCTCGGTCACTCTCGGTGACTCGCGCTGGCCCCAATCGCTCAGTTCATTATTCGAGTACTTGTATCCCTCCGCCTTCCCGTGGCGGCTCCCCACCGTCGTGTGTTTAGTGCACCTCCGAAAAGTAATCAAGTACGCGCCGTGGGCCAGTTCCGTGCAAAGCCACAGGACGTCGCCAAAACATGGCGGTCAGGAGAATGAAGATGGATGCTGCAAGGGGGGAAAATAAAAGGAAGCCAAAAAGAAAAATGGTTGAACCAAAAAAATGTTCAAGTTGAACACAGCGGGAGCATCCTTTTAAGTTGCATGATGATATTTCTTTTTAGTAAGCTCTTTTGATTTTTTCAGCTCTTTAGTTTCGAATGTTAACAACCAAAAAAGTTTTTTTGGGAGATTTCTGAGCTTGCTTGTTTCTTCTCGTGTTATCTCGAGAATATGAACGAGAGGAGGTTGTTATGGCGACAACTTGGAAACAAACACTAGGATTATCTTATCTGGCACTGAGCTCAGAAATTTGCAGGCGTTTCTTTCTTGTTTAAATTTCTGAGTCTTTTATACCTAATCGTAGTGTCGGGGCAAATTTTTTAAACTGTGTGATAACTTAATGAACAAGACAGGACGCTGATCCAACTGATTCATTACTTATGACGTAAAACTAGATGACGCTTAGAAAATTACGACGTACACACAAGGTAGACTATTTTGGATGTAAAAAGGGATATTTTTCAAAACGCTTCAATTCATATGTTATTTAACACTTTTAAAAAAAAAAATTATATCAAATCACTCTGTCTGGTAAAACTTTTTACCACATTATTTCTCCCAGCTCCTATTGTCGGATGAAGTTGAAATTTTGCATAGTTATTTATTGTGCGTTCTCATTCATTCATTGGCCTTCTTCAGTCGTAGAACGACTATGGTTCATCTCAGAGCACACTTCCTCATGTGGCTGTGGACACTCCCGTCCACAGATAGAGCAGGTTAAGGTGGCTTTTGCTTCGGTGGTAGAGGAGTTGGCCGTTTTTCGGATTGTCCGTTTTTCTTCCTGAGCTGAGACCCATGTTCTTTCACTGTCCATATCTTTCTTAGTCACTGTCTCTCTCCACCTGTTGCGGTCTAGAGCTATGTCTTCCTAATTGTCAGTATTGATGTTCACTGATTTGAGGTCACGTTTTATTACATCTATGTAACGGAGGTGGGGGCGACCAGTTTTTCTTGTGCCAGTCGCGAGTTGACCATAGAGGATGACTTTCGGGATGCGCTTGTCCTCCATCCGCGAACATGTCCAAGCCAGCGCAAACGGCGTTGTCTGAGCGCTGTAAAGATGCTGGGAATACCTGATCGCGCAAGAACCTCAGTATTGCACACTTTTTCTTTCCATGTGACATTCAAGATCCTATGGAGACATCTCAAATGGAATGAGCTCAGTTTTCTCTCTTGCTTTGCGTAGGTGGTCCATGATTCACTGTCATACAGCAGTGTACTCATAACGCATGCCTTGTAGACTTCCATTTTGGTCACCGTGGTTAGCTTATGGTTTTCCCAAACTCTTAGTCTGAGTCTAGCGAATGTCGAGGCAGCCTTCCCTATGCGTTTTTTCATCTCCTCTTCTAGGGACAGGTCATCTGTAATTGTGGATCCCAGATAGCAGAATTCGTTTACGGCGTCCAGCTTGTTA
Organism: Biomphalaria sudanica; assembly: GCA_036873155.1. Lineage (NCBI taxonomy): Eukaryota > Metazoa > Mollusca > Gastropoda > Planorbidae > Biomphalaria > Biomphalaria sudanica. The sequence continues at coordinate 86,777 of JAZGLO010003512.1, forward strand.
TCGTCTCTGAGGATTGAGGGTGGTGCTGTAGTAGGTGGCCCCATAACATTTGTTTTCTTCGTGCTAACAGTCAAGCCATATTCTTTACAGGCCTGAGAGAAGCGGGACATTAGTGACTGAAGTTCCTCTTGCGTCTGTGCCACTACCGCTGCGTCATCCGCGAATAGCATATCTCTTAAGAAGGTGGCTCTGATTTGGTTTTGGCCCAAAAAGATGAATAAATTAAATAAAAAAGTAACCGGTTAGTGAATTCATTACTGATAATTAAATATTTTGTTTGATACCAACAAGGGAATTTAATCCTTCAGTATTAAGTGATATGTAGGGTTTGGTCACCTTAGATAATTGTACACATTATTTCTCCCACACCTAGTCTCAGATCGAGTTGAAACTTCCCACAATTTTTTATTGTATCTAAAAAAAAACAGAAATCAACTAGAAAATTAACATATTAAACAATTAATTATTAACAATGAATTATTTTGCTTGATATCGAAAAAAGAAAATAAATTCTACGTTATTGAGAGATTACAGACTGTGCGTGTTTCTCTTCCGTTTAGATAAGCTTTGTTGTTGTTGTTGTTTTTTTTTGTGTGTTTTTTTTGGTTGATTACATTTTACATGAAAGACTTTCACCAGCTAATTAAGTTGATCGTTGCTTTAATTAGTAGTCTACATTTCATATTAGCACCATAAAAGTAGGGGGGGGGCAGGGGGAATGTTCTACTAGTGAATAGCTGGCATGTTTCATTCATACATCTCTTCTTGAGTCTTAAGTATTGCGTTATTTATATGGCTAGTCTGTACTTTTATTGCCATGATGAGCGTTACCTATGCGTAACGCTTGTCGTACGTTTAAGAGTTCTTTTGTCTTCATGGTAGCCTGACAATGTTGAAATATATAATAGATAAGTACAGCGTTTTAATCTCACTGAAGTGACACATAAAAAACACATAAAATTTGCGTCTGTTTTCTCTTTCATTATCAAAATTAACTCAGCTACACACACACGCACGCAAGCACACTCCATACCACTAACTCATAAAATACAGAAGTTCTTTCATAAAAAAAGACTATAAATCCTTATGAGTGGTAAAGCGCTTGGCTATCGCACCGGGTTCGAATCCTGGTGAAGCTTGGATTCTTTTTTCATGGTTTTTGGGCGTCTCTGAGTCCACCCAGCTCTAATGGGTACCTGACAATAAAAGGGGAAAAGTAAAGGCGGTTGGTCGTTGTGCTGGCCACATGAGACTCTCGTTAACCGTAGGCCACTTTTACATCATGTAGCATTGCCAGATCAGAAAGGGGAACTTTATAGATCCTTATTCTCTTTGAAAAAAAATATTTTCAGCTAAACCCTTTACTGCTTTATAATGTGTTTCAATAGAGGCTAATAACGATATTTAGCCGCAAGAAGCGAATAGCGATATTTAGCAACTAGCGATATTTAGCCACTGGAAGCTAATAGCGATATTCAGCAACTAGAGGCAACCACAGATGCTAAAGCTTTTCTTGAACCCATATAAATGTATTGCCCAAGAGACTATATCTAACTCTAGCACCGATAAAAAAGTGAACTTAAATTGTAAGGCCTAATTGTTGAGCAAAAATTAAAACTTATTAAGTTAAGAAAATGTAAGTCTCTATGATAAAAACATGCAAATACCCAATACCTTTTTTTAAACGATTGCAATCATGTGACTTCACTATATCCATTTTTGAAGTAGCCGGCGTCCACACAGTGTGTATAAAAAAATTCCCAACATTATTTGAAGAGTTGGCAATTTATATACGATCACTTGAAAACTATTAGCATCAATTTGTTCAATTCTCCTCTGAAAAGTATTTTTAAAAGCACATAAGATCTAGATGACATTTTTTTAAAATCACATAGTTGACATCTATAAAAAAGCAGTTTTAAATGTATCAGCTGAATCGTTGAATTATTCAATCCCATGTGTGAATGGCGCGGTCGAGTGAGTTTAGTTTGAAGTGGATCTGCTTCTGGTCGGAAATGAGTTACCAGTTACCTGAAGACTTCTTCGGGGATTCCCAGTCCTACTTGGGGCTATGCAGTTCCCCATTGATTAAATATGAATCTTCATCTAGGTTAATTTGAAATGGGGCGTGTGCCTCAATAATATAAACTGCTTTGTTACCTGAACGTAGAGACCAGAGTTCAAATCTCCAATTGACAGTTGTATTTATTAATCTCAAGTCAGCAAGAAGCAGTTGACCAGATTTTGTTCATACACACAAATAGAAAAGAACACGGCTCACTGAGCATGGCAATTTGGAATGAAGCTGAGCAACAAAAAGAAAAAAAAAACACAACAGCAAATGTATGTTGTTACAGTACACTCCTAGCAATTTAGAAACATTTCCCATTAAATACCGATTTAAGATATAATAAAGAAAATATGGTAAACTAGGCTTGGAGATTAAACGTTTATGGAAATTATCTAAAATAACAATATAGCCCATTGTTATATCAACCGAGGAGATATTGACAACTGACCTCACAGATACCTTCAATGGCCTTAATATTCCTAAGAAGATTCTCGTTGCCTGTCAGATGGCGGTACTGCTGCAGACCTGCCACATCACCTGAGATGAATTCCAATTGGTAGCAAGGCTGGAAGGATTAGTCCTCCCGTAGAGCCTTGGCAAGAAACTCTGCTGTTAGGCATAGTGCCTTAGAGCTGGTATCAGAGCTACGAATATGTATACGGTTAGAAAAGATTTTCTTTATCGCGGGGGTCCCTACGGCGCTGGGCATCACTGGCCACCCACTAGATTGCCACTAACATATTTCGCAAATTGCTCGGCAATTCCAGTACCACCTCATCGTGGTTGTCGGGTGAACATTCCGTTATATGGAGTGGCTAAGAGTATTGGTTGCTTGCCGCTGATGGATGAGCAGCCGGCAAGTGTAAAAGGAAATCAAAGGGGTTATGTCCAGCCCCCCCCCTGTGGGGCCCCGGGGCAACGGTTAGTAAGAGACTCACGGGTTCTCCGAAAAGCGGATAGCGCTGGACACCAACTCGAGGGTTGGTCGGGTTCTCCTGGGACTCGGCTGATTCGAGGGTCTCTCTTTGGGCAAAGACTGGACTGACTGGCGCGGCCTTAGCGGGCTGTGTCGGGCGGACTGGTTGGCGTCCACGAGCTAGGCTCTATCTAGCCCGTTCCCTGGCGCGCTAGTGGAGGAATACGCCGCAGCCAATGGTAACTCTGACACTGGGAATATCGAGAAACGCGTGCCACCCCACTCCTGCCCTGCAGGAAACTTATATGCCAAACTGTGGTGGTGATTGCTTGGGCAGGTTTCCAACCTTGTCCTTAGTGGCGACACAAGTATAGGCCATGCACGCTGCTGCATTAGAGCAGTAACTAAGGCCGCCAACGGCCTTAACCATACAACAATGATAGACACAGACACGGAAAAAAGCGGGCACGAGCAGACCCGAACAGGCTCCGTGCGCCGGGTAGTGGGCGTCAGGCCCGGCCACGAAAAGTCCACTACTAGTCGCCCCGCGACCTCGATGAAGGGGAATTTGTCAGGTCGTGAACAATTGGCTAAAATTCCTCCACCAAAGTCCACTTCTCAACGAACACTGCATTCGTACCTCCTTCGGAGGTCCGATCCGAACAAGGTTGATGGAAGTCTGCCACAACCTCCTGCGACTTAGATACACGGCAGGCAAATATGACTGGAAGCGAAATAGTGACGGGAGCCTCCGGCCCCCAAACAACCCAAACTGACATTAGTGGGATTCAACCCCCTACAGGGACTAGGCCCATAAACACTAGGTCCCTCCTGATCTTACAAATTAACATCTGTGGGGTAATACCCAAGGTGTTAGAGCTCTCAAAACTCCTCCACGAGAGGGCTATAGATGTGGCTTTATTACAAGAGACACTAACGGGCAAACGCAATGCCAGTATCACCGGTTATACAGCATTTAAGTGCAAGTGCACAGACTGCCGGGGCATCATAACTTATGTACGCAACAACCTGATTGCTACACAAGTCCCCGGTCCACGAGTGCATGGGCGTACCGACGCCATCACCCTCGAAGTACATAAACTCGGGCGTAAATTCACGGTAACTAATCTGTACAACCCTCCCAAGCACGAAATAAGTCTCGAATATGACTGTACCAATATCAATTCTCACAACGTCATCGCAGGAGATTTCAACGCTAAGTCTCAACAGTGGGGCTATGATTCAACCGACTCGTCGGGACATAAAGTCCATGAACTCCTTAATAATTCTAATTTGTTCTGTCTGCAAAATAAACATACTCCTCCAACCTTATATCACACTGGAAATGGCAGCCAATCTAGACCTGACCTTACATTAATTACAGCCAATTTAGAATCTTACACACACTTCCAAGTCCTGGACGACATTGGGAGCGACCATAGACCCATATTGGTCACAATAGCCCTCTCAGAGGCCATTGGTGTAACCCCAAAAATTCCGCGGAAGTGGAGTTACACCAAGGCGAACTGGCCAGCGTACGAGGCAGCAGTCGACACTGCCCTTATGAATTTAGCAGTGGAGGATAGTGACGTTGATACCATATACGGCGAATTAACAGCAGCTATGTTGGGTGCAGCCAAGAGGTTTGTCCCGCGGACTTACCCCGGCGTAAGGCAGAAACGTGTGTGGTCTCAGGAATTGAAAAAGCTGGTCCTGAGACGTAAGCGAGCCCGAAGACTTGCTGAACGGAAGGGTACCCCTGAAATCCGGCTTGTTGAATCGACATTTTGCTAAAATCAGCAAGCCCGAAAAGAAGTCAGCCATGTCCAAAGCCCTCAACAAAGAACGTAAAAGGCTCGAGAGGGAGCCAGATGAGCCTGAAAGCCAAGCAACGTGCAATGCGCCCTTCTGTCGTGCTGAGCTGGATAGAGCGATTGCAAAGTGTAAAAACAGAAAAGCTCCGGGGCCAGATAAGGTTACCCCCGAGATGGTAAAACACCTTGGGGGCATTACAAGAGGTAAACTCCTGGAGTTTATGAATCGAACCTGGGCAGAGTCCAGACTGCCCGGGGCCTGGAAGAGTGCTATCATTGTACCAGTCCTTAAGAAAGGAAAAGACGCGACTAACGTGGAGTCCTACAGACCCATTTCACTAACCTCAACGCTTGGCAAAGTTGCTGAGCGAATGGTTAACGAGCGGCTAGTGTGGTCCTTTGAGAGTGCCGGTATCCTGGCACCAGAGCAGGCCGGCTTTAGGGCAGGCTTGAGCCCGATCGACCAGGTCACAACATTCGCACAGGAAGTGGCCGACGGGTTCCAGAGGTCCGAGAGCACATACGCAGTATTCATAGACCTAAAACAGGCTTACGACCGTGTGTGGAAGCAAGGCCTCTATCTAAAGTTAAGAGCCATGGGTGTGCGGGGCAAGATATACAATTGAATACAATCCTTTCTGTCAGGGAGGAGCACACGTACAAAATACTAGCACTCCCTTAGCAAGCCAAAACAACAACTTAATGGCCTGCCTCAGGGCTCCGCCTTGTCCTGTACACTTTTCATGGCCTTTCTGAACGATTTGCCCAGCTCTCTGCGGTCAAAAAAACTGCTATATGCTGATGATATTGTCCTCTGGTCAACCGGGAAGAAAGCCGACCAAATTCAGGCGGCACTTCAAGCAGACCTCCAAACCATATCCTCGTATTGCGACAAATGGCAGATTCAGATAAACGTTGCCAAAACGACCTGGTCCCTGTTCAGCCTAGGGATCGACATTCTTAAGGCTCCATTCGAGCTTCAACTCGGTGGGCTGCGACTCCAGCGTGAAAATACGCCAAAATATCTAGGGGTTACCTTAGATAGAAAACTGTCAATGCTCCAGCACGTCCAGGACGTTGAAAGAAAAGCCTCGGAGAAGTTAGCGTTATTAAGAAAGCTGGCCAGCACAAAGTGGGGTGTCAAAGCTGACATGCTACGCACATTGTATCTCGGGGCAGTCAGATCACAAATTGAATACAGCTATACAGTTCAAGTATACGCCAGTAAGACTGCCCTCGAATCACTCGACCGAGTACAAGCACAGGCTCTAAGGTTCATTAGTGGCACCTTTCGGACAAGCCCAACAAATGCTGCTGAAATATTTACAAACGTGGCGCCCCTATATCTTAGGAGGGAGAGGGCAGTACTCATGGCCTACGAGCGCTATAAAAGGGGCGACTCTAGGCTACCCACCTCTATCTTAGTGCGTCAGTGGAGAGAGAGGAACCGCATCAAAATGCGATCGTTCCTCCACATAGTGGCCAATTTGTTAAAAACAGCTGGACTCTCCACCGACAGAATACCTATTAGGAGAATAAGTACGTGCCCCCCGTGGAGGAGATAGCCGGCCCCACAAATAAACCTGTCCCTTTTAGGGCAAGAGGGAGCCACCAAGAGGCGATTAACACCAGCCATACTAAAAAATTTGGCATCTATAACAATCAAGTCCTACCCATCGGATGCCATTTTCTGCTACACTGATGGGTCGGTAATGAGGGACCCCGATAGATCGGGGTATGGGGCCCTTATAGTATACCCCGACCGGACTGAACAAGACAGACTCTCTGGTCCATGCAGCTACGCTGCATGCTCCATGGACGCCGAATTGACAGGGATAACTAGAGCGTTCGAGGCCATTAGGGCCCGAATGCTCCAAAATGAGACTAGCGCCACTACGGTGGTGCTGGTCACCGACTCTCGCTCCAGTCTCCTAGCTATGGGTGGCGGCGGGGGAGGGTCACCCGTAATAGAAGAGGCAGTCGGCGCCGCAGATAACATCCGCCGGGCTATTGGAGCTGTCGTTTTTATGCAGTGGGCGCCTTCACATTGCGGCGTGAAGGGCAATGAAACGGCAGACGCCCTCGCAAGGGAGGGTGCATTGGCAGCCACACACCTCGAAGCACCAAGCTTGTACTTACAAGCAACGGCACAAATCCGAGCACTCATTAATGAGAAGTGGTTAAAGTCCTGGGAGGAATCCGACAGAGCACGTGGTGCCTGGCAGCACATGCGTCACCCGGATCGCGACCATCCATGGTGGCGACTGAAGAGGTCAGAGCAATCGATTATTGCACAATGCAGAACGGAACACTGTCCTATAGGGGCATACTTTGCCCGGTTCCGCACGAACTTTGACTCCCGATGCCGCCACTGTGGAGATAGCGCTGAAACAGTGGCGCATGTCTTGTACGAGTGTCCCCAGCTCCGCGAGCTAAAGGGGGACCTGTCTGTGCAGTCACTCGACTTGTATGGTAGCTATGAGGCACTACGCCGGACGGCTAAGTTTCTTGCCAGAGCACTACGGGAGGACTAGTCCTTCCTGCTCTGATTTTTCAATAGGAGTTCATCTCAGGCCACCCACTAGATTGCCACTAACATATTTCGCAAATAGTAGGCAATCTACATTGGAAATAGTTCGAATACATGTATCACATTTCAATCGTATATAATTTGACTTCCATTCACTATTCGATACGATGCTTACTCGATTTTATTTTTAAATATTCGCTCCGCGTTACTAGCAAGGACAAATAGGACTGTTAGTGTGTAACTATGGCACGCAGGGTGGGGGTGGGGGAGAATTACGGGGATGTTCCGAAAGAGGGGGGGGGGTGACAAGACCACGCCAGATATCTTAATTATCATACTTTATGTACCATAAACATTGTTGGTGGAATAACTAGGTCAGACGTAGAGCGCGGCTTCCGTTTCATCGATTCCCCATCGTCTGTTTCTCGAGAAGGCATCTCGTCTGCTCCCTACAGGCCACAAGCACGGCAGCGAGTTGCTCCACGCTAGATAACGATGCACGGCCCTGATGGCCGTGGAATAATGGGCTTTAAGACATAAAGGCTCTTCCGTTTCATTAGGCTTCAGGGTTCTACTGACCGGTCTGTTGAACTATAAAATAAGAAATAAGGAGTAAAAGTAAAAGAGAGAGAGAGCGAGAGAGAAAGGAAGGCAATATTTAGTTCTATGTTTTTTCCCTCATACTGTAGAGGACAACATTTTTTCCCCTCTTCTTTATTTTCGAAAAAAAAAAAAATATTTAGTTTACTATACACTCTTCTATCTTTATAATTTCTTGTATAGCTAAGTGGCTAGCATGTCGGCCATCTATTGTGGCGACTTGAGTTCCCATTCAGACTTAATTTTGTTCGCGCGTGTGTGTGTATGTGTGTGTGCTTTTTAATTGCTTTTGAAAGTGCAGCACGGAACCCTTCTCTCAGGTACCCCGCTCAGCCCTCCTTCCTCCAAACTGGTCCACAAAAGTGATTGGAACCTAGCGCACTGAGGATGCTAAATATTTCTAATCACACACATTTATAATTGTTAGTCTAGATCTACTTAAAAATGTATTACTTGATTGATTCAAAATAAGGGATGCAGTGTCACTCAATAAATGCGTTGTTTCTTAAAAAAAAAAAAGTATTATTTATATTTGTTTTGTTTTTTTGTATTATTTTTGTATTATTTTTTATTATTATTAAACACATTTTCTAATATATTAATATAACCAAAAATAATTTTAAAACAAAAAAAATCATTCATTAAACTTTGAAATTTAACACAAGTGGTTCATACAATATAAGCGCCAAACTTGCGGAGGCCACCCCCCTCCTCTGTGACAATACTTGCCCTCCGACTCCGCTCAAGTCCCACAACCACTCATCTGTTTAAATTCCCCTCCTTCACGCTATGTGATAATAAGCCTGCGCATTAGGCTGCATAGATCTACATGTCCTGATTTGGGTTACGAGTATAAGACTCGCACGAAGACCGTCCTCTATTTCCAGACTATCCGTTAACTAGCGTCGTCATCGCATTCACCCACATACAGAAACACACGCACAAACATATATATTAACGCATACACAAACATTAAAACACACACATCGTAACTGTTGCATGCTAATCTCCCCTTTCTTAACGCAGTTACGTAATTTTAAAATATAAACTTTAAACACACACACCAGAACAAACACACAAGAACACAACGTAACGGGCAGTAGACCATAAGGAAAGACCCTCCCCCCCCCCTCCTCCTTTTTTTTCTTCGCCTTTCCAATCTCATAATCACGGCTCGCAAGTCTTCGTAAGAGTCGCCCTCTCTCTGCCTTACTCTCTATCAACAACCCATCTCTGTCCCTCCAGTGCTGCCAATTGTCCGGAGGTCCCAAAGACAGGGCAAATCCCTCGATAACCTCCATGGGTCTTTGTGCCACGGAAATCCCCCGGCCCGTAATCCTAAAACTGTTGTCTGTGAATCTGCCGAGGCCGGGACGGGGGAGATACGGCGAGAGACCCGGGGAGATGAGGCTGCAAGATGAGATGCTATCATGGCATGGGCTGCGTACAGGCGCGGATCTTTTTCCACAGTGGAAAGTCCCTGGGGGACAGCTCTGAGGGAATTTGTGAAATAAAGAGAGAGAGAGAGAGAAAGAGAGAGAAAGGGAGAGAAAAAAGAGATAAAAAAGAGACAGATAGAGAAAAAAAGAGAGGAAGAGAGATAGAGAAAAAAAGAGAGGAAGAGAGAGGACAGAATGAGAAAAAGGGGGCGGGACAATTTCAGGAGGCTAAATGTACCGGTATTCTTTCTTTTAAAGATTTTTTTCTTTTTTATTTTGCAGATAATCGCTCTGATGATGAGCGAGTGTGATTTGGTCGCAACGATTTACCGAGTGATTAACATTGCAATGGCTTCAACGTTTTGATCCTCAAACCAGATACATCGATCCAGCAGACTGTATTTGTCCGATGTTGCACTGCTGGTTCCTGGAGATAGTCATACATCGATCCAGCAGACTGTATTTGTCCGATGTTGCACTGCTGGTTCCTGGAGATAGTCGCCAATGACAGAGCTTTCTGGAAGTACTGAATTTCATCGAATGTTTTTTACCTACAGAAAAAAAAAAGAATCCTTTTGACACCCGAGCCGAGATGGCGGACAACTTTAGAGTTCAGTTTGGTTTTAAACTGCGTGATATGTAAATATTCATATTCTGGGCCGGGGTGGGGGAGGTGTTCTCAATTATAAGCACACACAAATGTAGCTACATCTACATACACTTGATCTTTAGACAAGGTCCTGCTTATGCGATAATCCTAGATATGCGAATAAGCAAAACGCCTTTTACGTTTATATAAAATACTTTTTTTGTTTGCTTACAAGCGCTTGTTACAATAGCTAAATAAAATAGATTAAACATGAAAAACATTGAAAATACTTCTTTTATACAAGGTATAGAGCGATTGTTTTTCTTTTGATAACTAATGAATGTTTGATTAAAAATCAATGGAACATTTGTACCCGCCTCTTCCCCCCCCCCCCCTGAGAAAGAATCCTGGTTAAGCGAACGTATAGATCTAATACACCTTATAATATTCTAATGCTAGGCCTTTACATCTAGACTTAAAAGACAATGCGCACACTTTTTCTGAACAATAATTTATTAAACTCTTGAATCAATAAAGTTTTACATTTGGAAATTCCCGAACGCAATGGTCCTTTCAAGAACGCGATAGTCCTTTCAAAATCTATGTTTGATCTAAATCTAGGCCTAGTTCTCTACCCAAATTAATTTTTTTTTATTATTTTTAATTTAATTTTTTCGCTTGCAGTAAAACTAAATTTTATAATTTAGTTGGCAGCAGTGATCTTTAAAAAAAAAAAAAGCGTCTATGACATTGTTAGGAATAAAAATAAAGTTATCGTGAAAATCAAATTTCTGGAGACCTATTTAGTTCTTGTGAAAACTGGGAAAGGTGGAGAGTATCACAATCTGATAAACTTTGGCATCATTAGAGTTATCTACGCTTATGACTGGTACTAATTACTGCACGAGCGTAGATGACAGCGGGGTAGGTTAAAGAGCGATACTCTGTACTGGACATGGTCAGAATGACGAGAGAAACAACTGGAGTGAGTTTGTTGCGTGACCATCAACGCGGGGGCTTTAAACGAGAAACCATGTCTGTCCTGGTCTCATCCCTTTACCCCAGACCTAGAGCAAAGCTGAACCACATCCGCTCACCTCAACACGATCTCACACTCACCCATATCCCCCCCAGCCTCCCCTCGAGCGAAGACTCAATAATTGAAGGTGGCCTCTGCGCATCTCGCCACGCGTTCCCCGGAACGTTACCGCTGCGTGTTGCAATTGTTCTTTGATTTTTATTGCCGCCATCAGCGAGGTAAAAGAGAGAGACAGAGACACTCGGGTATGGATGGTTGTATTGGACGAGGAAGAGGAAGGTTTCCTAGGAGACCGAAGATAAGCACGGCCACATTTGAATGCGTTTTAATGGTAGTGCCCCTTACATGAACTCTGATGACATTTTTAACTTTGTGTTTGTCTTTTGTTATTGCGTGTGTGTGTGTGTGTGTGTGTTTCAGAACATTGGGTCTGTTCTCTCTTTGTTTATTAGGTATTCATCGATTGGGTATGAATCTTCTAACCAGAAGGTATAGGGTTTGAATTCTAATTGACTTTTACAAAGCTTATATCAGCTCACTTTGTCTGTTTGTCTGCTACAAATTTTGAAGATATTTCTCCCACACCGAGTCTTGAATCAAATTGAAAATATCCACAATTATTTATTGTACTTAGCAAAACATAAATAAATTTAAGAAAAATAAATAAATAACCAATTAGTCAATTAATTATTGGTAATTATTTTGTTTGATATCTAAAAAGGGAAATAAATTCTACATTATTGAGATATATACTTGTTAATGTGGGGTTCTTCCTTTTAGAGTATTTTTTAAAATAAATTTTAATATTTTGCTTGTTTTAAAAGACGATTTACGAGCTTATTTTTTTGTTTACTTATCTATCTTTACAAATGTTTGTCAACTGTCTGGATAGACATGAAAGTGAAAGGAGGGTAGAGTCAATGAAAACCAAATGAAACAAAAAGATCTTCCTCCCTATATGTTTTCCAACGACTCATCCAGCCTTCTACACCAGGTCTGCTTTCGATACTTACAAATATATAGTCACGACATCACCAGGTCTGCTTTCGATACTTACAAATATATAATCGCGACATCACCAGGTCTGCTTTCGATACTTACAAATATATAATCGCGACATCACCAGGTCTGCTTTCGATACTTACAAATATATAGTCACGACATCACCAGGTCTGCTTTCGATACTTACAAATATATAGTCACGACATCACCAGGTCTGCTTTCGATACTTACAAATATATAGTCACGACATCACCAGGTCTGCTTTCGATACTTACAAATATATAGTCACGACATCACCAGGTCTGCTTTCGATACTTACAAATATATAGTCACGACATCACCAGGTCTGCTTTCGATACTTACAAATATATAGTCACGACATCACCAGGTCTGCTTTCGATACTTACAAATATATAGTCACGACATCACCAGGTCTGCTTTCGATACTTACAAATATATAGTCACGACATCACCAGGTCTGCTTTCGATACTTACAAATATATAGTCACGACATCACCAGGTCTGCTTTCGATACTTACAAATATATAGTCACGACATCACCAGGTCTGCTTTCGATACTTACAAATATATAGTCACGACATCGCCAGGACGAAGACTAAAAGGGAAGGGGGGAGAAAGTGATAAAGTGCTATCCACACAATATATCCACACAATATATCCACACAATATATCCACACAATATATCCACACAATATATCCACACAATATATCCACACAATATATCCACACAATATATCCACACAATATATTTACACAATATATCCACACAAGTCACAATATATCCTCGTTTCCAGTTTGACAGTACTGAAAAAAGCCTAAAATCACCTGCATTCTATGCATACAATAAATGCAGCAAATTTAAGTATGTATTCAAACTGAGACCAATCGTCACAGTAAGCCTCAACACCGACATGCCACGTCACAGGTAGTGACATCAGACCCGTGACGCGGCAACGAGCTATTTGTCTTCACTGCCTACAAGTAGAGACGTCTCAGGTCAGGGTTGAGGCTTATAGCGATTGATCTCGTTCAAACAGCTGTTTGAATAGAAGCGAAGCTATGCACAAAAGCATCAACAGTTTATTCATGTCATCAGTAATTAAGAATTTGACATTTAATAAGTCAATATTCATTATTTAAAATAAAAGGGCTAATAATTTTTTTTTCCAAAGTTGACGCTACGACTTGGCGTCACTTCATGATTTTTTAAAGATGCAATGAGGATTCCCTCTCTCCCTCTTCCCCCCCCCCCTCTCTCTCTCTTTGTCTGTTCACTCCCTGTATTTCTCTCTCTCTCTCTCTCTCTCTGTCTCTTGTCGACCAGTCTCTCTTTTTATCCCTGTCTTTCTGTCTTTTTCTCTGTTTGTCTCTCTGTCCCTTTCTCTCTCTTTCTCTCATCGTCTTTCTGTCTTTGCCTCTCCATATGTCTGTGTTTCTCTGTCCGCCCTTTAGTCTGTCCGTGTCTGCCTATTCTATATCTCCCTCCAGTCCTTCATATTGTAACATTTTGTCTTCTCTTTTTCTTCAACTTCTGCTCCGTCTAAATATTTTCCCATTTTCAAAGTACAACCGCATCATTCCTTCATAACTTATTGCACGCAAGGCTGTACCAAGCGCTTTGGACCCCCGGACCAAAGTCAAAATGGGTATGTTATTAAATTTGACACCGGAGATAATTAACCAACCACGAGGGGCATTGAATGGGCGGTCGTGGGTCACGAAAACATCCCATTACGGGATGCCTCGTCTGCCGTGATGAGTTCTTGTCCTATTCGCCCTGTGTTGAATAGTGATGCGGGAGAGAGGAACAGACGGACAGACAGAGAGAAAACTGATCGCTCTTTTAAATTTCTGCTCAAGTCTGTACTTCAAAATAGTTTGTCACGCCAATGACCTCACTGATTTAAAAAGATCTTTTTTAAATTACAGGGCGTCAAGGAGTGCTTGATACATACAACATGAGCCTATGTGACTTACCCAAAATTAGTTTGTTCTTATACGATAAGATATTGTATTTCGTTGTTTATGGGTTAGATAGTTTCCATTATAATACAATTAGAATACAATTAATGAAATGAAAGAAATATATCTAACATACAACCTTTAGGGCCTACAAAAAAAATAGATACACTTAGACTTTGAACTATATAAAGACTTAGAGCTACACTTAGAGCTACTCAGAGACTTAGAGCTACATGTAGACTTAGACTAAGAGCTACACTTAGACTTAGAGCTACACGTAGACTTAAAGCTACACAAAGACTTAGAGCTACATATAGTCTTAAAACTACATAAAGATTTAGAGCTACATATTGAGCTAACTCGTAAGGCTCCAGCTACATTTAGGGTGAAACTTATGGCTAAATCTATGCTTACAGCTGCACGGCTATTCAGTTAAACCGTTATGTCTGCGCTGGATGTCGCCAAATAGGTAGATCGCTGCTCTCCACATTAATCTTTGAAGTCGAAGACAAGCATTATTATATTATTATTATTATTATTATTATTCAGCCAAGCATAGCTCTACAGCTACACACAGGCCTCTGCTAATTTTATCAGATTTTTCAATTAGTTGTACACTTAACTATATAATTAGTTTATCTCAAATAGTTACACTGAGGTTTTAACCTGAATGTCTCGGTTTTAAGTCCTCGCAAAGGAACTGAATAGTCTAATCATGATTAGAACTAAATATCGATATGACTCGCCGGGCTCCAGTGATTGAGTTCAACCAGCTCTAAACGAGTGCCTGGCTAAATCAAGTGATGGTAGCTGGTCGTTGTACTAGCAACATACAATTGTCATAGAAACACATATGTGTTGTAAATGTGTTGTAAATGTATTGCTTGCTTTAGATGTTCCTTCGGAGTTGAAGATAAACTACTTCCTAATCCAAAAATCCTTCAGGACGACGCGGGAAGGCAGTGGGCAAGGTATAAAGCACGGGCCATCGAGACAATCGAACTACAGTCCAGGGCGCATGCCGCGAAAAGGCAACCATCCACATTGTCACCTGCCCTACTTCATTCATTTGACTAGCATCGAAGAAGGCCTTTACCAATTTTGAATTGTGTCCAACAGCATACAATGCCATCCGCGTTTCCCTTAACTTAGTCGGTGTTAGCTCTGAAATAAAATTAAAAAAAAAATACTTGCAAGCTTGGCAGTCTGGATTCTTCCGTCTTTGCGCGCAAGGTTTACGGCTATATTATACCTTCTTTTCTGTCGCGATTCTTCTTTTGGGAGCTTTAATAAACTATTCCTTCACACGGACTCGCCAAGCGACTCTGGACAAAGCTTGGAACTTGTCTGACTAACTGACTCGCGTGAAAGGACTCATAAACATGGCTCAGCGGTCTCGACAATTTGGAGTCATTTGTCCTTTCCTCCCAAGCGAGTCTGCACAAAGCCATATTTTATTTTATAGGAGGCTAAAGAAAAAAATGGATTAGTGAAAAAAAAAAAGAGTCAGTTGGGAGTGGGGGACATAAAAAGGGGAGGTGAAACAAAATGGAGTATGAACTGACACCTTGTGAAAGTCACAAGAAGACGAGCGAATTCATTCATGGCGATAATCTCCCTTTTCAAATTTTATTAATATTTAGATATTTCTCGATGTATGGGTGGGAGTCTTCCCCTCCCATTGAATAGCTTCCTCCCCACGTTACTGAAATGTTCCCATTTCTCCCCTCGCTCTATCGCTCGGTGACATTCACCAAGGTGGAATCTATTGTGCATAGAGTTTTGTATCTGTGGTTTATCCACACACTTGATGCCTTGTTAAACTAGCCAGCAATTCTTGACAGGATTAAATGCACAACATGTGAACATGGGTGGTGGTAGCAATTGATGTATGTATATGTTGTTGGGGTGGGGGTAGGATGGTAGCGATCAGTGTGTGTGGATATGGAGTATGTGTGGGTGTGAGGTAGGTAGCAATCAGTATGTTAGGGGTGTGTGTAGGGTTGGGGTGGTAGCAATCAGTGTGTAGTGAGGGTGGTAGGTGGTAGCAGTAAGTGTGTGGGATTTATGTGTGGTGGGGTCTGGTTTCAATCAGTGAGTTTTTATGTATCTGGTAAGGGTGGAGGTGGTAGCAATAAATGTGTGTTAGTTGAGAGTAGCAATTTGTTGTGTGTTTGAGGTGTGTGTGGGGGGCATAGGGTAGCTGATAACGTCTTTACAGGGAGACAAAACCATAATGAGTACAACTTTGGCGGCAGTGAAAAGAGGAGGTGTTGTTTAGTAGCTAGTAGGTCCCTTGCATACCTTCTGATCTATGGGGCAGGTGATGGAAAGAGCTTGTCTTTCTATGGTCGAAGGTTAACTAGGGTGCCATGTAGCCAGCACAACGGCCAACCGCCCAATTCACGTCAGGTACCCACGAAGTTCTGATTCCCATTCCACATCAGCGTTTGAACTCTCAACTCCCTTGTTTGGAAGTCAAGCGCTAGACCACTCGAGAACCCCCGTTCCCACTCCACATCATTTTATATATTTTATATGTGTCTTAATTATTATTACTTTTTAAAAACTATATCTTTACTTTAAACGAAAAATTCTCTGTCGACATACAAAATTGTTTCGTTTTCAACTTCCGCTTTTTTTTTAATTTTCGTTATTCACTTCTAAACTTTTTAGAAAACTTAATTTTTTAATTGGAATGACAGAGAAAAAAAATTCTCCTTGAAAAACTTTAGACATTCAAAAAGGATTAAGGAATCTTTTTGTTGTTGTTTTGTTGTTTGTTTTCCAAAAGATTTCACCATCTTTACTCTTTCTCTCCTGACAGACGATACCAACGTTGATTCCACCAGAATGTGGTAAATAATTACGGAGAGAAAGAGTTAAAGGTTGTCTTCTTTCTCGGCCGTAATTCACGTCACCGTCAATTATTCTCGTTTCCGTCTTGGCCTTAAAACACACAACAAAAAGGTCTAAGTTATGACAGGCTATCACACAAACCCACACCAACAATCACAACCACGCATACAAACACACACACATATGCCATGGGTTAGGGCAGACAAAAGGTGTCACTTTGAACCTCGAGGATAATCCGAGGGCTAGTTCCTGTTGCTCGTTTACTATTTTCCGAAAGATGTCAATTTTAATCTTAAATCTTTTTATTCTCTTTTTTTTTTTTACCCTTTCTCTTAATTCTGCGAGGCGACGCCTTGCTTACCCTTGTTGTCTTTCGTTACTTTAAAGACGCCACGGGAGGGAACGAGAGAGCGCGGTTCACTTTCCTGAAAAGAGAAAAAATACAGACAGCGTAGCTAATCTTGGGGCCACCCGGGGGGTAAGACGATGCCCCAACTTGAACACACACACACACACACACACACACACACACTTTAGTTTTCCCTTTCGCTCAAGAAAAGAATAAACAAAAAAAAATTTGTTGCGAACCCGAAAAAAAGAACTGAAGCGTAGAGCTCACAGGATTAAGGTAAAAAAGGAAAAAAAATGTTGTGAGTAGGTACTATTTAAAAAAAAATATTGTTCTGTAGATGTGAATGTGAATAGCCAACAGCGGACTAAAGCTTAAACCCCCCAAAAGCGGCGCCAGAAAAACGCAGCACTTTCCTGCCTAGGCGTCGCGCCTGAATACGAGGAAGAGGTGCTGGCAGCCACCTCCCGTGACTAAAATGAGCAGGAAGTGCCCCAACGAAAGGAATTCGTTGCAGTCGCGTCTAGCCGTCTTGCAGTTATAAGCGGATTAGAGCCTCAGTCAAATCTGAATTTAAGATTGAACATATTCCTCAACACCCCCCCCCCTCTCTCTTTCTCTCCCTATATCTCTCATAAACTCAGTTAAGACACATATACCTAAACCCCTATACATCCTTTGCATCTAGACTTTAAACTACAAGTTGTTCTAGTGATGAATTCTCTAGATTTACACAAAGTGTACACGTCCCCTTTACAAGCTAGCGAGTCTTGTAGAGCGCTGTAAATGAGTTGTCATGCACACTGGTTTTATGAAATGTATTCTTCTGTCTTGTTTAGTCTGTTTTATTTACGCAAAGGACGTCATCAGAACGACAGAAAATTGACTAATTTGGCAGCTCTAAGGTAAGAAAAAAAGACTCTAGAATCGCATTGGATTAGACGTTTGGTATTAAACCTTTTGGATAGATCTTGATGCAGACGACTCATTTTTTAATCAGTTTCAAAGGATCTACTTAAAAGACGAAACGATATCACTTAGTTTAATAAGGTTTTTAATTGAAAACATTGGTTAGAATGTTGTCTTTACTTGAGTAATACTGAAATGTGGAGTTATAACTACAATGTAAGTGCCACGGATACATGGTCGTGGAAAAACAAGACTCGCCTTCCTGATCATTTTCGGCACATCACAACCCTCTAGGTGGCACTCCATACAGTTTGAGAAACGTTAAACTACGACAATGGCTATTTATCAAAAAGTTTTTAACGCAAATGTTGATCCCATAATTTTTAATGGGGATCTTGGATGGCATGTTTATTTTTTGTCTTGCGTCGGTCTCATTCAGAGCGCCCTGTGTTGTAAGAGAAGGTCGAGATTCAGACTCCCTGTACAAATAAATGGACCAGTACAATAGATGGAGACAAAAACACGTTCTCAATGTGTACAGGGACTAATGTTGCGGGCCAGACCCCAGAATATGAGCCCCCAAAAATTCGGGTTGGCCTCCCCGCAACATACCAACAACCTTTTAATGAGTTAACAAGATGCGTAAAAACGTGTAAAGGATCATCCTTTTTTTTTTATTGCGCCCCAGGATGGACACAATTTTGACCCTTTCGGAGAAGTGACTAATGTGTGTTAGATTGTCTGTATGAATATAAGTCATTTGTTGCTAGCTTATTATAATCGAGATTAAGGTTTTTGAGTATATCTTTTTAACATTTTTTATAGTTTCTAATAGTAATAATGATAGCGAACACCCTTCCTCTTTCTCTCATCTACATACACACACACACGCACAAGCACGCGCAGACACACACACACACAGACACACAGACACACACACAGACACACAGACAGACAGACAGAGAGAGACGTTAAAGATTACCAACCAAAGTTATTAACGGTGAACGCCTCCTTGACTCCTATCCTATGAATTTTCTTTTGACCCGCAAAATAATTGTCTTCCCCTAGCTGAAGACAAAACCGGAACCAACGAACCACTGAGCCTTCCATCTGTCCCTCTGACAAGTTTATAATGGCGTCTGTTAGCACTATTTTTTTTCCTGTTAAAGATGTATTGTCATTTTCTCTCCATAAATTTAAACCTCATTTTCAATAGTTTCGTGTTTTTTGTGTTCGTTTCAGAATATGACGTCAATGATGAATGGAAAACATCGTACAACGTCACCGCATATTATGACAAGGTCTTTGTGTCACATTATCCAATGAAATTAGGCTTACCAACTAAGCTCTTTTTATTCTATAATTATACAATCATTTCTTTTAACCTTTTAACCGCTGAATTTCTTGTAGGATGGTTGGGTGGTATGCGCACTGGGTTGTCGATTCGTGCGTCTCGATGTGGCAGGTTCAAACCCTGTCCTCCTTCATCTCCTGCCGTCTTGCGGAAGGTTTGCGGTAAGCTGTTATAATCTTAAAATCATATCGAACCATTGAAAAAAAAAAAAAAAAGTGAAAAATGTATATAAAAAAATACTTTAAAAAATACAAAGCTTTTATAAAGTGTAATTGTATCAATTAGTTTGGATCAGTCATGTAGTTAAATTTCTTATAGATCTAGATCAACAACAATAAATCTGTTCGATTAGAAATATTTTTACCAATTGTTTTTGTTAAGTGCTTATTTGTGCTTTTAGCTTTCTCAATGCGCTATGATTCTATCACTTTCTCAATGCGCTATGATTCTATCACTTTCTCAATGCGCTATGATTCTATCACTTTCTCAATACGCTATGATTCTATCACTTTCTCAATGCGCTATGATTCTATCACTTTCTCAATACGCTATGATTCTATCACTTTCTCAATGCGCTATGATTCTATCACTTTCTCAATACGCTATGATTCTATCACTTTCTCAATGCGCTATGAATCTATCACTTTCTCAATGCGCTATGATTCTATCACTTTCTCAATACGCTATGATTCTATCACTTTCTCAATGCGCTATGATTCTGTTTTCCACCTCCGATGCCTAAGGCGGATCTTTAAAATAAGGTGGCAAAATAAGATAACCAATGAGGAAGTGCTACGAAGAGCAGGGTGCCAGGACATCCGCTCTGTTATCAGCAGCAGACCCCTTGGCTGGCTTGGCCACGTTCGTAGAATGCCAGAAGGTCGACTTCTACAGGACATCCTGTATGGCGATCTGATAGAAGGCAGGAGAGCCGCTGGTCGCCCACTTTTACGTTATACGGATGTATGCAAACGCGACATGAAGCTCTTCAAAATCGACACTGGCAACTGGGAAGAGGTGGCACTGGACAGATCCTCATGGAGAGAGAGCATAAAGGAAGGGTCAAAGATTGCAGATGCCATACACAACAGAAGCAGAAAGAAGGGTGAAAATGCAACGTCGCCTGGTGATTATATATGCCCAACCTGCGATCGCAGCTGTGTATCAAGGATTGGCCTCTTTAGTCACACAAGAAGTTGCAAAGGGAAAAGATCGTCTCTCGAGACGTAAAATGCCACAGATGATTCTATCACTTGTCTGGACGAGTTGGGAACATGGGGGGTGGTTTTTAAAAGAACTTTAAAAAGGGAGAGAACGACCGGAATTCCAGCTCGTGGCTAACATATCCCCGGGAAGATGTTCTAGTGAGGTACTTAGTGAGTAGAGGAAAGTGTATAGTTATATATAGTGTTTATTGCAATTTATAGCGGCGACATATAAAGGGGACTAATTCATGTTATACCACAACTTCAGTTAAGTACAACTTCTTTCCCTTGTTTGAGATATCAAACAAAATAATTAATTAGCAATAATAATTATCAATTTTTTTTATTGATTCTTGTGTCGTCACAATCAGAGATTGGGTGTCGGAGAAATAACGTGTACAATCTTTTTACCAGACAGAGTGAGTTGATATAAGCTTTGTAAAAAGCAATATTAATATAGCACCCACAGTGGTTAGGTTGAAACATGAATCTACTTCATATAACGCCAGTGCAGACTACCTTCAAATGTTACATCGAGAATTAAGTTTAAAGAACATTTACCAATATTAGCAGGAAAAGTGCATGCCAATTTTTTAAAAATTTCAATCCAACACGAATGGACCAGTGATTCTCTAAAACCCCAAAAAATTGATTTCTAAATAAAAGAGCGAATGATATAGATTTGTGCTCATTCTAGAGAATGTCTGGCGTTAATATTCAAAGTAACTAAAAACTTCCCATCTTCTTTCTTTGCCTTTAGGCAGAGTACTAAATGTTCTACCGAGGAGGTTATTTTCAAATAAACTACAAACAAATAAATAAAATAGAGAGAACAACAGGAAATCTGAAAACACATCTGACCATCTGTTTCGATATTTTCTTGAATGCAATGAATCAATCAATTCCGATAGTGATATCCAGCCATCCAGTGGCACAACAACCCATGGGGGTCTTTGGCCTGCTTTAGCATATCTCTCCATTCTGATAGTTACGTCTCCATGCCCGGACTTTTAGCTTTTGTAGATCTGCCTCTACGTAGTGATATATGTCATAGATTTTTTTTTTAAAGAGTCGCTATATGTAATATTCTGCAAGATGTGGTAAATTTCTTTTGGGGTCCCTGGGAGAACTGAGTGGGTATAGTTATATTGGTACAGTTAATTCTAGTTTTAATTAGTTTTATTTGCTGTCTTGATCAACTTTGAAAAGTCTTGATATCTTTGCGTCCTTGCTGCCAAGGGATGACAAGATGGATAAAAAGTTACAAAAAAAAGATTTTTTTTTTATAAATATACATTAGTGAACAAATTGATAAAACAAAGACCACTGAAACGATAAATTTGTGACTCATGTTTGGCCTTTTGCCTATGTATTGGCACCATTAAACTCAACATCTACCAGATTGGGGCGAAGTGGCTGAGTGATAAGGTGCTTGATTTCCGAACCAATAGTTCTTGAGTTTGAATCTTCAATAGTAAAAGTGAGAAACAGATAAATTCCAGACCCTCGATTAAAAAAAATAAGCTCTGTCAAATTTTTTTTATTCTCGTTTATAAATGAGCTATTTTTAAAAATCTCGCTTTAAAACGTCCCCCAACCATTTTTTTTTCAATTTAGGGGTAAATACTAGCGAATTATTTTTATCTACTTTGGCTTGATACTACCCCCCCCCCCCCCTTTTTTTTTTCTTCTTTAGAACTCCTTTACCCATCACTTGGTCCTAAGGTGTCACGGCCGCCTAAAAGGTTTGTAGTGGCCAAAGAAAAGGTCAGTATTTGTGACAGGGTACAAATTGAATGTCCCGCACTACGACTCTTTGGAAACTCCCTCCCAAATCAACGGATATTTAGAACCTCGGCACCCATCCTTTTAACGCCCTACTCGCCTAATGAATTTGTTTGATACAGTCGGAAGTGGGCGGAATGCAAATGTCTACATCACACTACCTGCCCATCTAGAATTCAATTCTGATGTCGGTGCGCACTATTGCCACCCCTGTGTATACGCCTTCTCTATTTAGTCTTCATTGAGATAAGTTGCCAGGGATCTAAACAGTTCGACCCAACCCCAATGTTGCTATTGTCAACTGAAAGAGAAGGGGTGCTAACCCAAGTGTGAAGAGTTATCTCCCCTTCCTTTTGTTGTTCCAAAATTAGATGCATTGTGATCCCGTCTCGAGATAGGGGTGAGGGCTCAAAGGGCCGGAGTGACCAGGCGTGTCCATCGCTTGGGTCCAGAAATAAAAGTGACATTGCCACAACTTGTATTATGAAGTCCTCGCTTCTATTTCTTTTGTTTACCCTCTCAAAGGGCTTTTTTCGGCAAACAGCGCACATCTTGATACAGCCTTATGAAAGGGTCATCCGGTGCTGTTAAATTTTCTGTTTAAGAACTATAGAGCATGTCTCCTAGAGATTGGGAAAAAAAACAACTGCTGACCATTTATAGTATTTAATAATTTAATATAAATTTAAAATGCTGATTACAAAGCGTGATGTAAAAATGTGTAATTAGGCCTAAAAGTAAAGTTCCCCTTTCAGACCTTGCGATCTATAGAGAAGACGATGTAAAGGTCATCTGTATCTTTGGCCAACGGTTAACGAGCAGACGAGCAGGGTGATATGTGGCCAGCACAACGACCAACCGCCTTTACTTTCCCCAACTAAAGCCAGGTACCCATTAGAGTTGGGTGGACTCAAGGGCGTCCATAAAAATACCGAAATTCAAATCACAGTCTTCACTGAACTTCTTACCCAGGATCCCAGGTTCGGAAGACAAGCCTGTTACGTGCGCATCTTAGTGTGAATGTGAACTGGTGCGATTGCGTGTTGAAAGGGGAAGAAAACCAAAAATTGAGGAATATGAACAAGAAAGTCTTTTCAGTGTTAATAAAGATTAAAGTATTTATAAACTGTAATTTGTCGTTTTCATGTCTAACGAGTCTCATCAAATATGAAGACGTAACAAAGCCCTTAACCACTCAGCCATCACGACCCCCAATGTGTAATTTTTGAGCTTATATAGACTCACCTCGTCCGACTGTCTGGGTGTAAACATGTACACCTTAATTGTCCACTTTCCTTTCTCGAAACAAGTTAAAACTTTTCGCATAAATCTATCAAAAAATAAACCATTCAGTTAGTCAATTAGTCATCATTAATTTTTATTTAATAATAATAGGAGGCGGGCGACTCAAGGCAATAATCATACACTAACAAGGTTACAAAGAGGTTACAAACTCAAAATCGGCCCCGAAGTGGTCCACCCTGGCAGGTAAAAAGGTTTTAATATTTTCAGAAAGAACATCAGAATGAAATTCTATCAAAGACAAACGACAGAGAAGAATGGAGAAAGAAGGTTGACGGATCTTGTGTGGTGCCCCAGCCGTCCACAGACCGAGGATAGGTGAAAGCCACCGTGAGAGTGAATGTGAAGCTAGATTTGAATCTGGCCTTACTAATGTATTATAATGAATATATAATTGCTCTAATTGTTTTGTAAACGGACAAACTCTTATTCCTCAGGAAAAAAAAATTTACGTCAAAAAAAAAATTCATTTAGTTCAGTGTTTTATTGCAAATGCTGTCCAGGGTAGTTCACGCGATAATATGAAAAACTACTTATTAATTGTTGTTTTAAATTATGTCCAACTTATATGCATACTATACTACTATGTCCACTTTGAAAAGAACGGAAACATTTTTTTGTGTGTAAATCTAGTTGTTACTATAACAGAACTTAGCAATACAAATTAAAAAAAAAATATAAAAATTAGATTTTTGGATTTCAGAAAAGAAAAAAGTAGCCGTTGCATCAGAACTTTAAATGGTCTAAAATATTATGATGTCGGATTTTCCCTATCTTTTTCTAGTTTACAAGATCTTAACGGGACGGACCGACAGACATTCCCCACAAAACTAATAAGTCTTTTCCCCTTCCGGGGCCGCTAAAAATAGAGTAATAATCCAGTAAAATTGCTTTTGAAAAGGCACCACGAAAACCTTTAACCAGATACCTCCCAGATACCTTCCAGATACATTCTAGATACCTCCCAGATACCTTCCAGATACCTCCCAGATACCTGCCGGATACCTCCCATACCTGACCACAAATGTGACCACAACGCACTGAGTATCTTATAAGCATGAAAGTTGCGTTAAACAATTCCCATCCAAAATAAAGATCAAGCAAAAATACCATTAATTAACAAAATGCATACACAGAAATGACAATATTCAATAGTGCTCTAGGATCGCACTCCATAAGACATGGTCAGCTGATAAACCAAATGGTATATCCTTTTTTGACAACAAACCTAAATGATATTGCGAGTATTTTGTTAAATTTTCAGCCATGAAATAGTATTTACATAATTGATTCTAAACAATTGATTTAATTTCGTAAAATATAAGTAAAGTTCCATTTTTAAACCTTGCTATTTATGAGGCAGATGATGTAAAGATAATCTGCTTCTGTGGCCCACTGTTAACGAGGATGTCATGTGGCCAATACAACGACCAACCGCCATAGCTTTCCCTCAACTAATGCCAGGTAGACAGTAGAGCTGGGCGGAATTAGAGGCGCCCAAGGATCCCGAAATTAAAATTCCCAGTCTTCACCGGGATTCGAACCCAAGAACCCCGGTTCGGAAGTTAAGCCCTTTACCTCTGATCCACCGCTCCCCCTGCTCAATAGTGTCAAAATATTTAGAATGAAATTCAAAACAGTGTGAAATTAGAATTAGGAGGAGAAAGCCTTCATTGTAATGATAAAGATAATGATATGACCATTTTGTTTTATTCATCCGCGAACACACTAAATTTTAAAATGTTCTTTCAGAGTTGAAGATAATCAATTTCCTAGTCCAAATCTCTCGCAGGATGACGGGGGATGGCAGGGTATGTGCCCGGGAACACAAGACCAGATCAAAGCTAAGCTTATTTACATTTCGAGAAAAAAGAGTAATTTTCCAACATAATTAAATAAGCAGAGGTATTATCAACAGCATGTTTTTGTTCTTTCTTATCTGTTGGAGAATCTACGTTTAGAGAGAATACAAATACAAGGGAAGGCAATCGGATTTATTAATTAGAGAACTTCAAGTTTCATTTTAAGTCTTATTTTATAAATCTATTATTGAAACTAAGTTGCGTGTTAATAATGTGTATTAAATCTTTTCATGATTTATAATGGAAGAATTAAAGTGTTTTATTTCGTAAAGAAGAATTCTGTCATCTTTACATCTAAAGAAAGAGTCCCCGATGTTCTTTGGACTTTGGATCATCGGATTTAACCCCCCATGGTGTGAAGATGTAATAACCATAAGGTATCATATGCAACACAGACACAGAGACTTCATATACGCACACTCATGCATAAACAATAGGACATATTAGACAAATACATACGAAGAGCTAGAGCTAGTGCTTTTAGAGCCTGGAATGGAATGCCTGATTCAGCCTGGGAAACCAATGACTTGTCAGAGTTTAAGTCACGCATGACTAGATTGAGCTAGGTAGTAGCTAGGAAGTAGTCATCTTCTATTTGTTTAAAGTAAAATCTGTATTTTATAAGATAAGATAAGACACACATACAAGCACACTCGAACACAGAATGACGGGCAAGTTGTACATGACTCCATAACGACACCAGAGCAGATGACATGCCATATTGTAGGACGGACACCTCCCAGACCCGACACCTGGCATCCGAACACTTGGACGTCTCAGCGTCTATCTATTCCATCCAATCGCAGCGTACTTCGTATGATACACATTTAAAAAAAAGTGTCCCTAACTTCGCTACGTTCATGCTGCACATCTCCTGCCCCGTGTCTTATATTTTTCTCCCCACCCCCTCCCTTTTCCCGGTATTCTTTTGTGCCCCCGAGTCCGTGGCATTGTGGCGGCCCGAGAAACAGACAAATAAAAAGTGTCGGTCCATTCAAGCGAGAAGTGAATCCATTTTCCTTTTTTTTTTCATTCTCTCTGTCACCTTTCTTGGGGTCTCAAACCGCGACCCCTCCTCCTCCCCACTCCAACTTTCTACAACTACACCTGACAAACGCCCCACCTTTTTTTTTTTCATTTTCCTTTTTTTTTTCCCTTCAAGAGGTAAAGACGATCAGCACCCGAATAGACTTCGTTAGTCCTCGGTTGTCGGAGGTGTGAGACTTCACGCAGTGCTTCTGTCCGTGCAGCAGCGTGAGGAAAGGCGGGTGTGGGGGGCGGCAGGCCCTGGGATGAATAAGCACACGCACAGATCTCCATGGGGTGTGGCTGTATGCAGGATTATAATGTTCCAAAACCTGACCGATAAAACTGGACAATGGTCCAAAAACAAGGCTTCAGTTGCACAGACTGAATTGAGTCTGAGGTTTGACTAAAGAGATTAGATTTTTGAATAGTTCGGATCAATACATTTCTTTTCGGTACCAAATACAAATGCAAAAAGGTGCAAAGAAGTTTTATGTTTAAATTTTGTATCTGTTTTCTTATTAGCTTTGTATTAATTTTATGTGAGTTCTGTATAGGCTACATATCTGACCCTTGTTTGTTTTGTATCAGTTTTGTATCTTTTTGAAATCAGTTTTGTGTCAGCTTTTACAGATTTGCATTATTTTTATTACATTATTTTGGGGACATTGACTATATTTCTGGTCACTAATTTACTTCTTAATGGTTAGATTACAAAGAATGCCAGACAACACACTGATACCTCAATAAGATAATGAAATTTAATGCAGACATTTTACCTATTCGCAGTTAGACAGATATGTAATATTGGTGTTTAGAATAAATCTTTTAATTTGACAAGTGTACTGAGGCATCAATGAAATATACTAAAACTTTTAATAGACAATACAAAGGCTTTAATAAGATAAAGGCATGACTTTTTAAAAAAATGTATCAATGCCTTAATTTGACAATTTACTGAGGCTTCATTTAGACAATTTACTAAGGCTTGAATTAGACACGTTACTGAGGCTTCCGTAAGACAATTTACTGACGCTTCAATTAGACAATTTACTAAGGCTTCATCTATTCAATTTACTGAGGCTTCATTTATTCAATTTAACGAGGCTTCAATTAGATAATTTACTGAGACTTCAATTAGACAATTTACTTAGACTTTAATCGGATAATTTACTGAGGCTTCAATTAGACAATATACTGATGCTTTAATGAGGCAATTTACTTAGGCTTCAAGTTGACAATTTATCGAGGTTTCAGTTAGACAATATGTATTGGATTCATTAAGGCATTGCTCTAAAGCATCAGTTAGACATGGTTTCGAGGCCTCTGTAAGACATTGCTGCGAGTCTTTCAATGAACACATGGACTTCTTGCTGCGGCACAAAAGACAGATAACGAAGCTGTTCCGAGTGTCACTGGATTCCCCCCACAGGAGATTTGAATAGTTCATACATTCATTGATCTACTCGGTGTATCTATCACTGTGCAGGTGTTACACGTACGTTTAATGATCCCCCCTCCCACGAACATACTCTCTCATTTCTCTCTCCCGTCTATCTCCGCCCCTCCCCACATATCAAATCTGCATACAAATAGACAATCGAATAGTGAGCTGTTTGAAATGGATGGGGCTCTGTTTCATACAGTTGGGGGGTCTGTGTAAGTTGAGAAAGTCCCCCCCCCCCTTTCCTTTTAGGACCTTGCAATGTATGGGGCAGATGAATTACAGAGATTGGGGTTAGCAGCCTTCGGGAGATGTTGATGTCTATTTTGGATTTATGAAATTCTTCTTTAAGAGTAAACTTTTAGGATTCAATGATGGTTTGCGTGTGTATGCATATTTTTGCCAATATGTAACTTATATACTGAACAAAAGAAATTTACTTTTTCACTTTTCAAAAGAACCCTTAACAATCTATCAACTTCACTTTGGAATTCGTTCTCAAAAATGTTGTAGAATATTCTGTCAGATCTACTACGCTTCCATTGTATAACTGACGTTAGTTAAACGTGTCTCGTCTTGTCTGTGTCCCGAGAATCTCGTCTTATCTATGTCCCGAGGATCTCGTCTTATCTATGTCCCGAGAATCTCGTCTTATCTATGTCCCGAGAATCTCGTCTTATCTATGTCCCGAGAATCTCGTCTTGTCTATGTCCCGAGAATCTCGTCTTATCTATGTCCCGAGAATCTCGTCTTGTCTATGTCCCGAGAATCTCGCCTTGTCTATGTCCCGAGAATCTCGTCTTATCTATGTCCCTAGAATCTCGTCTTATCTATGTCCCGAGAATCTCGTCTTGTCTATGTCCTGAGAATCTCGTCTTATCTATGTCCCGAGAATCTCATCTTGTCTATGTCCCGAGAATCTCGTCTTATCTATGTCCCGAGAATCTCGTCTTATCTATGTCCCGAGAATCTCGTCTTATCTATGTCCCGAGAATCTCGTCTTATCTATGTCCCGAGAATCTCGTCTTGTCTATGTCCCGAGAATCTCGTCTTGTCTATGTCCCGAGAATCTCGTCTTGTCTATGTCCCGAGAATCTCGTCTTAGCTATGTCTCGTAAATGTCATAGGACCTTCGGTCATCATTTCACCCAGGGGACCAGTGGTCGTCTTAGCAACTCGCAAATCCATTATTTTTTTAGCAAAGGGACAGTAGTTATTCATTCAAGGCTACACCGTTATTAAAAATACATCCACATAGTTATTGTTCAAGTTTTCTTTAGAGTAAAAACATCTAACATAGTGTACACTTATATTAATTGGTAAATATTTTAGAATATTCGCCAAACTTTTGTTATTTGAAATCAAAAATGAATTGGCAGGCTACCCAACAGCAGACCACGAATCCAATGGATAGAGGATGTAGAAGCAGACGATCATTTAGAGTTCGGGCATGAAGTGAAAAGGAAGGATGTGTTGAAGGTCAGAGCCTCTCCTTGGGCTGTAACGTCACAGGGAGGAAGGGATAGATTTCTTTTAAAAACACACTCAGAAATAGAAAACACACTCAGAAATAGAAAACACACTCAGAAATAGAAAACACACTCAGAAATAGAAAACACACTCAGAAATAGAAAACACACTCAGAAATATAAAAACACACTCAGAAATATAAAAACACACTCAGAAATATAAAAACACACTCAGAAATAGAAAACACATAAAGTTAATTCAGAATATGGACAAAGAAAAAAAAAGGAGTGACTTAAACTCACAGAACATAAGAGAATTAGGTACAATATATTATATTAAATGTATAAATTACGCTATATTAAATTAAAATATGTAATTCTTAATATAAAATCTCTAATCATCTATACTTAGGGAACTTTATTTCTACGTGGGTTGAATGTTCCTTTGAGCAATTTTTGAGGTGACATTGGTGCATTGGACTCTCGAGCAAGCGGTATATATTTTTAAAGTTCTTCCTAAGAAAATGAAATGACGTCTCTTGTTTAGAATATTTTAATTTTTGAACCCATTTTCATTTAGTTTGATTAATATTTAAACATGAATTTATAGCTACAATACCAATATACTTTTTTTTTTTTGTCCTAAGTCAGGAGGACGCACCATTGAATGGCGGAAGGTGCTCCATAGTTTGATAAAAGCTGTTGTACAGTACCCCAAATTTACCTAAAAACAGTCACCAGGAAGCGATACAAAACGAGGGGACATCTGTAGCGACAATCAACATTTTTATGCAGAAGTATTTTTCCAGATTTTGCATTCGCAAAGTTGTCAATTACGTCATCAGAGTTCATTGTTTCGGCCATCGTCTACTGTGTGCCTAGTAATGTCAAGCCAGACAAACGCTCCTGTCCCATTAATGTTCTCAAATAGGTTCAAATGTGAAGACGGGAAAACAGTCAGCAACTTCTTTACAATAATCCATAATGCTGGATATAACATTAGGATCTGTTTTTATAACCAAAATTTGTGTTCTTCTTATTTAAACTTTGGTTCAAGGTTCTCAATTGTAGATGTTTTCAATAAGCTGCTACTCAATTATCATGGACTGTTTTTGGATTTGCGATGGTCCATGCGCAAAAGGGCTCAATACCCAGTCGGGATATCCAAGGGAAAGAAAGTTCTCAGCTCTTTGGATAAGGTCGCCATACATAGTACGTAAAATACATATTAAACAGCAATGAAGAGCGAGTTGATTATCTTTTAAACCGGCTTTTAGCGAAAAAGTTATGTTAATTGTATGTAATTTTAAGCTTTCTTCGGAACCCTACGGTCGTTTCCTGGACCCCTGGGTGTTCGCGGACCACAGTTTGAGACACACGGTCTTATGCTTAATAAGGAAAATACAAGAACACTAACCGACCTTTGCATAAACTCTAATCTTAATTCACCTACAAGGATTACTTCCCTTTCTACTTTTATTCTACCACTTGTGTTTCCCAAACTTTTTCCTTAACGGAACACTTCGCACTTTCTGAATATTTAGCAGGACACTTTGCTTATTTAGAGATATAAATTCACGTGGTGGCCTACAAGTTAATTATTCCAATAATTCTCGGAGAACCCGCGGAACACAGTTTGGGAAACACTGTCTTACCCTATAGTGTTAGACCTAGTCACTTGGCGATTGTAATTTAAAAAATACCCTTTACCAAACCCCCCTCCCAAAGCCCTCTCTCCCTTTCCCTCCAAACACACACACACACACATACACACACTTTCTTTCCCACACTGCTCTATCCATCTCTCAATTCATAGGAAGAACATCTTTGATGTTGTTGTAACGATCGCCAGTTTGTTTGCTTTGAGGATTCAATGATGGTTTGCGTGTGTGTGTGTGGGTGTTTTGGCGGGAGTGGGGATGCCAAATAAAAACAAGGCGTTCAAAAGTTCGTCGCGACTTCCGGTTAAACTCGTTTTCATACCTTTCCAAACGATAAACAAAATAGAAGAGTTCCTATCCTCTTAAAATCATATTGTGTTGACTTGGAATTTCATCTTTCTGTCAATGTTTCACACACACTATGTCTCTGACACACACATACACACATACACTCTTATTTCTCTATTCTATCCTGCCATAACGTCTTTTTCAAAGTTTCTTTCTCTCTCGATCTCTTGATCTCTCACTAACTCTCTCTTACTCTTCCTCACAAACTCTCTCTCTCTCTCTCTCTCACACACATTCTCATCTTGTTATAATACAGACGTTACTTCAAAAAAAAAAAGAAGATGATTACGTCCTACGCGTCATGCATTTAGTCATGCATATTAACCAATGACTTAAATTCTGCCAAGTCACTGGTTTTTCTGGCTAGCTCAGGCAACCCATTCCATTCTCTAATAGCACTAGGGAAGAAGGAGCATTTGTACAGATTTGTTCTAGTATATGGAACTAAGGATGAACCTTAATCTTTGTGTCTTTTAGAGTATTTTATTAGATTTTGTTTTTGTATTTGAAGATTATGGTTCAGTGTTTTATGTATAATTGCTACTTTACTTTTGAGTCTTCTATCCTGGAGGCTTTCTAAATTTAGTGATTTTACTTAAGTGGTTACTCTTGTCAACTGTGAATATTCGTTTGTTATGAATCTTACTGCTCTATTTTGTTCCAGTTTCTTAATGTTTTCTTGAGTTGAGGGGTCCCAAACATAGGATGCATATTCTCTATTGGCCTAACCAAGGTTAAATAACATTTTAGTTTTATGTTCTTATTTGATTTATAGAAATTTCTTTTAATAAACTCTAATGCTTTCACACAAACTATCTCTCTCTCACTCTTTCACACAATCTCTCTTTTTCACACAAACTTTCTCTCTCTTTCTCACACTCTCTTTCAATCTCCTCAATACTAATTTTCTCTTTCCCTCTCAGTATATATTTCTATAGTACTTTCTTCCCCCCCCCCTCTCTCTCTCTTATTTTGTTGGTAGTATAAAGTGTTCCCTCTGCTGAGCAGAATGACACAATTACACTTGTTGCCCTGTTAACGCAATGGGTACATTCAAACGTTCACAGTCGCTGGTGAGCAGATTTTCGCTGCAATAATTGTAATGAGTGTGGGCTTAATACACATGAAAAACAAAACAAATCAAGGTTACAAAGACAGTTTGTGTGGAAACACAAACCGAACCCCCCCCCCCTCCGAAGTGGTTCACCCAGGCAGGTAAAAAGGTAGGTTTCAATATTATCAGAATAAAATTCTATTAAAGATAA
Source organism: Biomphalaria sudanica (assembly GCA_036873155.1). Classification (NCBI taxonomy): domain Eukaryota; kingdom Metazoa; phylum Mollusca; class Gastropoda; family Planorbidae; genus Biomphalaria; species Biomphalaria sudanica. Next base: position 119,598 of record JAZGLO010003512.1, read on the forward strand.
ATGACAGAAAATAATGGAGAAAGAAAGGTTAACAGATCTCGTGTGGTGCCCCAGCGGTCCAGCAGACAAAATGATAGGTGAAAGTGAATGTGAAGTTAGATGTAAACCTGGCCTAAATGATGTCTTATAATGAATTCTAATTGATCTAATGTTTTCTAAAGTGCCAATCTCTTATTCCTCAAGAATAAAACATTTCCGTGAAAAAAAAAATCTAAAAAATATTTTTTTTTCTTTGGTTAGGTCCTTAGCAGCATTTGTGGTACTGTAGTTCACTCGATAATATGAAAAACTTCTTATTAATTGTTTTTTACAATAATGTTTGACTTATAAGCATACTAAATAGATTTTTTTCTCTTTAAAAAAATAATAAACATAGTAATAAAATATAGTACTTAATATAACACAACTTACATTACTTAACAATAAAAATATAAAAAAAAATATAAAAATCTACAACCGTTTGCATTAATGTGTTACAATTATATTGTAAAGTGGTTCCCCCAATTGAAGAGCCTCACGTGTTTGTCACTATTAATAGTGAATAGTTGTAAAAGTGGTGTGTATTTTGTTGAAAAAACTGCTTGCATAAGTGATTTTAAAAATTAGATTTTTCTCTTTCAGAAAAGAAAAAAGTAGCCGTTGCATTAGAACTTTGAATGGTCTAAATTATTGTGATGTCGGATTTTCACTATCTTTTCTAGTTTACGAGATCCAAACGGGACGGACGGACGGACAGACAGACCACACAAAACTAATAGCGTCTTTTCTCTTTTCGGGGGCAGAAAAAAGAAATAACAACATTATTTTAAAAAATACTTATAATAGAGACCACACTTTTTGATATATGAGTTAAATTTATATCGCATTGTCAAAATGATTTTTGCAAAGCTTATATCAATACACACTGTCTGTCTGTCAGTAAGTCTGCCATTGTAAACGTTATTTCTCCATTACCCGGATCAAGTTAAAACTTTGCACAATTATTCAAAGGCATAGACAAGACACGAATCATTTTTTTTAAAAATTAACCAATTAGTCAATTAAGTACTGGTAATTAATTGTTTTGTTTAATACCAAAGAATGAATCCATAAATATTTACACATATGGCTAAGTATGTAGGGTTTGGCTCCCTTATATATTGTTCACATTATTTCTCCCACACTAATTCTCGTATCCAGTGGAAATTTACCACAATTATTTATTGTAACTAACAAAACATGATATAATTAAAACATTAACAAATTAGCCAATTAAATTTTTGTAATTAATTATGTTCTTTTATAAGGAATAAGGGAATAACTTCTACATTATTGAGAGCCATAGTTGTAAGTGCGGAATTTTTTATTTTTTTAAAGTATAAGCTTTTTAAGACATATTTTGCATGTTGTAAATCTGTTGTTTTTTTTTCTAGTTTTCTCTCCAATCGGCATATGCTGGGTATTAAAGGCATATGCTGGGTATAAAAGTCATATGCTGGGTATTAAAGGCGAGGGATGGCTGAAGAAAGACATTTGGGAAGGGACACACGCGTGAATATTGACTAGTGAGAACAAGAAGACGTAAAGGGAGTTGAGCTGAGATAATGTTGAGATAAAGGTGAGATAAAACTGAGTTAACGAGAAAGTTGACATAAGGTTGACATAAAGTTGACATAAAGTTGGCATAAAATTGGCATACAGTTGACATAAAGTTGGCATAATGTTGACATAATGTTGACATAAAGTTTGCATAAAGTTGAGATAAAGTTGAGATAAAGTTGACATAAAATTGACATGAAGTTGACATGAAGTTGAGATATTCATTTAAATCCTTTAGCATAGAGCCAGCTAATTTGTAGTTCTTTTTTTTTTTCTAGACTGAAAACTAAAACCTGTACACATTTGTGACTACAAGAAATCATTTGGTTTATAAAACAAATTTACAATTAAACATTGCACTCTTTCCAGAAGAAATGAAGAAACTAATAGTAGATAGAATAAATGAGAAATGGACAAGCTCTCATTCGAATCACAAGAAAGATGATGCCTTTTATAAGCTATCCTGACAAGATCAACGTCTAATCTTTCGACTCAAGACCGGACACAACAGAATGAGACAACATACGAAGGCTACCGGTAGCTCAAAATTGGAACAAATGAGATCTGCCCATGTGGAGTGTCACCAGAGAACGCTGACCATGTTATTCTAAAATGCATTCTTTACCAAGAGTCCTGAACAAGTCACTGGCCTCAGAACACCCATACAGAAAGAAAACTCAATGGAGAGCTCCCTGATTTGGAAACCACTGCGCAGTTCATCTCATATATTGGTCTAGTCATCTGAACGCTCCAACATAAAAATGAGAACCAGGAAGAAGTTTATATTATTTTTTTGAAAACTTTATTCAAATGTGTGTGAAAGTGAAGTACTATCCTAAAGAGTAGGTTTGACTTACTATGTGGAGCTACATCTAAACTCACTTTCACATCAAAACTTACGCTTACAATTGGAATTGAGCCTCAATGCTTTTATAATGAATCGAGGTTTTTTTTTTTTACTGCTATTGCTTCCTTTATTCACACCCACCTTCCCCCCACTCCAGCCAGCCTTCCCATCGACCTACCCTCCCCCCTTTTTCCTACTTAAAAAAAAATCTTTCGTATCCGGTGATTACTAGTACGCTTAGCGCGTTTGTTTATTTACCCGAGGGCTATAGTTTTCGCTTCGTAGTCACTCGGGTTTTTTTCGTGGTTGATATGTGAGACAATTTTTTTTCCCACTGAAGACAACGCAATAAGAACTTGCGCTACAAGATTTCTTCAAAAAAAAAAACCCACAAAAAAACACAACGACTATCATTCTCCCCCTACACCTAAAAATAAAAACTTTTAAACGCCACCCCATTTAGATCATAAATATAGTCTTTATTCGTCCTTGTAGTTCAATTTTTATAAAGTATGAATATGAAATTTCCAATCCCAGAGAAGCTCCTCTGTCCTATCGAGTATTTTGTTCTTAATTATTTCCCTCTCTCTCCTTCCCACTCTCCATTAGTGAGTATATGTGTGTGTGTGTGTGTAGAGCCCGAAGTAGGAGAGATGTTATTGTGACGGGAAACAGAGAACGTTGACGGCATTGGGGCCTTAATCTCCATGGAGACCGAGTGCTGGGAGACTTTGAGGGGAAACAATACTGGAGCGTGCTATGCTCTAGCCAGAGACCTTGTAAACAATTGTTTTGCTTACAACAACGATAAATGTGGGCGCGGAGAGGGGTGCATAACTTTTTTTTTGGGGGGGGGGGACAGTTAAGAAGGGTGGAGGAAGACGGGTGTCATGATGGAAGAGAGGGGAGGTTACAAGTTGAAAAGACTCAACCCCGGGACGTCTGCTAATCCCGAACATCTGCCCGGTGGAGTTTAGTGGAAGAGAGTGCACGAACTAGGAGGATGAGGACAAGTTTGCCCGATGACAAGTGAGTAGGAGACATCCTCTTTTAAGGAGAGAGGGAGATTTAAGAGCAAGGAGCGCCAAGAGGACCAAGACTTTCATAATTAATGTTGTTGTTTTTTTCCCCTACAAAGTTTATTCTGTTATATGATTGATTAATCTTAAACCGAGATTAATATTCTACCACTTCAGAAATGTACAAAAAAAAAGTGAAATATAAGTTCTGCCTTGACTTATTAAACTATTCAATATATTAATTCACACGATATCCTTATTAGACAGGTTCTGACAGTAATTATATCTCTATTTCTTAAAAGTATTCTATTGTAGGCCTACGATTTTATTATCATTTATTTTGGTTTGGACCTTTTGGGGGGGGGGGGGGGGAGTTAAAACTTCTGTTATGTTTCAGCAAAAAATTCAATGTCAATAAGTCTAAAAAGTGTTTATATACTAGGATATTATTAGCCTATAACCATTCACTTCACAACCTTCACCTTCAACTTCACCTATGACTGAGTCTGTTGGACCGTTGGGGTACCACACAGGATTTATCAACCGTCTTTCTCCAATCCACTCTGTCTTTCACCATGGATAGAACCTCTTTCAATAGCAGGCCTGTCCATTCTTTTATGCTGTCCTCCCATCGCTCTGTTTACCTCTGCTTCTTTTTCCTTGTACTGTTCCCTGTAGGAAGGTCTTTGCAAGCCCCAATGTATGGCCAAAGAGCTTTAGTTTCCGTTTTTTTTACACTAGTTAGCAAGTCGTCGTGGGGTCCAATCGCTGCAGTAACCTTGTCCCTAATCTCTTCGTTTGTGATGCGGTCTTTAAATATAGCATCTCAATTCCATTGTTAGGATCCTACTCTCTAGCTCTGCAGTCAGCGTCCAAAACATACATACATACATACATACATACATACATACATACATACATTGAGAAAAAGAGATAGATGGAGAGAGAGACCAGACTTGAGTCCGACGAACAGATACAAGGGTCTAGAGTGAAACAAAGATAGATAGCGAACCTGTTGTTGAAGCGACTTAATGAATCCAACCCCAACCGTTCTCTTGTTAAGTGCTTCCCTCTAATCAAATTATGGCAACGCCACTGGTATATTTTCGTCATCGCCAACACGGTGGGGCTAGAAACTTGGAAGACACTTGAAAAAAAAAACAAAAAAAAAACTAGATCTATGTAACTAGTTGGGTGGTAGAGGTTTTTGTTTCTAAACACGTACTTTGTTTGCAGTGCAGCCTAGAGGGTGGCCTTAGGGGGGATGGGGTAAGACAAGACAACAAGAAGAAGGAAATAATAAGAACAAAAAAAATGGGGGGGGGGGAGGGGGGAGGGAGGAAACAAAAAAAAAAAGGCCGAATTGGTACAAAATGGACAGCGCGTTCCTGAAAGTTCCTGAAAGTTTGAAGGCAGGCAAGAATGCTGGGAAACAAGTTGGCCGAGCCTGGCTGTCAATCAAATGTAAAGTCTAAAACTTTTTCATTGGTTTAAAGACCATGTCTCCAGACAGATGTAGCTTTTTTTTTGTTTGTGCTTTGAATGTTTGTAAAGAAAAATGAGCGAGGAGGACTGCAGATTGCACCCTGATTCTCCCTTCTTGTTCGATAACATAACCTGCACCTTATTGTTCTGGGACAATCGGATTTTTGAAGAGATGGAAAGATTGAAATACAAACTGAGTAAAAAGAATAAAGAGAAGAAAGAGGAAACAGAGATGAGAGAAAGAGAAGAAAAAGAGAAAGAGTAAGAGAGGGAAAAGAGAGAAGAGAGAAAGAGAAAGAGAGAAAAGAAAGATGAGAGATGAAAGAAAGAGAGAAGATAACGAGAGAAAGAGAAGAGAAAAAGAAAGAAAGAGAAAGAGAAAAGAGAAGAGATAGAGAGAGAAAAGAAAAGAGAGACAAAAAGAAGAGAGAAAGAGAAAAGAGGGAGAAAAGAGAAGAGAAAGAAAAGAAAAAAGAGAGAAAGAGAATAGAGAAAGAGAGAAAGATATAGAATAGAGATTTAGAAGAGAAAAAGAGAAGAAAAAGAAGATAGGAAGAGAAAAGAGGGATGAGAGAATGAGTGAAGATAAAGAGAAGAGAGAAAAGAGAGAAAAATACGTGAGAAATAGAAGAGATAAAGAGAAGAGAAGAAAAACTAAGTAGAGATAAATATTATTGACATTAGCTGGGGAAACGTTAAGGCGGTTGGTCGTTGTGCTGGCCACATGACACCCTCGTTAACCGTGGGCCACAGATACAGATTTTTTCATCCGTCCCATAGATCACAATGTCTGAATGGGAAAATTGTTACTCTACAATATGTTATATTTTGTGAGTAGATGCTGTTTCATTGAAAGATAATGTATTTTTACAATGGTATTCCTTGGTTTATATTTTAACCAGTAAAACAAAACGACACTATGTCCAAAGTTTGCTTGACAAATAAAAGAGCTCCTCTCTATGAAACTAAATGATTTAATTTTTCAAGTAGAATTAATGGAACACATAATATCATTAATTACGATAATATAATCATACATTAAACTTAACATAAGGCTAAAAACTTATTGACTGAACATTGTGATATATTATAGGTTTTCATAATGACAGTTCTGTTTACGGAAATAACGTAAGAACTTTTCATTTCTAATTCACTCCCTTTAGTTGTTTACTTTTCTGTGTAGAAACCTGAATCTTCGAGAAACCAATGAATAAATAAACTTCCTGTTTACACTTCTCTTGCAATATTGGCGCGTCGACCACGTGACAAGAGCACATATTTAATTGTGTCAGAGTTTGATTACACATTCTCAATGAAGTTATCTCCATAAATCAGACTCGGGTTATGTCACAGACAATCACCAGCGAGAGACATCTTTAAACGTAACGATAAAATAGAAGAGAATGCTAACGAGGAAAGAGACACTATTAAGAAGGAAAGAGAGAGAAACAGAGAAAAGAAATACTAGGTGAAACTAGACTGACACAAAGACAGTGTGAAAGAGAAAGAGAGAGAGAAGATAGGGGAGATACAAACAAAGAAACAGAGAGAAAGAGAGAGAGAGAGAGAGAAGGAGGGATAGAGATTAACGCAGAAAAAAATAGGGCTCTCAAGATTTAGAGTTGGAATATGCTGTCTTGTTCCCATGTCTAAGCTTAATCTGTCTGGCTTTCAAACCCTCGCCATGTCTCGTGGATTCATGACACAATTTTGTTCAGGATTAATAATCTAATGTTTTTCACCTTCTCTCTCTCTCTCTCTTTCTCTCTCTTTCACTCTCTCTCTCTCTTTCACTCTCTCTCTCTCTTTCACTCTCTCTCTCTTTCACTCTATCTCTCTCTCTACTCGCTTTTCTAAAAAAAATAATTTTTCCTTTTAGCTCTTTCTTCTTTTTCTTTTAGACTCTCTTCCTCCACACCACTCCCTCTCTCTGTCACTCTCTCTTACTCTCCCTACCTCTTATATATTTTTTCCCCTTTTCACTTTTGCCTCACTTTTTATCTACTCGTTCACCGAATCCTTACTCCTTATTGCTCTTTCTCTATGTCTGTCTGTCTGTCTCCTTTCTCTCTTGTAGGCGCTCTCTTTGTCTCTCCCATTCTCTCCCTCTCAACTTCTACACCTTTATGTTCTTTCTTTCTCTTTCTTTCTCTCCCTCCGTTTCTCCCGATCCTCTGGCTGCACGAAGGATTTGACCGCAGGACCACTGCGTTCAGGTTAGTCTCCAAGCTAGACGCACTGTCTCCGAATCATGAATGCAAACACACACACTCACAAGTTCGATCTTGGCTCCAGACGCTCCGGTGCTCTAAGCAAAACAAAATGCATGACTGTCACCACCTCAAAGTTGGTGCCATAGTGTAGAAACCCTATTTCAATATTGTGAATGTTATTTCTATATTGTGAATGTTATTCACAACTCATGTTGCCCTAAGGTGAACACTTTTGACCTTAAGTGAACCAGGGTTAAGAGCAGTCAGTCAATATAGGGAGTTGGTAGCAAGCACTTGATAGAGTCACTTAATATAGTCAGTTGAGTTAGTTGTTTAAAGAAGTTGATTATAGAATAGTTACAAAGTTATTATCATATTCGCCATATTTCTAAAGAGGATTAATAGTGATTATTCCTGAATTGATATGTGTATCATATTCACTATGTGGTGTTATTACTTATATTAAACTTATTTGTGTCTGCCACATCAAGTGTCATTTCCTTATTCTGTGAATTATAATATGAACCCAATGTCACCACCACGCCTACATAGATAAACCGACAATAATATCACAGCATCAAAACATAACCACAGTGAAATTTATGATGTCAAAAATACAGCGGTGACAATGACTTAACTCCCTTTTTCTGTGATTGTCACACTTAGAATCACCTTGAATAAATGAACCGATAACCCTATTTGACAATGTGTTTTTTCTATAAGCTATAAAAAAAAAAGAGATTAATCCTTTTAAAAAAAGATGGCGTTGTTGAGATTAAGCTTAGGATGAGCCGACTATTTTGTCGCCGTCATGACGGCTTTAGAAAGACAGGGGCGAAGATTCACCAAAACTTTGTTCACGGTAACATACGACTAGAGTCCTTGGTCTTGTACAATGTTGTTTCCAATAGCCACGGTATTTAGTAAGACATGGCTTTAGAATAGGTGCTTCGTACCTTTCTTTATAGCAGTGTGACCCAAACTACGGTCAGCGGGCTACATCCGACCCTTGAGTCTGTGTTATGCAGCCCTTCTGAAGCCACAATATTTCGGTTCTGTTGGACTCGACGAGGCCTGTGACAAGCGTGTCGTACATTTTTACGACCACAAGCAAAAAAGATTGGGTACTACTGGCATACTAGTGGCGTGCAGGGCTAATTGCGGCCGGGCCCACAACAATAGTAGGTCAAACGCAAGGGAAAAAAAATGTGTTGACCTTATGAATTAAAATGTTACCTGATTTTTTAAAATCATCGTAAAATCAATATTTATTGTTTTTATCTTCTATGCAATCAGAAGTACCAAATCGATGTCGTGTGTATAACTATAGAATGAAGGTAAGTCTTACATTGCCAGTGAAATGTTTTATTGAATACTTTGCGGATAAGACCCGCGGGCCTTAGTTTGGGTATTACTGAGCTACTGGATTGAATATAGATCTATTTCAAACTTGGAGACTGTTCCATTCACATTTTTTTTTGCCACGAAAATAAAAGTAGAGTGTGAAAATGGGTTTACCCGTTCAACCGACATATAATAATAATCCAATATAAATTTATGTGAAAACGGGTTTACCCGATTTGTAAACATAGTTTTGTTATTTAATTGAGATACAATTAGTTACTTTTTGTCTTGGGTAATAATTATTCTGGTTGTGGGAGGTACATTAAATATACACTACGGTATCCGCCATGATCTAAGGAACTTGTATGTCAAGCTTTATCAAGATTGGTCATACGGTTTTGGTTTTTATTTGGGACATACATACATACAAACATACGCCTTACTTTTTGCTTTATGTATTAGATAAGGTGTTAGATATTTTAACATTCTTAAATATATAAAAACAAAAAACAAAAGAATTGAATGTAACTCGAATATACACAAATATTATTGTTTTAGTATAATTGTGCTTTCATTCATTATTATTACAGCTACCACTGACCAGATAGGGTACAAGATTTAATGTTATGAGTTAACTGAAGATTGACATATCTTTATTCAACCGGAGAGATCTAATGCCATAAATAATGTAACATAAATAAAATTGTTACATTAGCTAAATACCATGTCTCTAGTGAACATGACGTGTTTATTATTGACTGAACAGATGATTTGTAGTAAAGTTTAACAAGTTACATCGTATAAGAATAACATTGAATTTTCAAACGACCCGAAGTTTAAGGACCTGGTTCTCGTTTTCCACATGAAGAGCTTGTGTTGTCTGTCTTGTCTTTTGTCTGTCTTCCAGCTGGAGCTAGTGTCATTGGCCTTGCTTTTCTTCTCTGGCGCTTTTCTTCTGCCAGCGTTGTTCTCTTTTCCTCAGCAACCTGTGCGCCAGTTTTCAAAGCGCGACGCCAATATGCTCTAACATGTGATTCTGTCTCCCAGGTGAAAAGGTAAATGCAGAAGGCTTTCAGAGAAGTTTTGAGGGTGTGTACATGAAGTGTTGTTTTGTGAAGCTTTCCTTCCTAAATTCACCATTCAGGAGTTGTCTAGGGATGCGACGGTCTTCCACTCTGCAGATTTTGCCTGCCAATCAAAAAATGTTTAGAATAAACGAAGCATCACCACAAACTCTCCAATAAGATATATTATGGCCCAGTTTTCGTTCTGCATGTCTCTTACTGGTCATATTTCTAAACCCATGTACCTTGCTACTACGCTACTGACTACAACTTTACAATCCTGTAACCTCGTTCGTTGAATTAAAGTCTATGGGCTTAGAGTGGCTTAGACAATGCTTTATCCGAGCAATGCGTCTCAGTCTCACCTTGGGGCACGGGTGGAAACAGTAGTTATGCAAGACGTTTAGGCCTAAGAGGAGGCAAAGAAAAATCAAAATAAATGCTGTATATGTATTGCTGTTTGAAAGTATTACCATTTTCAAAGTTTACTAGATGATCATGCTGAGTTTAACGTATAACGTACAGCGTACAACGCACAACGTACAGCGTGCAACGTACAGTGTACAACGTACAGCGTGCAACGTACAATGTACAACGTACAGCGTGCAACGTACAATGTACAACGTACAGCGTGCAACGTACAATGTACAACGTACAAAGGAGGCGTGTAAGCTGAGTGGTAACGCGTTCGACTTCCGAACTGATGGGTGAAGACTGGATTTTGAATTTCGGGATTTCCATAACATTCATCAGACCATCAGACTCTAATGTGTACCTAACATCAATTGGTGAAAAGGTTAAGACGATTATCGTTGTACTGGCCACATGCCACCCTAGTAACCCTTGTGCAACAGAAACAGTTGGCCCTATACATCATCAGCACGTAGATCGCCAGGTCTGAAAGGGATTCTTTGTTTTTACTTACATATCAAAAAAGCATATCCAAAAATAAACGCGACATCCATAAAGCCATCACTGCAAAACAAAATCTTTCTAGAATCAAAACATCGCTTGCTTCTAATGTGACTTTGATTGTAGCCAACGGATTAAAGAACTTTTTTTTTTCTAATTACCAGCCGTCTGCAGCACTGAAATTATCCCACAGCGAGTTAAACGCAGGAAAACATGGTGACCATGTCAGCCATGTTCATTATGTCATGACGAGTCAATTGTCAATGACTTGTCGAGTGTCAAAAGCATGCGATTCCGCTAATCGCCAAGCGATATCGAAAATGAAACGATAATACAGACAATTTGCGGCAAGGGCGGAGCCAAAAAAAAAGCCAGTGGCGTGGATGAAATAACTAGAATCTAATTAGCTCCTTAAGCGGTACCACAGTTGGCTGTGTTGACATCGGCGCATGTAGTAATTAATATCAGCAGAGGCCGCATTACACAAAATAAGGAACTATATTTGTTGCGGAAGAGGAATTCATAATGGGATCAAATATGATGCTGCTAAATAGGAAGCGGTTTTAAAAGAGGGGGGGGGGGATGTGGGAGATGGATTTCTGGAGAATGAATTCGATTTTTTTTTCGAAGTTTTCATTCAAATATCTTTCTTTCGTTTTTTTTATTCTTTTTTTGGTCCATACTTGTTCTATATCTCTAGTCTCTCTTAGTTATTAACATAGTAAGCATTAATATTCGAACTTTTAATTTATAGAAAAAAAAAACAATATGCCACATCTCCTAAAAAAATATAAAAAAACATATAAAAGCATAACAAATAACATATAAAATGTCTTATAAGAAGATTGCGCTTCCTTTAACTTCATCTGTCCTTTAGTCCGTTAGAGCGTTGAGGCACCACACAAGATTTGTCGACCGTCTTTCTCCATTTTCCTCTTCTTTTGCCTTAGAACCTCTTTCATTGGCAAGACAGTCCATTCTTTTCCGTTGCTTTCCCATTGCTTTCTCTGCCTATTTTTTTTTTCTGGTACTGTTCCCTGAAGGAAGCTCTTTACGAGCCCTGAAGACCTTGTAGTATGGCCATAAAGTTTTAGTTGGCGTATTTGTTTTTGACAGCAGTTAAAAGATCATCGTAGGGATCCAATCGCCCTCGTAACCCTGCCTCTAATCTCTTTTATTGTGATGCGGTGTTCAAATGTGATACCTAGGATCCTTCTGGAGCATGGGCGTAGCCAGAATTTTTTGTTCGGGGGGGGCCCCCCAATGTATATATATATAGATGTATGTGTGTGAGTGTGTATGTGTGTGTGTACACATAATTAATCTTTATTACACTCTAACCTTTATTCTTTCGGAAACCGTCAAAAAAGTTCTTCCTGGAGTTAGTGGAAAAATTGTAGCTTCCCCGCCTTTGCCAGTAAGGTAATTAGGGGGAGCGCCGTGAGCTCCCCAAACGCGAGGCGGACCCCGCCGCCAAGCACTATTTCCGGTACTAAAAGCCAACAAAATGCATATTCTGAGGTATCTACAGTGCATATCCTGCTATTAAAATTTTTTGTTCAAAACATTATGTGCTATTTTTACTGACTTAAAAAAACCTCTTGGCTGCGCTTGGCAAGTGATGTATTAAAACTCTCCTAAAATAAACAAAATCAAAGGAAAAAAATCAGTTACTAAATTCTGGGGAATTTCATTTCGGTGTGTGTGTGTGGAAGGGAGGGGGGTTGGGGTTCGCTACGCCCATGTTCTTTAGCATCTTATTTCCATTGCAAGGATCCTACTCTCTAGTTCTGCAGTCAGCGTCCAAGACTGCAAGCATATAAGAATGTGGCCATGACCAGGCAGCGCACCCGTCTAATTTTGGTGTCGAGAGATATGCCTTTGTCTTTCCAGATTGTTTTTGAGTTTTGCAAGTTTTCAGCCTTACACTATCAAACAAGCATACTTCATGCTGTTTTTTTTTTCTTGAATCCTTGTTTAATTGTTAGTTGGTCTAGTCCTGGTCTTGTCTAGTGTTGTAGCATGCTTTCTAAAAGAGATAATAATGTACCTTCACGAATCTAAACAAATCAATTGACAAAAGATCGCCCTCGACACGGCAATACCAAACAAATGACGGGACATCATCTTCTCATTCCACGTTTCATCTCGCCGCGAAATCTCTTCTTAATCGTCTGCTGTACAAGTTCACGCGCAATAGAGAAAAGAAATAATAAAGAGAGAGAGAGAGAGAGAGAGAAAGGGAGAGAGAGAGGGAGGGAGAGAGAGAGAGGGAGGGAGATGTTACCGGAGAAAAACAGGAGCTATAACTCTTCTGATGTACGTTTTTCTCATTTTGAGTTCCCCCCCCACACACACACACAACTGAAAGTATTAGGAGGCGTCCAGAAAAAAGGTGCGGGGAAGCTGGGAAGCTCTGAAGCGGATATGCATGGGTGATCGTGGCAACCAGGCTTATCTACTCCGTTACTTGTTGTGCAATATGGTGCTATGGTTTATTCCTTTGGTTGTGGCGTTTGTCCAAAGCTATGGCGCCAGTTTTCAAAAGCATAGTTGCCCCCCTCACCCACCCGCCATTTTTCTTCTTGATCGTCATCGTTCCCACGTGACGATCAGTCTTTCAACCATTTTCCTTTCCACCTCAGTCTCGTCAGCTTGTTCTAGAACGATTTAAGTTATTGTCAGCGGGTGGCGTGAATAGGAAGGCGTTGCATTTGGATAAATTAGCTTAGGGAGATAGGGTGCCAGGTGGAGAGGGTCAGTGGCGTCACTCAACAAGGGGGGCAAGCGTAGCTGCAACCTTTTGCATATATGATGCAGTAGTTTTTCTTTGATCACTTACTGGGAGTGGATACATGCATGACGCGTAGGACGTAATCATCTTCTTTTTTGAAGTAACGTCTGTATTATATAAGATAAGAAGAAGATAAGATACAACTGTTCGTTTTATAGTTTGATTCTTTTAGAAACAAATTCCTTTTGATTTTATTTTACAAATAGTTACAACTTTCATCTTCATCCTATAAATACATACAGACATTAAAACTCTTGTGTGTATTTTTATATATTTATATCTAGTACCAGGTGATCAAGCCTTGCTCGGTTGAATTGATTTGGGAAAGATAGTTACCCGAACTCGTTTTGAAAACATTTTTGTAATGACGAAAATGAGAAATCGGGAAACGACTATATCATCCCGAAGAATAGCTTGTATGTTCTGTTACTTCTAAAGTTCATTGTACATGGCGATTGAGTCTTAAGTCCTCCTACAGTCTAGAAAAACCACACCTTACGTCGTATCGATTTACATAACATCTTTTGCGTAAATCTTTAGGCCTAATATTGTGGTCTCAAATTTTATTTCGAAAACGACCTTAAAGATTCAAGGTATGTGTATATAAATGATTAAAAAAAATTCTCCACTCGTTGGCCACATTGCGATAACTTGGGGTCGACAATTATATTGGCTTAAACATGTTTTATTATCGTAAAATTAATTTTGGCTACACATATTTTATGAATAAAAGAACTCTTAATGACGTCAAATGAAACCAAAAAATGTGCACGCTTACGTCACTGGGCTTACAGCAATACACTAAAACAAGTTTTAATAGGCCTTATTAAACATCTACGCACCATATTATTGTTGGCTCTATTAGCCTTCTCACAAAATTAAAAGCCACATATAAGGCTCTCCGCACTTAAAGTGTAAACAATTTATAAAACCCGCAAAACACAATATCCACAAACAGTTTTAATAATGATGCTTGTTTTCGAATCCGAAGATTAATGAGGAATACAGTATCTACCGTGGCTACGCGACCTACAAATTTTGCCACATTCAGTGCAGACATAACCATTGTCCGTCTGTGATCGATTTAGATTTTCATTTCGCCGTCTACGTTTAATATATCAACCGTTCTTTACTATGACATCTCCTGCATCAGGTCGTTTAACAGTGTCAGAAACAAGACCACTCATTTGCCTCCTAAAATTTGTGGCCGAGTGGTAAAACGCTTGGCTTTCAAAACGAGGTCCCGGGTTCGAATGCTGGTGAAGACTGTGATTTTTAATTACGGGATCTTTGGGCGCCTCTGAATCCACCCAGATCTAATGGGTACCTGACATTAGTTGGGGAAAAGTAAAGGCGATTTGTCGTTGTGCTGGCCAAATGACACCCTCGTTAACCGTTTGCCACAGAAACAGACGACCTTCACATCATTTGCCCTATAGACCGAAAGCTCTGAAAAGGGGAACTTTACTTTCAATTTGAGAATAACCTTGTGTTTGTTTGATAAGGTCACTGCAGTTGAGTGTTGTGTATAGGTGTTTTCAGATCTTGCTATCTACAAGGCAGATAGGTCATCTATTTCCATGGCAGACGGTTAACTAGGGTGACATCTGGGCAGCACAAAGACCAACCATCAAATACCCATTAGATTTGGGTGGATTCATGGGAGTCCAAGTCCCAAAAAATCCCGAAATTAAAAAAAAAAAAAAAAAAAAACAAGCAAAGAAAAAATATTACTTAAAGAAAAAACAAAGCTTTTCTTATCTTATCTTCTTATCTTATATAATACAGACGTTACTTCAAAAAAGAAGATGATTACGTGATACGCGTCATGCATTTAGTCATGCATACTAACCAATGACTTAAATTCTGCCAAGTCACTGGTTTTTCTGGCTAGCTCAGGCAACCCATTCCATGCTCTAATACCACTAGGGAAGAAGGAGTATTTGTACAAATTTGTCCTAGCATATGGGACGAGAAATGTGCCTTTATTTTTGTGTCTTTCAGAGTATTTTATTAAATTTTGTTTTTGTATTTGAAGATTATGGTTCAGTGTTTTATGTATAATTGCTATTTTACTTTTGAGTCTTCTGTCCTGAAGGCTTTCTAAATTTAGTGATTTTACTAATGGTGTTACCCTAGTCAAATGTGAATATTCGTTTGTTATGAATCTCACTGCTCTATTTTGTGTTTGTTCCAGTTTCTTAGTGTTTTCTTGAGTTGAGGGGTCCCACACGGTGGATGCATATTCTATTATTGGCCTAACCAAGGTTAAATAACATTTTAGTTTTATGTTCTTTTTTGATTTATAAAAATTTCTTTTAATAAACCCTAATGCTTTGTTGGATTTTTTTTTATAGTTTCATCAATATGTGGATTCCATGACAGTTTTTCATTTATTATAACACCTAGGTATTTTGAGTTTTTAGTCTGTGTTACTGGTTTGCCATGAATAAGATAAGTGGAATTAATTTGTTTTAGTTTTTTTGTTACTCTTAACAACTGACATTTTTCTGGGTGGAAAGACATGCTCCAATTTGATTCCCATTTCTGTAATTCATCTAATTCTCTTTGTAAAATATCTGTGTCTTGTTTTGTTTTTATTGTTCTATATATTATGCAATCGTCTGCAAATAATCTGACTTTTGTTCCTGAACTAATGCAATTTGGTAAATCATTTATGTAAATTAAAAATAGTAGTGGACCCAAGACTGTTCCTTGAGGTACACCTGAGTTTACTGTTATTGGTGTTGATTTAGAGCCATTTATTATTACAGTTTGTTCTCTCCCTATCAGAAAATCTTTAATCCACTGATGCAGTGGACCGTTAATGCCGAAATATTTTAATTTTTTAAGCAAACTATGGTGGTGAACTTTGTCAAAAGCCTTGGAAAAATCTAGTAAGATAGCATCTATTTGTTCACTATTATCTAAACCTTTTGAAAAATCATCAATTAGTCCTATTAGTTGTGTTTCACATGATCTATATTTCCTAAAGCCATGTTGGTATGGGGTGAGGACACTATGTTTGTCTAAGTGGTTTATGATATTGCTACATATTATGTGTTCTAGTATTTTACATGTGATGCTGGTAAGTGATACTGGTCTGTAGTTTCCTGGATCAGATTTTTCTCCTTTTTTAAATAGGGGTGTGACATTAGCTTCTTTCCAGTCCTTTGGTACTCTGCCCTGGTTAAGCGATGCCTGAAAGAGTATTTTGAACACTGGGGCTAGCTCATTGCTTAGTTCTTTGAGTAATCTAGCTGGAATACCATCAGGTCCAGACGCTTTATTTGGTTTGGTGTTGGCTAATAGTTTTTTAATTCCATTTTCTTGTACTACTAAATCTTCTATGTTGTCTACTTGGTTCAAATTAAGAAATATGTCTTTGTCTCCTGGGGCTGAGAATGCTGATGCAAAGTATTTGTTTAGGATGTTTGCTTTAGTTTCATTATCATTATGTATTATGTTATGTTCATATTTTAATGGCGCTATGCCTGTTGTTTCCTTTTTCTTAGACTTAATGTATGACCATAGGTTTTTGTTGTTATCTTTAGATATTACATTGTTTATGTATTCACTCTGCAGCTGTCTGCTTACTTTTTGGGTTAGGTGTTTAATTTTTATATACTTTTTTATAAACTCTTTCTGCCTTGGTTTCTTTAAATTTTCTATATAGGTTTTCCTTCTGTTTACAAAGCTTCTTTAGTCTATTATTAAACCAGCATTTATTTATTTTGTTTGATGCGTATTTAGTTGGTATATGATTTTCTATAATGCTTTTAAGATGGTTTTTAATGAAATTCCAGAGGTCATCGACTGGTTGGTTAATGTCTTTTTCTAATAAGAATGTTTGTTGAAAGTTTAATGTTTTCTAAGGTAAAGAACCGCTAATTACTGCCATTTATCTGAAAACGGCTGGGTTTAGCTCCGTTTCTGCCATTTAAAACAAAATTAATTAATAAATCAGTACTAATTGATTAACTAATTGTTTTTGTATTTTTTTTTTATTGATTCATGTATTGTCATCGACTATGAATAATTATGCAACATTTTTCTATTTGATCCGAGAATGGGAAGTTGGAGAAAAACCATATCGAAACAACATAAGGGATTAAATCCATATATACATCCACATCTCTCTTTAAGTAGCAGTTATTCCTCTAATTTTGATATCAAACAAAATAGTTAATCATCAATAATTAATTAATTAATTGGTTAATTTTGATTGATTCATGTCTTAGCAGGTACAGTGAATAAATGTGCAAAGTTTCAGCTTGATCCGAGAATGAGAAATGGGAGAGAGAAATATGTTCAGACTTCTTACCAGACAGACAGACAGAGTGAGTTGATATACGCTTTAAAAAAAATATAAAAAAATAATAAAGCTTTCATATGAAAGTTT
Source organism: Biomphalaria sudanica (assembly GCA_036873155.1). Taxonomy (NCBI): domain Eukaryota; kingdom Metazoa; phylum Mollusca; class Gastropoda; family Planorbidae; genus Biomphalaria; species Biomphalaria sudanica. The sequence continues at coordinate 137,256 of JAZGLO010003512.1, forward strand.
TTACTTTTAATGTCAAGAAAGTCGAAGCTAGAAGGTGGGAGGGAGAGCAAACCCCAGTTGTTTTACAGTATTCGGGTCTTCCTTCTGATTTGAAGATAATTACATCCTCTTCTAAACCTCCAGTAAGAAGTTGGATGACATGTGTTCGAACCCTGGACCATCGTGACCATAAAAAAACATCAACCTACCACACGACCAGGCAGCCATACATTCGCACCTCTTACATACTCAATTTTTTTTTTTTGGCGGATCACCCCCGCAGATTACGAGCGTTCCGGAAGCATTAGTGTTCCGCGGATAATAGTTTGAGAAACCAGAACGTTAACTTTCTAGAGTCTTGAAAATGTCTTTTTTTCTTTCGCAGAGACACTTGAAAATAAAATACCGTGTCCAAGTGTGTGTGTGTGTGTGTGTGTGGGTGTTCCATGATTGGCCCTACTCTCTTTTTTATTTTTTTTTGGCGCCTTTGTTAGAAAAATATTTTTTTTCTAGACGCCATTCATGCGAACAAGAAGTCGTCTGCTAAGGCTTGTGTTGACGACCTGGGCCTCACAGGAAACTAAACGAGCAGTACATCTGTAACCAAAAACTTAGCAGTTGAGATACAGAACCCTTCGTCTGGGCCTATTTCCCCCCCCCTCCCCCCCCCCATCGCCGCACTCGAAAAATACATTGACTCTCCCTCTCTCTACTATTTTATATATATATATATATATATATATATATATATATATATATATATATATATATATAGTGGCGGTAAAGAGAAGGATTATGTTACTCGGCAGAAAGGTGTAGATACGATCTTTTCGAGATGGTGTGCTCCGCCGAGGACCACACGAGAGAGCGCGAGAGTACAGGTTAATTCAGTGGAACTGCCTCAACAGACTTGATCAGATAAGCTCTAACTGTAGGCTTTACACTGACGCAGACTGGTTACCTCCTTCTGTGATTTCGCTAATAAGGAGCTGGGGGGTACTGGGGGGCCAACAATTATCCCCCTTTTAAAATAACCAGAGCAGAATCTAGGGAGGTTTGGAAGATCCTACTCACGCGTGGCTTTCGTTCCTTTGACCCATTCCCCCTCTCAGCCACCACATTTTCAGCAGATTTGTAGGTCACTAAGAACTTTTTTCTTTACAGTCAGATAAATACGTGTATATATTTTTAAAGTGGAGTCAAAGTAAGAAAAACATTTATATACATATAAATATATAATATAATAATAATATATATATATATATATACGAAAAAAACTTATTAATGAGATAAATTTAATGTTAATGTAATTTTTATTAACAATATACAGTTCCTTATACACTTAAGCGCTTGGTTTCCGAACCCGGGGTCGTGGTTTCGAATCTCGTTGAAGAATGGGATTTTGAATTTCGGGATTTTTATGGCACCCCTGAGTCCACCCAACTCTAATGGGTACCTGAGTTTAGTAGGGAAAGTAAAGGCGGTTGGTCGTTGTGCTGGCCACATGACACCCTGTTCGTTAACCGTTGGCCAAAGGAACAAATGACCTTAACATCATCTGCTCTAAAGATAGCAAGGTCAGAAAGAGACACTTTTACAAAAACACCTCTTTTCAGTCTTACGTGTGTCGGATACTTCTTTCAACTATTCCCCCCACATGACTTGTATAACAAGAATCACTGACAGACCATTTTGTTGTTTGATCTAAAACTCTCCGTACCAAAAAAAAAATAATCAACAACAAAAGCCGCTAACTTTTCATTGTCGTCACCACGGAAACACAGACATACAGTTCATAACAATGATAAGGTTGATGATTACGGTGTTGTTGTCGTTGATGACGATAATGTTGTTGATGATGATGGTGATGATGATGATTTTGTTGATACGATGACGATTGCAGGTATGACGTGTCTGTCTGTACGTTGTTTTGTTTGTTTTTTAAATGAACAATCCCAGGATTCTGTTCGTAATATGATTAACTAGGTCAACGGTTCTTAACTTGACCTTTAATGGTCGTGGATTCTGTTCGTAATATGATTTACTAGGTCAGCGGTTCTTAACTTGACCTTTATTGGTCGTGGATTCTGTTCGTAATATGATTTACTAGGTCAGCGGTTCTTAACTTGACCTTTAATGGTCGTGGATTCTGTTCGTAATATGATTTACTAGGTCAACGGTTCTTAACTTGACCTTTATTGGTCGTGGATTCTGTTCGTAATATGATTTACTAGGTCAACGGTTCTTAACTTGACCTTTAATGGTCGTGGATTCTGTTCGTAATATGATTAACTAGGTCAACGGTTCTTAACTTGACGTTTAATGGTCGTGGATTCTGTTCGTAATATGATTAACTAGGTCAACGGTTCTTAACTTGACATTTAATGGCTTTTAAGTACATTGGAGATAAACTAAACAATATAAAGGACGCAAAATTAAATTTCTAAATTGCCAACTAAGTTACAGTTACAAATAATGTACACAAATTGATGTGCAAATGCTAAAATGTGTTCATAAATAAGAATGCAATATTTAAAACCATATTTTTCCATTTTTGTTAAAATTTACTTTCCAAAAGATTACATTGTATTCATTCAACAAATGTAAAAACTTTGTTCAGAAATTGTTCATAGTTCTTGCGTTCATTTGCTTGTCCTATTTTCCCGCTCTAGACACGCGAAAGACCGCATACATCCCACATGGGCTTACATCTTACACGAAATGCATGATCTTCGGAGTTTTGAAGGGCAATGTCTTTATTTACTAGTAAAGTTCAACATTTCTAGGACACATATACACACAGAAGTTTTTATGGATGGTGTGTTCAAGGTGTTGTCAGTACTCAGTAATTCTCAAACTGTGTGTATACAGGCTCTGTTATCTTGTAGTTATAGAAATATTGAGGCGGACAAATGTGCGGTTGTTATCAAATACATTGTTCATTATAATATACTCGCTGCAGTTCATCAATTATAACGTCATTGTCGCAAGTATAGGAGCATTAGCGAGTGGTCAAAACTTGATCAGTTTTTCATGTTCATTACAAGATTGAAGATCCAAAATTATTCGTAGTTAATGATTGTGTTGGATCGTTTACCAGCTAACAGATCAGTCTGAAGTCCTATTGATCTGATGTTTGTATGTCCAACACCCAAAGCTGGGCTAATCAACAATGTTCCTGGACATCACGTGGCGGAACTCCACAATTGGACAGGCCGGCACGATTTCCTGATGTTAACTTATCGTCAACCCAGGACTGAGACCAAACAGCATTGCAGTGAGAACATAAAGAGTTTAGAGGACTATATATAATCTAAGATTGATTATTCTTTACAAATCGTCTGGTCTGGCGATAATTTTTTTCCCAAATGAAGTCCCGGGACAACTAATCTCCACCAGTTGACACCGAGAGGTTCTGGAGTTCTGTTAGAATCACCGCAGACTGAAAAGATAAAAATATAGTATCTGTGGATTTTTTAAAAATTATTTTATTACTTTAAAAAAATAATAAATTCCCCAGTAAAATAAAGCTCCACGAGCCTCCCCCCAACCTTGATTATAACTGTCACACAAAGGAAATACAAAACAACATTTCTTTACTATGTAACACCTCCACTGGGTCAAACCCTTGCTTTACAAAATTATAATAATAATACAAATATTATTTAATAGCAAAGATATATTACATAACTATTGAAACCATCAGAGACAGAAAAATGGTACAAGGATTCGCATATCAACAACTAAAGACCAACCAAAATTAAAAGCTAATACACACCAACACTTACACACTAACACATGCATGACCGCACCCACATACTAAATAGGTACTGAAACCATCAGATGTGATGGATCATTCAGAGCCACAAATATGATATAAAAACGGCATATCAAAAACTAATAAATAGCTAACCGGGAATACAAGTAAATACACAAATATACTTACACATTAATAGGCCTACATGCATTACCATACACACATACTCTTCATACAACACAAATAAACACACATTTCTTTTCATCTATCTGAAAACAAATATCACAATATCCCCAACACCATTTTTGGAATACTTCTTTAGTATTGTACAACCGTTTTTTTAAAAGTCGAACTAAATAATTCTCTACCCTAAAATTTTCCTAAACGTCAATTCTAAGAAATTAGAATCAAACATCTTATTATTATGTAAAGCTTTGAGCGTGCTAGTTCAAACAAGATTCCGATATTCAGAAACAATAATCAAATTGAAATTATGAACCATTTAGTTTGTCAGTTATGGCAACTTGTTTAAAACAATAGTCAGGTTTAGATTCACATAGTTGCCACCCACAGTTAATTTCTAACAAGTCTCTTACAGTATTTTACTTTAAGGAATAATGGACATTCCAAATACATATGTTTCTCGTTATCAGCATTTTCAAGATGACATAATTTACATTCCTGGACATTTGCAGGGTTTGTGTATGATTCTTTGATTTTGTTGTGTAATAAATGGCCATTACCAGGTAAAATTCTTGAGATAGATCTGTAAAATGGATGAGTGACTGTACCAAAATAATGAGGAGTGTCATTGTGTATTCGAAGAAGACTACTTAATCTTAAACCATAATATAAATTGTCAAGGGAAAGTTTGTTGTGTTTCTAACTACTTGACCTACACATTTTAGCCTAAGTGAATGTATTTTTGTTTTAATGTCTTGTAGGTTTATCCCCCCATCCCCTTTGTTTAGAATGAGTGTTAAATATAAATTCTCTAATTAATTAGTTCAGCTTGTTTATGAATTTGGGAGGTGGCTCTGTAATGTTAGCTAAATGGACTATCCTTGGAATGACCACACTATTTGTCAATAATCAATACAGCTCTACCAAATATTGTAGAACCTTTGTGCTGATACAGTTTAATTAAGTTTGAGGCTTTGACAAAAATATTCTCCCACTGTTCTTTACAATAGAACCAAAGGTCTACAAAGTATAGACAATACCACATCTTGATGTTCTCTGCAATTTTGAAAGCGCAATTCTCTTTGAATTTCCATTTCCCTAATTTCATTACTGAGGATTCATTTATATTTATTTCTGAACCACTAGCTCCATGTAAAGTGTAAATTTCTTTAGTATATTCTCAATATCTTGCTCTGAAGAAGGAAAAAAGGTTGTATCATCCGCGTAGGCTTTAACTTTGACAGTTGAGTGGGGGCGACCCCAGTATATTTATCCCAATAATAGAGGGGTCAGATCTTATAGAACAAAGAGGGGTTCCAACCAAAGGATATACAAGAAAGGGGTAAAAGGGACGGCCCTGCCTGACAATCCCTTGTATGGGGAGACTCCTACTGAGAGAATGATTATCAATCTACTTGTTGCATTTGTATAGACAAGCTTTATATATCTGATTTACAGGAAACTTATTTTTACATTTTTCTCAAGCACTATGAACAAAAAGCTATGGCTTACTCGGTCTAAGGCTTTTTCTTGATCTACAGATAAAGCCACTAGATTTATAGTCGGAAAAATTATTGCCGTTGTGTTGCTAGTGTGTTTTGAAAATCTCCTATGTATATATATATATATTTAAAGTTTTAAAACGGGTTTAATAATTTATATTTAGTTTAAAAATTAGAGTATATCCGTGGGTGCAAAATGATTCAACAAAGACTAAATATATTTGTCCAAACGTCCTGAAGTTAGTTCTTGTTTGTATTGCCTTGTGTTTTCCTACCAAGAAAGTCTGAGGAGATTATCCTCAGACGACAGCGTCACCTGGACAAGATAACACTAATATGTGAGCTCGTGACATGTCGTAGCAGAAGGCCCCCAAAAATGGGGTCCCCCACCCTTTGCCTTTTTTTTTTCTCAAACTCCCAATCCTACCTGTAAACAGAGGCCAACCCCGCTCAACTCAACTGCATTTGGCAGATGCAAGTGAATGTCCCCCCCCCACCCTCTTATTTTCTTTGTTGACAACGCACTTTCCAGTCCTCCGTTACGAACACGCCCCCCCCCCAGCTAAACTTCGACGCCCCTACCTCCCTTTCGTCAAGCACTCCCCTCCTTTTGTCAACCTTATGTTGTCATGAGTGGCATGCTAAGGTTATCTCATTCTGGTTGTTGTGACACGATTAGCTGCCCCTTATGTCACATGGCTCAGACCGAGATCCAATTACAAAATCCATACAAATAAGAGGTTCAAATAGCGGTGCATTGGTTTGTCCCTGAAGACTTCATCCTTATTTTTTTCTAACACTAATCATTGGCATCCATTATTTCTATCATTTATCCACTACAAGAAGGGGGCGGTTAGACGGAGCAAGGTGCAGGCATAAATACAAGGTAATTATGCGAAATCTTCTAGGTTCAATGTCTAATGTATCAGGTACTGATAGGGAGTCTTTGGAATACGATTGTGCGTCGCCAGGGGCGGGATGGCCGGCGTTATAGTCATTGATCTAAAACCTATTCACAATTTACTCCAGTATCATGTACCATTTAATCTTTAGATAAAGAAAGTTACCTTTTCAGACCATGAGGTGCGTGGCAAGGGAGTCAGGCGGGTAACACAACGTCCAATCCCCTTGTCTAAAATTATGGTCAGGTGCCCACTGGAGTTGAGTGAACTTAGGGACGTTATGAGAGTCTAAAAGTTTAAAATACTAGTCGACTGGTGGATTAAAGCTACACATTGGTAGTGGATGAACGCTATATATGGTCATTGGATCAATGCTATATATGGTCAGTGGGTCAAAGCTACACATGATCAGTGGATAACTGCTAAAATAAATTAGTGGATCAATGCTACATATGGTCAGTGAATCAACGCTCTATACATGGTCAGTGGGTCAATGCTACACATGGTCAGAGGATAAAAATAACAAAAATTAGTGGATCAGTGCACATATTATTAGTGGATCAACGCTATATATGGTCAGTGGATAAATGCTAACAAAAATTAATGGATCCATGTTACATATGGTCAGTCAGTCAATGCTACCTAAACTTAAGTTAGAGGATCAATCCTACATATAATCAGTGGATCCATGCTACATATGGTCAGTGGATTAATGCAACACATATTTTCAGTTGATCATTGTTACATATGGTTACTGGATCAATGCTACAATGCCAGTAGATCATTGCTGTATATTGTCAGTGAATCAATGGTTAGCGGATTAATTTTATACATGGTCAGCGGATAATTTCCACATATGCTTAGTGCATCAATGTTACATATAGTCTCCCTTGAAAGCAACAACAATCTGCTCTCGATAAATTGTTACATAAGCTGTAAGGTTAATGACCTACTTTCACTAACTGTAAATAACAATGTAAGTGACAGGTTCCATGACATATTATTCTCTAGTTACGATGTTACACATAGCCCATGCCCTTAGAAATGTCATCATTAATGAATATAAACAAAAAGTCAATCTGACAAGGGGAAAAAACAAATCTAAGCAAACGATTGCTAATTACTTACCTTGTTAATATGGTTGTAACTGAGAACAATATTTTTTTAATTTTTTTTTTTACTTTTGTATAGATTTATCGAAGCTGAATTAATTTTATGTATTTTATTTTATTTTTGACCAAAATATCTTTTGTTGTACAGTAATCTCTCATTCCCCCTTAACCTTAATCCCTTGTTGGAACAAAACCAACTATGTGCCAGACACAGTGGCGTAGCTAGGGTGGGGATCGGCGGGAATGGCGGGTCCAGATTCGAACATTTTAAGGGGCTGGGGCTCTAATGAATGTCCTTAGTTTTTTTTTTTTTTTACATTGAATATTAAATATTAGGCAACTGCCATGTTATCGTGTTATTCATGTGGAGTCAAAAAAACTAGACAGCATCTATCCAGAGGATGTTTTAGATGACCTTTGCTGCACAGAAAGCAGAACGTGAGGCGATATGAATTGAGATTTGTCACCTATGCATTATCTCGCCTATAAACAGTAACCATTCACTCAAAACGAAGCAGACCGTTTTGTCGCAGCCGTTTTGTCGCAGTGGTATCCACACTAGAATGTCAAAAGCGATGCCGAAAGCCTAAGAGTTTGTTACATAAATCTAGGATTATTATATCCATTTCTTCTATAATACTTATGTGTTATCCGTCTGCGATGAATACGATAAATCATGTTTTAACATAAATGTAATCACTTTTAAAGAAAAGCTAGACTTAATAACAAAAGTCTACAACTGGGAATCTATTTAATTAATCTCTACAATGATACATGTGAATTAAGCCAGTTATGTTCGACAACTCTGTTATGAGCTCAGTGCGATGAATTTTCTTGGTTATCTCCTCGCTCGCACGACAATTTATTGTTTTCTATGTAGCGATCATTCATCAAACTTCTGTAGAAAAATAACGATATTGGTCCCTGTATTCTTGATTAGTCTTTTATTTCTAATTCTATTCATTTCTTTTTATGTTTTATAATAGGTACACATATTATCGCATATACCCTCCAACGTAATGTGTGCATAGTAATCGATTAAAGACACTAGACACAACCTTACCACAAACACATTACCATAAAATCAACTCTAGTCATAAGCACCTCAGTACACGAAAAGGAGCGAAACATAGAAGACAGTGCGCAAAATGAACGGCTATTTATTTATTAAACTTTGTAATCATGAATGTATGCTGAAATATCCGCTGAAAAAAAATCAGCGGTCAAACCAGAGTTTTTCCAGTGTGGCCAATCGGCTGTTAATTCTTTTCCCGAAGATTTACATAAGCTGTTAAATTTCTCTGAAAATCGTTAGAGCCGTTTTCGAGATCCTTGTCCGCCCATTCTGATCTTATTAAGAGTTTGCAAGCTGAAAATATAAACTATAATAATCAAATTGTAAACAATGAATCCAGCAAGGTAACCACGACCACTAAAACTACATTGGAATAAATTATATTCTTGATATATTGATTTCATTAAAATGAACTAAGTATCAGTAGGTAAGAAAAAATGTGCTAGACATTTTTAGCTGGTAATTCTAGCTTGATTCCATAGAGTAAAAGCGTTCAAATTTACTTGGGGGGGGGGGGACATAAAGGTTTTGTGTCATTATCTCGACTTTTCGTGTTTCTCATTAGGGAAATTCAAGCCGCCCTAGCCGTCACTTCTCCTTGTCTACCATCTGCTTCGGCGCGTTGATTTCTGGCCAGCAGACGACCGTCGGAGTTCCAAAAGTCATAAACTTTCCCGCCTCTTTATTTGACAGTGGAGGTAGACAAATTGCCGAAATGGTAACTCCGCGAGCAAAAAGATCAGCACTGATAAAGTGAAATAACTCTTGCCCGAGACGTTTAAAGAGCACGTTCTTACCTCCCCTTTATGCTTACCAAAACATGATTTAGCGCTCTTTTTTAAAAAGCTCACCCACCACTACCCCCGCTTTTGTTTTTCATTCACCCCCCCCCCCCCCCATCAACTTAAACGTTGTCCTTTTTGTGTTTTAAACTTTGACTCTTGTATAACTCTACATTTTGTGAAAGGAATTGTTGAGTGGTAGAGCTTAAGTTCGAATCCCAGCGATTTTGAAAACACCATTGAGTCCAGTCCACCAGACTCCATTGAGTCCAGTCCACCAGACTCCATTGAGTCCAGTCCACCAGACTCCACTGAGTCCAGTCTACCAGACTCCACTGAGTCCAGTCCACCAGACTCCACTGAGTCCAGTCCACCAGACTCCACTGAGTCCAGTCCACCAGACTCCATTGAGTCCAGTCCACCAGACTTCACTGAGTCCAGTTCACCAGACTCCATTGAGTCCAGTCCACCAGACTTCACTGAGTCCAGTCCATCAGACTCCAATGGTCAGGTCTGACAATAGTTTGCAAAGTAAAAGCTGTTGGACATTGCACTGGTCACATGGCTCCCTCGTTAACTGTGGTACATAGAAACAGTTGAGCTTTTTTTATCATTTGCCACATGGATCCCAAGGTCTGTAAAGTGAGTACTTATATTAAGTGTAATTGTATCAATTAGCTTGGATCAGTTATATACCAGATTGATCTGGACATATTAAATCTGTCCATTAGAAATATTTGTACCAATTGTTTTTGTTTAACTTTTAGCTTTCTCACTGCGCTCTGATCCTATCACGTGACAGGACCAGTTGGGGAAAGAAAGAGGGGAGAAAGGGGGGGGGGTATCTTGGTGAATGTTTACATGATCGTTTTTTTAAATGCATTTTAAAAAGATTCACTCAGGGGGGACTAATTCAACTTATACCACCACATTTGTCAGTACGATTGCTTTCCCTTGTTCAAGAGACGAAACAAAACAATTAATTACCAATAGTTAAATAAATAATTTTATTGATTCTTATGTTCTTAGGTAAAAGAAATAAGTGTGCAAAATTTCAGCTAAATCCGAGATAGGGTGTGGGAGAAATAACCTGTACAAACTTTTTACCAGACAGACAGACAGAGTTGATATAAGCTTTGTAAAGGAAGGAGATAGCAATAGAGGACGGCTATAGAACTATGTACGTACTGTAAATGTTACATAAAGTTATCATCGTCGGCAGTGGTAATGCATTGCACTAACAGTAAAATGCTTCCAGTGGCATGCAACTCAAAAAGCCTTTGACAACCAGTCTAACTCCTGGCCTTCACGCGTGGCTCAGATATTGGGTCGGCGAAACTGGTTTTACTAACAGAAAGGACAAAGGCGAGTAACTGGCGACTAAGTTTCGGGCAAGACGGGCTCGTTAGCTTTGGCTGGCTGCCCAACTAGGAGATGGAAAAGTCTGAATTGAAACCAATGTTGCCTTACGAATATACCTAAACATGGAAAAGGCTTCGGTATTCAAACCCGAGGACAAAATAAGAGCCGTCGACCCGTATATATCTCCTCCTTCGTGATCGAAGATAAGCACACTTTTCATTTCCTATAGACTCGAAGATGACTGTAAAGTCAAATCCTCGCTCTAGACAGCCGGCCGCATACGTGGCGTAAGTAGGTCTGGTCAGTTGCAGATAGGCCTGCTTATTCTTTTTGTTGGTTCGGCGCTCTTTCATCCTGGCCGACTCGTTGGCAGTTTGCAGCACGCAGTGCTACACACTGGCAGAGCCTGCGATACCGCTGATCCCAAACTGTATGTCCCCTTCCGTTAATTCGGTTACAACGGCTGTGTGAAGAGGGGGAACTGCTGTGTGAAGAGGGGGAACTGTTGTGTGAAGAGGGGGAACTGCTGTGTGAAGAGGGGGAACTGTTGTGTGAAGAGGGGGAACTGCTGTGTTGTATTGTAATACAGTAGTTTAAAAAGTTGACACTTTCAGAAGTACATATAATGAAGTATGTTTAGTGATCTTTTTTTTTTAGAAATTGTTCATAGTTTATGTTCATTTTGTTGTCCTTTGTTACAAAGCTTATATCAACTCACTGTCTGTCTGTCTGGTAAAAAGTTTGCACACGTTATTTCTCTCACACCCATTCTTGGACCAAGTTCAAACTTTGCACAATGACTCATTGGCATAGACCAGACACGAGTCAATAAGACAAAATTAACTTATGAGTCAAATAACTACTGGTAATTAATTATTTTGTTTGATATCGAATAAGGGAAATAACGTCTATGATATTGAGATATATAGTTGTAAGTGGGAGTTCTTCCCCTTAGATAAGCTTCGTTTTTTTTTCTTTCTTTTAATATTTTGTTTGTGTCCTACTGCGCACACGTCAAAAGGTTTCCATCAATCCCAAGTGTGCTTGCACCTCACACAAACCAAGTGCTGGAACTTGGGATTTGTTAGTGAATGCCGGGCTGGTTTGGTCCTATAGTAAGACACTTATTGTCACAAGTCATCCTTCAAAGTACAGTGATTTAAACTATGATTTAAACTTTAATTTTCCTTCCAAAAACATCGCAATAGTTTTAACATATATATATATATATATATATTCCCTAAATAATCTAATACCATTAATTAAATTTTTGAGATGGTCTACCATGAAAACTAGATGTCCCATAACCTTGTGGATAGAGTTTTTAAATACCTTACCTTAGTGCTAGGAAGTTGTTTTCCTTAAAGATCCGTAACATAATATTAACGATGATTAGATTTTGTAACGTTTTAGCTAGAAAATTAAATGCAGTGCAAGATAGAAGTGCAATTTTAAACAATTATATAGTGTTTAAATGTTTTTCATAAAAATCCCGAACAACCAATTTTCGATAAATTTTAACGTTTTAGCATAAAAATTTTATTGTTATATAGATCTATATTAGAAGAGCGATTTCAAACAGTTGTTTGGTTTAAGTAGAGTTGTCATAAAAATTCGGAACAATTAAATGTTGGCGACGAACGATTGGTAAGCAAATTAAAGTAATGTAGGTCAATTTCTTGTTCAAACCAAAACGAGGCACATTCTTCGCCGAGACCAAGTTTTGTGTTAGGTTCAAGGAGAATAGTACATGTCAATTAAGTTTCAAGAGTAATTTTCAACAACCATTTGTAGTCAATTACTTTCTCATTTTAAAATCATGAACAACCTATTGTCGATATTTTTGTAAACGAATTCATTTGTTATAAATTTGGTTTAAGTTGAAAATGCGGATTAATTTGATATCGATAATTAAACAGTAGTTACGAATTGTCCAAAAATATAAAGTGTAATAAAAGTAAATTATGCAATTTTCAAACAATCATTTGACGCCATCTCTTTTTTAATAAACTTTATAGTTAATAAAATATAAGTTATCATAGAGATTTTTAATTTAGCGTTTTTAGGTAAGAAAATTAAATGGTATATAAGTTAGAAGAGCAATACCAAACATTCGTTGGCATTGATTTTTTTCACCAACACATCCGGAAAAATCTATTATAGATATTTAAATCTATTGCGATGTTTTGGAATAAAAATTAAAGGTTGAATATTTTCCATAGCTTTCAATGTTTTTTTTTTTTTTATCTAAACGTAAGTGACAGAGGAACAGACAAAACGCACAAAAGTAAAAAGCATTTATTCCAATGGGTCCACTAAACAAAATAATAAATAAAGTATTAAAATAAAAATATTATTATTTGAAACTTTTTGAGGGAACTAATTTAGTAATATGTTCGCAGTGAGCGCGTGTGGCAAAGTCTCTGCATAGAAAGTCCATTATAAAAAATGTGTGTGACATTTACATGCAAAGTGCATTCTTAGTTTTTATAAACAAATACAACCGTTTTCTTTTTAATTTTGGTAGCAATCGTAAGCAAAGCAACACAGTCAACTAATAGTTAACTAATTAACTAATTTAGTTTAACTAATTTGTTGGGAACATTTTTTTGTACAATTTATAAATATAATTGATTGTGATACTGAAAATAAATAAAAAAATATATTTCTTTGTTTACATATTGCAAACATAATCTCCCTTACATTTTGTATTGTTTTAGAATTGGTGTATTTTTGTAAAAAAAAAACAAAAAAAAAACGCTTGCATAATTAATTTTAAAAACAAAAAACGGTTTGCTTTTAGAAAACAAAAAAAAGTAGCCCTTTCTCCTTGACTTTGCAAGCCACAACGCATGGGGAAAATTATATTTATCATTTCTCTGCTAGTTTTATAGATTTGAGTGTGACAGACGGACATAACGCTAAAATGTTGTAGAGGAGTCTCCCCTTTAGGCAAACAGTCCAAATGTTAAGAGATTGCGTTGTGCAGTAGTTGCTTTAAATTAAATATTTCTTATCCTTATTTAAAAATTGTGTAACAATTTTAAGCGTTAGCTAATTTGCAAAATATAACAAGTTACCCTTCCCCCGACAACACCTAGCAAAACAAAATGAATGTTGATTAGTCTGTAGTGCTACATCTCTATACAACGATGTCTCCCATTATTTTCTATTTTACCGTTTAGTATTCTGTACCTCGAAAACGACAAAGGTTCTTCCCTCCCCCCCCCCTTTTTCCCCCCGTTTTTCAATTTTATGTCTACGTGGAGTTATTGTCCATTTGTGTTATTGTCCATCTGTGATATTGTCCATCTGTGATATTGTCCATCTGTGATATTGTCCATTTGTGTTATTGTCCATCTGTGATATTGTCCATCTGTGATATTGTCCATCTGTCATATTGTCCATTTGTGTTATTGTCCATCTGTGATATTGTCCATCTGTGATATTGTCCATCTGTGATGTTGTCCATCTGTGATATTGTCCATCTGTGATATTGTCCATCTGTGATATTGTCCATCTGTGATATTGTCCATCTGTAATATTGCCCATCTGTGATATTGTCCATCTGTGATATTGTCCATCTGTGATATTGTCCATCCTTCTAATGAAATAACGTGATGCAAATAGTTTTGAAGGAACCGGTCTATTTTTGTACTGAACTAACTGGCGCGCTATTCATGAAAATAAAACCCAGCAGACGATTTACATTTAAACGTTTGCCTCATGGCCCGGGCACTTCTGTTAGACTTCTGGGCGTACACTTCCGTTGCACATGTCGACCCTCGAGTTCTCTACCACAGTATCTTCCATTATTTCCCCTGTTTCTTACAAGAGAGAACTGAAAGGGGGGGGGGGGAAGGCACCCACTCCAACAGACTCAACGCCCACGTTGCGACTGTAACCGAAGTTTATCAGCAGAGTTTCCCTTATGTTTACCTTGAATGGGTACCTGGCTAAACACAAGAGCTTCTTGGATTTTTTTTTTCTTTGGCGTGTCTTCTTTTTCTTCTTCTTCTCCATTCATAAAAAAAAAAAAAAAATCAAGAACCACAACCCATGGTTTACTTCGTTCACTCCCTTGTATTCACCTCTTCCTCTTGCTTTCCTTCAATGACCTGTCTTCTGTGTTGATATTCCGTCAAGTCTATAAGTATAATTACTATGCAACGCCCCTGTGTTATGTAAATGTATGTGCACGAGTTGCGACCCTCCCAGAGTCTCACACGGAGATGCCCCAGAAGTGGCTAGTGGTCTCGCGGTGCCTGTCATTCATCAGGATATAACAGAGCTCCGAGTAAACTGCAACAGACGTGACCTTCTGGGACATTTTCGTTTCCTATAAAATACCAAGGAGCATTGTAGCAAAACAAAATATGCGAAAATGTTTACTTTTAAAACATAATGTATTGATTCTCTTCGAATAGTTATTATTTTTAACATTTATTTGATTCATTTATACTTCTTTCTAACATTTATACTTTTTTATTCATTTACACTTCTTTTGAACATTTATACTTTGCTTCATTCAACTCACTCTGATATTTGGCATAATTCTTTCTTCTACCAGACAACTCAAGAATCAATAAAGAAAAAAAAGTTTAGTATCAATTGATGATTAATTATTTTGATTGGTATCTCGAGCAAAGCAAAGAAATTGTATGTAACTAGACTGAAGTGGTTTTATCATAGACATAAATAAATATAGACTGGCCGATAAAATAGTTTTATAAAACGAGAATTGGTGAGTTGCAATTTTGTGTACTTTATAATACAGCAGTGTAGTTTTGTTTAATATCTAAGACTGAAGATCATGCAACTTTTCAGAATTCGGAAATCCGACATTTATAGATATACCAGGTACATGTTTTCAAGTTACATGAAGTTGTTTCCTTTTTCCAGTCTATATCTATGTATGTCTATGGGTTTGATAAGCTGAACCAGCCCCCTTTATAGGCCGCTGCTTTAAAGTAAGTTTGATACAAACAATACATAACTATACAATCTTCTATAGTCATATGCACTTCACTAAAAAAACCAATGAGGAAGTGCTACGAAGAGCAGGGTGCCAGGACATCCGCTCTGTTATCAGCAGCAGACGCCTTGGCTGGCTTGGCCACGTTCGTAGGATGCCAGTAGGTCGACTTCCACAGGACATTCTGTATGGCGATCTAATAGAAGGCAGGAGAGCCGCTGGTCGCCAACTTTTACGTTATACGGATGTATGCAAACGCGACATGAAGCTCTTCAAAATTGACACTAGCAGCTAGGTAAAAATAGCACTGGATAGATCTATATGGAGAGAGAGAGAGCATAAAGGAAGGGTCTCGGATTGCAGATGCCATACACTACAGAAGCAGAAAGAAGGGTGAAAATGCAACGGCGCCTGGTGATCACATATGCCCAACCTGCGATCGCAGCTGTGTATCAAGGATTGGCCTCTTTAGTCACACAAGAAGTTGCAAAGGGAAAAGATCGTCACCTGAGACGTAAAATGTCACAGTCCAGTTCAATAATTTTTAACGCTATTTCTCCCTCACGCATTCTCTGATCAAGTTGATACTTAAAACAATTATTTATTCTACCTAACAAAACATGAATCGAAAGAAAAAGTTAATCTATTAGTCAGTTAATTAGTTGTAATTAATTAATTTGGTTTACATTGAATAAAAGAAATAACTTGTACATTATTAATAGATATATTTCTAAGGCCGAAGTTATTCCCCTTTAAATACGTTTTTTTCTCTTTCAAACTTTTTCTCTGTATCTTCTTTTAGTTTTTGCTCCACTTTTTCTTTGCTTTTTTTCTCTGTCTTTCTCTCTCTCTCTCTCTCTCTGTCTTTCTCTCTCTCTCTCTCTCTCTCTCTTTCCCATATACCCGTGTGCACTAGACCAACACATAAACATACAAAACAAATGTTTATATCACACAAAAAAAAAGAGATAAAAAAAAACCCCATAGAATAAACACCACAGGGGATACACACACTCCCCCACACTACACACAAATACTACTACTACACACACACACATGAACGCTGGAATACAATAGTTAAAAAAAAGTTTAAGCAGTTGTTTTTTTAAACTTTTCCAGGCCCACCGATAATATAAACTGAAAGATAGAAAGAAAGGAGACAGAGAGTCACAAACACGAGCCAGACTTCGGCTATGGTTTATATCCGTGTGGCCGCTTCCTTGAGAATGCAATGCCCAGACGCGATCGGCTTTACACACCTGCTTAACACCTAGATCTGGAATGTAAATAAATCTCAGAATGAAAGTCAATTGACAGTTAGATGCCCATAAACAATTCGTGTACCTTTTTTTTTTTTTCTTTGTCGTCCGTTTCTTCTTCCTTGTCTTTCTTTCACTCCGGATATTGCTTGAACTGGTGGTCACCATCAATGTAAACTTTATGACACAATCAGGCGCGTGGTTTAACTTTGGGGTGGTCGTTTCGGCAAGTCGTAATGAAGTAAGAAGTTCTCGTCATTTAGGAATGTCATAATATAGTAAAGAAGTTCCCGTCATTTAGGAATGTCGTAATAAAGTAAAGAAGTTCCCGTCATTTAGGAATGTCATAATATAGTAAAGAAGTTCCCGTCATTTAGGAATGTCGTAATAAAGTAAAGAAGTTCCCGTCATTTAGGAATGTCGTAAAGAAGTAAAGAAGTTCGCGTCATTTAGGAATGTCGTAATAAAGTAAAGAAGTTCTCGTCATTTAGGAATGTCGTAATAAAGTAAAGAAGTTTCCGTCATTTAGGAATGTCGTAAAGAAGTAAAGAAGTTCGCGTCATTTAGGAATGTCGTAATAAAGTAAAGAAGTTTCCGTCATTTAGGAATGTCGTAATAAAGTAAAGAAGTTTCCGTCATTTAGGAATGTCGTAAAGAAGTAAAGAAGTTCGCGTCATTTAGGAATGTCGTAATAAAGTAAAGAAGTTTCCGTCATTTAGGAATGTCGTAAAGAAGTAAGAAGTTCTCGTCATTTAGGAATGTCGTAATAAAGTAAAGAAGTTCTCGTCATTTAGGAATGTCGTAATAAAGTATAGAAGTTTCCGTCATTTAGGAATGTCGTAAAGAAGTAAGAAGTTCTCGTCATTTAGGAATGTAGTAATAAAGTAAAGAAGTTCTCGTCATTTAGGAATGTCGTAATAAAGTAAAGAAGTACCCGTCATTTAGGAATGTCGTAATAAAGTAAAGAAGTTCCCGTCATTTAGGAATGTCTTAAAGAAGTAAAGAAGTTCGCGTCATTTAGGAATGTCGTAATAAAGTAAAGAAGTTCCCGTCATTTAGGAATGTCGTAATAAAGTAAAGAAGTTCCCGTCATTTAGGAATGTCGTAATAAAGTAAAGAAGTTCCCGTCATTTAGGAAAGTCGTAAAGAAGTAAAGAAGTTCCCGTCATTTAGGAATGTCGTAATAAAGTAAAGAAGTTCCCGTCATTTAGGAAAGTTGTAAAGAAGTAAAGAAGTTCCCGTCATTTAGGAACGTCGTAATAAAGTAAAGAAGTTACCGTCATTTAGGAATGTCGTAATTAAGTAAAGAAGTTCCCGTCATTTAGGAATGTCGTAATAAAGTAAAGAAGTTCCCGTCATTTAGGAATGTCGTAATAAAGTAAGAAGTTCCCGTCATTTAGGAAAGTTGTAAAGAAGTAAAGAAGTTCCCGTCATTTAGGAATGTCGTAATAAAGTAAAGAAGTTCCCGTCATTTAGGAAAGTTGTAAAGAAGTAAAGAAGTTCCCGTCATTTAGGAATGTCGTAATAAAGTAAAGAAGTTCCCGTCATTTAGGAAAGTTGTAAAGAAGTAAAGAAGGTCCCGTCATTTAGGAATGTCGTAATAAAGTAAAGAAGTTCCCGTCATTTAGGAATGTTGTAATAAAGTAAAGAAGTTCCCGTCATTTAGGAATGTCGTAATAAAGTAAAGAAGTTCCCGTCATTTAGGAATGTCGTAATAAAGTAAAGAAGTTCCCGTCATTTAGGAATGTCGTAATAAAGTAAAGAAGTTCCCGTCATTTAGGAATGTCGTAAAGAAGTAAATAGTTAACTTCTCTTTCCAATATTAACTGTGAATGTTGGAACAACGAAGTTAGGCTTCTTTTGAGTGTGTGTGTTTGTGTGACCAATAGTTTCACAGGACCTTTGTAACCAGCTCTACGGTCATTTGCATTTACTTTCCAAAGCAGAGACCAGCCTAGCCTTTCATTTCAAGTGACCAAAGGTAGATCAATATCAAAGATCTATCATCACAGATCACCGTTTATCTATCATCGCAGATCTATCTTTAACGATTTACTGACGCAAATTCAATACCTCCACCAGAAACGTATCCAAAATCTAAAACATTCTTGTCAGATTCGGACGTTTTAAAAATCAGGACGTCACCGCCCTCAATTAGATACAAAGTTAGAATTGTCCTTAGCAATCTCTAAAGAAATCAGAGACAAAAAATGTGTGTATTAAACACAAACTAAAGCTATACAAGAGACAAAAGTAAGAACTTTATTTTCCAAAACAACAACAACAACTAAACCCATATATTAAGATACAAAAGAACGAAATGTCTTCAGAAAAAAACGAAATCTCTATAAGATGACATCGAGACGTTCATTTTAAAACGATAAGGTCAAGACAACCTATTCCTCTAGTTACCACGAAAACATACCACTGGTAACTCTGTGACCAGCTTGCTTACATGTCCACTTAACAGAGAAGAACGAGTGGTTTCATAATTTGCCCGACGTTCGAGACAGCGAGAGACTCGATGCGAGGGCGCTCCGGAGATAGTGCCACCAGAACTAATAAATGACCTCTTCTGTCAGGAGGGCGGCTCCCCGGAAGTAACGGAAGAGGTGTACGTGAATTCCTTTCTTAACGTACACTTACAATATATTACACACTCTGTCACTTAGTTAGGGTTACAAGACACCTTCACGCACAGAGGAGGACGAAAAGGGGGGGGGGGAGAAATATTTGAAAAAGATTTGAACTGTGAAATCTAGACAAAGTTAGCTTGAAACGGAGGCGCGGTGACTGAGAGGTAAAAGCGTTTCGCTTCCAAACCGGAGGTCTGATAGTGGTACTAGAATAAACCTCAAAAACTAGGCTTACATTTTACTGTTAAAAAACATGTCACTAAATAAAGGGTGTAACACCAAGATTTGGTTTTATTTTCACAGGCAAAGCGCCTTTTCAAAGTAATTCATAGGCGCAATTATTTAAACTCACGTTATGAAAAGTCTCAGTACCGAGTTTCTTTTAAACAGCTTGAATATTAAAAGACCAGTTAATATCTATAATAGGGAATTTGTTCGAAATAATAATTCGCTCTTCTTATGAATGAGTTTGTGTGTTTAAACAAGAAATTGCATGGAATCGTTGAAGTTTAAACCATTGCAGTATTAAACATAGCAAAGATGGTGATTTTTTTCTTACAAATAAGGACAATGCCTGACGCACGGAGAACTTGACCCGTCCATAAAATAGGACAGTGTCCTACTTTTGCTGGAGGTCCGATAACCCTACTTTTGAAAAGGGGACTCAAAGTGACCCAGTGGGGTAGTTCCGGATCTCTTACCAGTCACGTGGGTGTGTTGTTTACATTAATGACCTCATTAATTTCATGGTAATTTAAAAATGAAAATAGTCTAGATCTAGACATCTTTAAGTAATAAAACTATAATACAATAATTCACTAATTTTTATGATTATTTAGTAGTTCTACTAGATCTAGGCTAGCACTAAATCTAGATCTACATCTTATCATAGGGAGATATTGCCATTATTGCCATGTACAAGACCACAATCACGTGACTTTTTATAAAGTAGGTCAGAGATTAGGAACTACCTCGATAAGCGAAACGTTTATGGCCCGATTTTATTAAGAGTTTTTAAAAGAAGCAATATACAAAAAATAAAACTTAAAAAAAAAATAAAATCGAAGCTTATTTAAGGAGAAGCACTGCACAATAACTGCTATAACTCTTTTAATAGTGCAAGTTTATCTTCCCTTTTTCTAAAACAAATAATAACCACTAATGGATTAACTAATAGTTCTTTTTTTTAATTTCTTCATGTATTGTCGTCGACTTTGAAGGATCGTTCTGAGTTTCAACTTGATCCGAGATTGGAAAATGGGAGATAAAACGTGTAAAAGAATCACCAAGATAAACGGAGTTCTTCTTCTTTGTTCTCACTGTTATGTTTGAGCGTTCAGATGACTAGACCAATAAATGAGATGAACTGCGCAGTGGTTACCAAATCAGGGAGCTCTCCATATAGTTTTCTTTCTATGAGGGTGTTTTGGGGCCAGTGTCTTGTACGGGCCTCTTGGTAAAGAGAGCAGTTTTGGAGGACTGGTCGTCATTCTCTGGTGATACTCCACATGGGCAGATTTCACTGGTTCCAATTTTGAGCTTCCGGTACATGTGTCGTCGCATTCTGTTGTGTCTGGTCCTGAGTCGAAAGATTAGACGTTGATCTTGTCTGGATAGCTTATAGTAAGCGTCATCTTTCTTCTGATATAAACGGAGTGACTTCCTATAAGTTTTGTAAAAAAAAAAAATGTATAGTTCGTATGTTTTCCTCAAAAAATATTTTTTTTCTCAGTACTATATACACTTTAATATACAGATCCATGTGACCGGTCATGTTACTCTAGGATTATGCACAAACTGAGATTTGGTTTAAAATGTATTGACTTTTTAAAAAATCTATAGCATTTTCGGATGGAATATAAGTTAATTAAATTGAACAACCTAAAGTTCGAAGTCTAAACCTTTGAAACTGTAGTGGTTTGTATTTTTATTACAATTTTGGGAATATTTCCATTAAGAAATAACTTTTGGCTTTCTGGTAAATCTTCGGTAACAAGCAGCTGAAATATACTGTAATGATCTGTTGTTGTTGTTTTTTTCTTTATCTGTGTTACATGTAACAGCCAATTCCGTAGTGACGACTAAAAGAAAACCCCATAAGACCCCGTGGGAACAACGGCTTTGTCTGCATTAGATTATAGATGTGTCAAAGTATGTAGGTCGCAAACAGAGTTTGCTTAGTAAAGTGAAACACTGCACACATCCTTAATCTTCGGAATATATAATAAGGCTTGTTTTCGAGTCCGAAGATAAGTGAGGAATGCAGTATTTCCCGTGGCTGCGCAGTCCCAGCTGTGACCTACATATTTTGCTACACCCAGGGCAAGCATTACCATTGTCCAAAGGCGGTCGATTTAGATTTTCTTTTCGCCGTCCTCGGAATAGTAAACATTATTATTATACTTACATTTTCTATCGCCCTCTTTGAACCCCAGTCACGCCCCGTGAGACACCCCATTTCTAGCACTTGGATATACACTTATGACCGCTATGATGGATGATCCGTAAGTTGGCATATCATTTACCCCCGTCATACCCTCCCTCGCCATCCCCCATCACACATATACTCACACCTCGCAGGACACAACATTGTCAACATCTTAATGATAGTATGGTTAAGACGGCCCAGGCCTCAGGTTTGATAAAGTCATGAAATGACTGATGGGAGATGTTTACATCTTATAATTGTTTTTGTTTTGTTTGATGCTGTTATTGCTTTTGGATTACTCATCGCCTTATGAATTATTGTTAAGTATCACATCTAGAGCAGAAAATATGGGGGGGGGGGCAAAGACAGATAGACCGGCTTATCCCTACTATGCTTCCGCTCAGCCACGCCCATGGACGGAATGCATTTCCCTGAGATAAAAGAACGATTTTTTTTTAAAAGGCAACCATATGTTATACGTTTATGTTTAACTAGTTTTTAATTCAATCTATTTTATATGTTCAATATTTTCTAAATGGCAAAAAATCAAAAAAATTAGTCATAAAATCACAATATATCTTTGTTTCTGTTCCCAAGCAGTTTTTTTTTAATTTCTTACTAGCCATACAAGAGATCTAGTTATAAACCAGACATTATAAAATTATCAAATTTAAAACAAGAGAAACATACAAAATCCTTAAAAAAAAACACCTTTATACTTTATTATAAGTGTTATTGTATCAATTAGTTTGGATTAGTCTTGTAATTATATATACGATAGACCTAGACATTTAAATCTTTGAGATATAAATATTTTTTACCGATTGTTTTGTTTAGCTTTTAGCTTTTTCAATTCGCTCTGATCCTATCACTTGTCTCTGATCCAATCACTTGTCTCAATTCGCTCTGATCCTATCACTTGTCTCAATTCGCTCTGATCCTATCACTTGTCTCAATTCGCTCTGATCCTATCACTTGTCTCAATTCGCTCTGATCCTATCACTCGTCTCAATTCGCTCTGATTCTATCACTTGTCTCAATTCGCTCTGATCCTATCACTTGTCTCAATGCGCTCTGATCCTATCACTTGTCTCCGCACTGATCCTATCACTTGTCTCAATGCGCTCTGATCCTATCACTTGTCTCAATTCGCTCTAATCCTATCACTTGTCTCAATTCGCTCGGATCCTATCACTCGTCTCAATTCGCTCTGATTCTATCACTTGTCTCAATTCGCTCTGATCCTATCACTTGTCTCAATGCGCTCTGATCCTATCACTTGTCTCCGCACTGATCCTATCACTTGTCTCAATGCGCTCTGATCCTATCACTTGTCTCAATTCGCTCTGATCCTATCACTTGTCTCAATTCGCTCTGATCCTATCACTTGTCTCAATTCGCTCTGATCCTATCACTTGTCTCAATTCGCTCTGATCCTATCACTTGTCTCAACGCACTCTGCCCTATCACTTGTCTCAATGCGCTCTGATCCTATCACTTGTCTCAATGCGCTCTGATCCTATCACTTGTCTCAATTCGCTCTGATCCTATCACTTGTCTCAATGCGCTCTGATCCTATCACTTGTCTCAATGCGCTCTGATCCTATCACTTGTCTCAATGCGCTCTGATCCTATCACTTGTCTCAATTCGCTCTGATCCTATCACTTGTCTCAATTCGCTCTAATCCTATCACTTGTCTCAATTCGCTCTGATCCTATCACTTGTCTCAATTCGCTCTGATCCTATCACTTGTCTCAATTCGCTCTGATCCTATCACTTGTCTCAATTCGCTCTGATCCTTTCACTTGTCTCAATTCGCTCTTATCCTATCACTGTCTCAATTCGCTCTGATCCTATCACTTGTCTCAATTCGCTCTGATCCTATCACTTGTCTCAATTCGCTCTGATCCTATCACTTGTCTCAATTCGCTCTGATCCTATCACTTGTTTCAATGCTCTCTGATCCTATCACTTGTGTTAATTCGCTCTGATCCTATCACTTTTCTCAATTCGCTCTGATCCTATCACTTGTCTCAATTCGCTCTGATTCTATCACTTTTCTCAATTCGCTCTGATCCTATCACTTGTCTCAATTCGCTCTGATCCTATCACTTGTCTCAATTCGCTCTGATCCTATCACTTGTTTCAATGCTCTCTGATCCTATCACTTGTGTTAATTCGCTCTGATCCTATCACTTTTCTCAATTCGCTCTGATCCTATCACTTGTCTCAATTCGCTCTGATTCTATCACTTTTCTCAATTCGCTCTGATCCTATCACTTGTCTCAACGCGCTCTGATCCTATCACTTGTCTCAATTCGCTCTGATCCTATCACTTGTCTCAATGCGCTCTGATCCTATCACTTGTCTCAATTCGCTCTGATCCTATCGTCTCAACGCGCTCTGATCCTATCACTTGTCTCAATTCGCTCTGATCCTATCACTTTTCTCAATACGCTATGATCCTATCACTTGTCTCAATTCGCTCTGATCCTATCACATGACTGGACCAGTTGGGAAAGGGGAAGGGAAAGATGGTCTTGTTGAATCTTTACATGATTGTTTTTTAAATGCATAAGAAAAATGTTCACTCGGGGCTTAAGAGTTCTTATGGGGACTAATTCAACTTAACTGTACATCTGTCAAGTACGATTTCTTTCCATTGTTCAAGATACCAAACAAAGTAATTAATTACAAATAATTAATTAACTAGTTGGTTATTTGTTTTTATGATTCTTGTGTTGTCAGGTGAAAGAAATAATTGTCCAAAATTTCAGCTTGATCCAAAGCTGGATGTGAGAAAAATAACGTGTACAGTTTTTTTGTTACCATCCTTACAGACAGACAGACAGACAGACAAAGTGAGTCGATATAAGGTTTGCAAAAAAAAAAATACTTTCGTGTAGCGCATTTCTCCCGCTGTAGTATGGGCCTGGGGAGGGAGGGAGGGGTTTTCTGTAAAGCCTTAAGGATTCGAGATGGCAGGCAGCTTATGTTACTCAGACACACTCATACACATCATTTAACAACAGTTTATAAGTCATAAAACAACAACAAAGATAATATAGTTATAAAAAACAGAACACTATGTTATTGTTATAAAGCACTTCTCTGATAAATCATTAAGAGTACATACAGATAGATACATATAGATGTATATATATATATATATATATATATATATATATATATATATATATATATATATATATATATATATATATATATATATATATAGATAGATAGATAGATAGATAGATAGATAGATAGATAGATAGATAGATAGATAGATAGATAGATAGATAGATATACATATACATTATATATACATTTTTTTTTTAAATTTAAGAATTAAATACTTGTGTAATTTCAGGTATTAGTGACGTCCAAATTATTCGTAACGTATTATTGACCTTTTAAAAGTGTTTTGTTTTTTAGCGCCTCTTGTTGAAAAAATCTTGCTGTTTTGTTCAAGTAGTCTGCATTTCCGTCTGTTAGTCACTAACTTAAGTATCTCAAAAAGTAAATCACCTTTAGCTTCACCTATCCCTTAGTCTGTGATCCGTTGGGGCACCACGCAAAATTTGTCATCCGTCTTTCACCATATCTCTCTGTCTTTTGCCTCGGATAAAACCTCTTTCAATGGCAGGCCTGTCCATTCTTTTATGTTGTCTTTCCATCGCTTTCTCTGTCTGCCTATTCTTCTTTTTCCTGGTACTGTTCCCTGAAGGCATAGACCTCCTCACCAAAATCAGACATGCGCTCCATGATCATGGCCACATTTTTATATGCTTGCTAGTCTTGGATGCTGACTGCAAAGCTAGAGAAGAGGATCCTAGCAATGGAATTGAGATGATACAGAAGGATCCTAGGTATTACATTTAAAGACCGATCACAAACGAAGAGATTAGAGACAGGGTTACTACAGCGATTGGACCACACGATCACCTGCCTGCTAACTATCGTAAAAAAAACAACAACACCGTAAACTTCAACTCTATGGCCATATTACAAGTTCTTCGGGGCTCGCAAAGACCTACCGAAAACTAAATACGCTTCCGAAAATTACATGTCAATTTTTCTCTTAAAATAGGTGCAGCAGCTACATTAGGTCTTAAAATTAAATAAGCATATTGTATGCACTCGTGATAAAACCATTCTTAAATTGAAAAATATTTAATGTTCTCGGAAAGCTCTTTGGGATAGAGAGTACCTCCATCATATAAAAAAGTTAACACACGTCTTCATTTGTCTCCTTCAATGTCCTTTTAGCATTCAATTTAGTCTCAGGTAAGCGAATCGAGGGCATCGTTATTAAGGTGTGAGCTAGTGTGTAACGTAAAGACTTGCAGGGGCCACCTACGAGTTTATGTGCTAAAACACAAACACACAAATTCCTTTCTCCCGCTTGTGGTTGTCACATGGACTTCAAATTTTCAGAACTAAAAGTCACGATAACAAAGATTGACGGAAACAAGGAAAGAGAGACAAACAAATAAAAATACGTTTATACAATTTTACCTCTCTCGTTCTCTCTCTCTTTCTGTCTATCTTTTTTCTCTCTCTGTCTAGTTCTTTCTCTTTCTCTGTCTCTCTCTTTCTCATTCTCTCTCTCTCTTTCTTTTTTCTCTCTTTCTTTTACACTTTCTCTCTATATCTGCCTCTTTCTCTCTCTGTCTCCCTCTTTCTCTCTCTGTCTCGCTATTTCTCTCTGTGTCTCCCTCTTTCTCTCCCTGTCTTGTGTTCCTCTCTCTCTCTCTCACTCTCTCTCTCTCTCTCTCTCCAACTCCAAGCCTGCGACTTTTCACTCACTGCCACCCCCTCCTCAAACTGTTTCACTTCTCCAACAGGTGCAATGCGCTTTACAGTCGAGTCAAATCTCTTTGATGCTGGCCACCGGCTGCCGTAAAGCTGTAAGTTGATGTAAATAGATCTTGACATTCATTTCAACATGTAAATAGTTGTGAAACTCGATACTTCCATTTGCATGTCAATAAGAAGAGAGAAAAAAAATGAACTCAAGGTGGTTAAAAATTAACATAGCCACGTGATTAGAGGGGATACAAATAAAGGCTCTGGGGAAGATCAGGAAGATGTGGAGGGGGGGGGGATTCGGCTTGGGGGGGGGGGGCGGCGTCGGCAGAGGCGTTATTGAAATGTGTGCTAGTTTGAGTGATAGTATTTGGGAAATGTGTAAAATGGATTCAGGCACAAATGTATGGGGACACTAGACAAGTGATTGACATTAGGAAAAAATGTGTAGGAGGACCTTAACAGTGTGATTATCGGGAAATGTGGGGGCATCAGGGGAGTGTGTTGGGGGCATCAGGGGAGTATGTTGGCGCCATAAGGGGAGTAAGTTGGGGGCATCAGGGGAGTGTGTTGGGGGCATCAGAGGAGTAAGTTGGGGGCATCAGGAGAGTATGTTGGGGGCATCAAAACCTCTATTCAAGTCACTCCTTTATGAAACCTGGAGCCTGGGTAGGTTGGCGAACAGATAATCTCAAAAACGGCTCTAACGATTTTCCTAGAAATTTAACAGTTGATGTACATCGCTGAGAAAAGAATTGCAAGCTCGTTGGCCACATGGGGAAAACTCTAGTTCGACCATTATAATTTTTCAAGGTAAAAATAAAGAAATGTAAATTAGGCTGGAGACTATAACTAGATCTAGATTCTTGTGCCGGCATGGCGTAGTCAACAATATGACCTTAATTATGCGATATCTGAGTAACTTTTAAGTTGCTTCGATTTTATTGACGTGTATAAGCGTAGCTTATATTTTAACGTGGATCTAATATTGGTGACATCTATATTCTAGACCTAGAAGTAGATCTAGACTGTCTAGATTATTCATTATTTCATTATATTTGAAGTTTATTAATGGATGTATTTTCTTTTTAAACAAATCTATTTTTATACTGTTTTTCTTGTTTCTACAACTCCTCTATTCACCCCCCCCTTCAAGAAGCTGACCCCTGTGAACAGCATACGTTTGATATCCACTTTGAGCTACAAAAAAAAAGATTAAATGTTATGGTAAGTAGCGTAATGGAGGTATTGTCTTTAAAAATAAATATTTGTTAATGTTCCTCTTGTTTCATTGTTAATGTTCCTCTTGTTTCATTGTTAATGCTCCTCTTGTTTCACTGTTAATGTTCCTCTTGTTTCCTTGTTAATGTTCCTCTTGTTTCACTGTTAATGTTTCTCTTGTTTCCTAGTTAATGTTCCTCTTGTTTCATTGTTAATGTTCCTCTTGTTTCACTGTTAATGTTCCTCTTGTTTCCTTGTTAATGTTCCTCTTGTTTCACTGTTAATGTTCCTCTTGTTTCCTAGTTAATGTTCCTCTTGTTTCATTGTTAATGTTCCTCTTGTTTCACTGTTAATGTTCCTCTTGTTTCACTGTTAATGCTCCTCTTGTTTCACTGTTAATGTTCCTCTTGTTTCATTGTTAATGTTCCTCTTGTTTCATTGTTAATGTTCCTCTTGTTTCATTTAAAAACCTGAAAATTGTGTGACAAAAGACCGAGTGAAACCCTTAAGCTTCAGTACATTGACAAGAAGCCATTCTAAAGCAAGTAAACAAACTACCATTTACACTATGACACAAAAATAGTGTCATGAGACTTAATATTTGCGCTTTTTTTTTTTTTTTTTAAAGGTTTAAACGACTGTTTTTCTATTGCCACTGTGGCACTCTTTAAGTCATGTACTCATAACCCAATGAATCCCGTACTCTTCTTAAAAAATAATACCTCCATACCATACCCCCTCCCTCTTTTTCAGGAGAAAAAAATCGCTGGTTAGACCTTCTAATTTAGAACTAGATCTAGATTTAGAAGACGGCTCGCAAAATGTTCCCCAACATTGATTTATGAACTTTTCCTCTCCTAACTGACGATACCAATGTTGATTTGACGCCATTAAATGAAATTAAATTTCGGTTTTATTAACGTTAATTTGTGTTAAAATTATTTTGTTTATAATTAGAGCCTACATGCGGAAATACCCGATGACGTATAGTCTATGAAAACTTTTTTTTCTCGCTCTATAACCAAATTTAATTTTTTTTTTTTTAATTTCAACAGTCAACTAGAGTTTTACCCGGTGTGGCCAACGAGCTGGTATTCATTTTCCCAACGATATGCATCAATTACATCATTATCCTATTTCTAGAAAATTCTTTGAGACGATCATTACGCAATCGAAAAAAAAGGTCTTTCTTTCTTCTCTGTACCTGTCTTTTCTTTGTTTCTATCTCGCTTTCGATTTGTTCCTTTCTCTCTTTCTCTCTCCTCTCTCTCTCTCCTCCCTTTCTCTCTCTCCTCTCTCTCGATCTCTTTCTCTCTCTTCTCTCTCTCTCTCTCTTTCTCTCTCTCCTCTCTCTCTCTCTCCTCTCTCTCTCTCCTCTATCTCTCTCTCTCTCTCCTCTCTCTCTCTCTCCTCTCTCTCTCTCTACTCTCTCTCTTTCTACTCTCTCTCCCTCCTCTGTCTGTCTCTCTCTCTCTCTCTCTCCCATACACAAACGTATTCAGAATCTCGCGTAGAGTAAAGACCAACCAAAAGAAAAAGTTAATAAGAGTATCCGAGTCGACTGACAAGGGGCGGCGTCACTCAGACGTTTGGAGACGCAGTGAAACCCCTGACAGCGCGCTTGCACGGAGGTCACGACAACATTAAAGAGATCACCACGGCTTCCCAGGGCCACCCCCAACGAAGCCCTTCCCCCTCCCCTAAACCCTGATGCCTTTTTGACGCTTCTCATTTAACACGTTAACGGAGGTTGACATTCGGGACCCCTCGGTGGAACTCGGAAGAGATAAAAATGATGAACATTTCCTGGAAGACAAGAAACGAAACAAAACAAAAAAACAAACTCCTGGACAAACTCGAAAGAAAAAAGTTTGTGAGAAAATACTCAAAGATAAAGTTTCTTTCCTTTTATTTTTTTTTTCATCTTCTGTCTTCGTCTTCCTACGGTTGATTCCTTGGGCAGCGCGCGTCCAGCTCATGACAGGTACAACAAATGATTTGATTAAAAATCTTTTAGTGTGGACAAGTGTGTCATAAGACCTGAAATGTGGATATCAGAGAACATTCATGGGAACTATTTTTTTTTGGTTTGTTCCTGGGAACTACTTTATGTGTGTCCTAAAGTCTGATCTCAATCTTATTACATTCGACTGATTCAAAGAAACAAATTAACGAAGCACTTATACAGACTTTGAAATGTGCCAATGTTTGTTGTTGGTGCCATCAATTTCATGTTTCTTCTCTCTGTGACCAAATGTCTTACACAACTTTTTAAACTGTTAAACTAGCTTTACGATTGCTGTATTTCCGAGATGCCGGTGTAGAATAGTTTTTAGACAAGAACCATAGCCATAAATAAATATCTATGACAAGAACCTGTTATGGCTAACAGAGAAGTATTTTTGAAATAGGTTTTTTTTTAAAAAAATCTAACTCTTAAATGAAACTGAAAAACATTTGATGTAGTTTTTACTTCCGGACTGTTTTGGACTTTCATTTTTCAGTTTTGGACTTTAAAAAAAAAGTTTTGGAATACCTTTATTTATTTATTTTTTAAAAATTAAAATTCTTAAAATAGTTATATCTACCTGAATAGTCTTAACATTCTAATATAACACAAGAATACTCGTAGGACTCAGTTATTTTCTCATTTTTAGTCATGTCCCTCTTTCAGACCTTTGCTGTTTATAGGGCAGTTGATTGATCCTCTGTTTCATTGGCCAACGGTTAATAAGCAGGGTGTCAGGTACCCATTACATTTGGGTGGACTCAGGGACGTCCGAAATTCAGAATCCCTCTCTTCGTAATGAACGTCTGTAATTTATAAGATCAGATAAGATAAGGTTTGTGCTATAAATATGTATAAATATTCCGTGTTGTAAACAATTTTGACTTTAGTCGCAACGGTCGTGATATATAAACCTTCACCTTCAGTTCTACGGAAGAATTGTGACAATTGTCTTCAAACCTAATGTCTCATAAAACTAAAACGCTAATTAACTTTACTAAGCCCAATATTAGAATAAGCATCCTCTGTTTTGGGATCCCATAACTCGAGAAAACATAAAGAAACTAGAAAAAAAAAAATAGAGCGCAGTGAGATTTATAACAAATGATTATTCAAATGTGATTAGCACCATTAGTAAAATCACAAAATTGAGAGACACTTTAGGGCAGAAAAACAAAAAAAAGTAGCTATAAGAAGATAACATTACAGATTTGATTCAATGTATGATCCAAACTGTTTGATAGAATTGCACATTGTATAAGCTTTGTGGTTTTTTTTCTAAAAGTATTTTTGTGTGTTTTTTGTTCTTGTCATCAATTGTTTTTGTTTAGCGCAGTTTCATGTTTTTAGCTTTTTTCAATACGCTATGATTCTATCACTTTCTCAATACGCTATGATTCTATCACTTGTCTCAATACGCTATGATTCTATCACTTTCTCAATACGCTATGATTCTATCGCTTTCTCAATACGCTATGATTCTATCACTTTCTCAATACGCTATGATTCTATCACTTGTCTCAGTACGCTATGATTCTATCACTTGTCTCAATACGCTATGATTCTATCACTTTCTCAATACGCTATGATTCTATCACTTGTCTCAATACGCTATGATTCTATCACTTGTCTCAATACGCTATGATCCTATCACTTTCTCAATACGCTATGATTCTATCACTTGTCTCAAAACGCTATGATTCTATCACTTGTCTCAATACGCTATGATTCTATCACTTGTCTCAATACGCTATGATTCTATCACTTGTCTCAATACGCTATGATTCTATCACTTGTCTCAATACGCTATGATTCTATCACTTGTCTCAATACGCTATGATTCTATCACTTTCTCAATACGCTATGATTCTATCACTTTCTTAATACGCTATGATCCTATCGCTTTCTCAATACGCTATGATTCTATCACTTTCTGAATACGCTATGATCCTATCACTTTCTCAATACGCTATGATTCTATCACTTGTTTCAATACGCTATGATTCTATCACTTGTCTCAATACGCTATGATTCTATCACTTGTCTCAATACGCTATGATTCTATCGCTTGTCTCAATACGCTATGATCCTATCACTTTCTCAATACGCTATGATTCTATCACTTGTCTCAATACGCTATGATTCTATCACTTGTCTCAATACGCTATGATTCTATCACTTGTCTCAATGCGCTATGATTCTATCACTTGTCTCAATACGCTATGATTCTATCACTTTCTCAATACGCTATGATTCTATCACTTTCTCAATACGCTATGACTCTATCACTTTCTCAATACGCTATGATTCTATCACTTTCTCAATACGCTATGATTCTATCACTTTCTCAATACGCTATGATTCTATCACTTTCTCAATACGCTATGATTCTATCACTTTCTCAATACGCTATGATTCTATCACTTTCTCAGTACGCTATGATTCTATCACTTTCTCAATACGCTATGATTCTATCGCTTGTCTGGACCATTTGGGAAAAGGAGGGGGGGGTGTATCTTGTAAATGTTTCTTTGATCACTTTTTAGATGCATTTTTAAAAAAAAGCTGAAAGATCTGAATTCAAACTCAAAGGCTCAAGCCACACTCTAACCACTGTGCCAGCGAAGCTCTTACGAAAATAAAAGGTTTTATAGTTATCTATTGTAAGCTTCAAATTTTAAAGTGGTGGCCTATTTCTCTACAAAGTATAAACGGACTAATTCAACTTATACCAAAACATCAATCAAGTATAATTTCTTTCCCGTGTTCGATACCAAACAAAATCATTAATTACAAATAGTAAATTAACTAATTTGTTTATTATTTAAACTGATTATTGTTTTGTCAGGTAAAAGAAATAATTGTGCCAAATTTTAGCTTGATTCCTGATCGGGTGTGTCAGAAATAACGTTTACAAACTTTTGACCAGACAGAGAGGCAGGCAGACAGACAGAGTGAGTTGATA
Source organism: Biomphalaria sudanica (assembly GCA_036873155.1). Taxonomy (NCBI): domain Eukaryota; kingdom Metazoa; phylum Mollusca; class Gastropoda; family Planorbidae; genus Biomphalaria; species Biomphalaria sudanica. Next base: position 170,215 of record JAZGLO010003512.1, read on the forward strand.
TAAGCTTTGTAAAAACTACTTTACTTCTTGTCCAACATTGACTCCAGTAACAATGATGTAAACACTACGTCAATGTACAGATTTGCCATATGGCGATTTACTGCAAGATTAAGAACATCCTATTGTTTCTTTAACAAGTCGTCTATAAACATGTCGATTATCTTGGTTCTGAACAGAGAGAGTCAAAAACCTTTTTTTTTAAACAGAAACGCGTGGCATCTAAAGCATTGATTCCCAAAGTGGTCTATATAGACCCCCAGGTGTCTACGAAGACTTCCAAGGGGTCTACGAGACAAAAAAAAAGTTTGGGAACCACTGATCCAAAGCAGACGACGCGTCTGTTTGGTTAAGGATATGATAATAAGGACGCCGACCACATGCATTTTAACTCCTCTACTCTCAAACCTCCCACCCACCCCCTTCCCATGTCTTCCTTTCCAACATACATACATACATAATCTTCACAGCTTGTTGGGCATTCGTGTGCAATGGGTTAACAATACTTCACACGTGCCCTGTCTTCTTCAAGCTGTCATGTCCCCTCGGGTTTTACGACGTCCCCCCTGAACAAGCAACACGTGTTTCTGATTATTAGGCTTTCATAGTATTTATCTCTCTGCCACTATAAGGTTAACCCCTCACCCCCGACACACACGCTTATCCTCCCGCCTTTTTCCCAAACACATAAACATTAACCCTATTCTACTTTTGTTTTTTTTTGTTTCACAAACCGATTCTCATTTTTCCTAATAGGATAACAGCTGTTTGGGTCATATATATGTCACAGGTGACGAATGCATAACTTCTAAGCCAGCATGAGTACAACCCCCCCCCCCTCCCTCTGGTTCCCGTGTTTTATTTCGGTCCTGACCACAGACAAATCTCTGTTGATGCTGACCAACGAAAACCTGACTGCTTGAAACAAAGCGGTGGTCGTCGTTGCATTGACAATGCTTGGCGCACTGCTTATAACATTGTTATTGTTATGGTAGTGTATTGCACAGTGGTAGATATAAAGATATGGGCACTTCTACCTACATGTATAAATAATTCTAGTAAGACATAGGGCCTAGAGCTCTGGGTGGTCATCTAGATCTAGGTGGACATTAGTTCTGGGTGGTCATCTAGTTCTAAATGGATGTTTAGTTCTAGGTAGTCATCTAGTTCTAGGTGGTCATCGAGTTATAAGACATATAGTTTTAAGTAAACATCTAGAAATAGGTGCACAACTCGTTTTAATAGGGGAATCTTTTTCTAGGCAGGTATCAAGTTCAAATTGCGAATTTAGTTTTAAATGGATACTCAGTTCAAAGCTCTAAATGGTGAACTAGTTCTAAGTGGGCATCTACTTCTTGGTGGTTATTTAGCTCTAAGTGGTCATCTAACTCTAACTGGGCATCTCGTTTAAATTTAAATTTATATAGTTCCAGTTCTCAGTGGGCATCTCGACATTTAGCTCTAAGTGGAAATTTAGCTCTAAGTGGACATTTAGCTCTAAGTGGTCATCTAGTTACAGATTGACATTTAGCTCTAAGTGGACATCAAGTTCGAGCTGGACATTTAGCTCTGGTCATCTAGTTCTAGGAGGACATCTACATTAGGTGGACATCTAGCTCTAGTTGGACATCTAGTTTATATATGTGCTGAAGCCAGCTTTAACAGATAAATGCACTCAATTTTAATGGTTGTCCTATGAAAATATATATATATAATTCTCTTCAGTTTTCATGGCTATAGAGTTTGGAAATAAAAGTAATGGAAAGATCACTCTTTTATTTCTTCAAGTAAGACGGACTAGAGTTATCCCACGTAATTTTAGAGGCGAAAAAAAAAGAGGGGGGGGGAGTACAAGTAGTATTCCCCCGTCACTAAATTCAGGGCCGGACTTGACCATTGTGGGTCCAATGCGAAACGGATTTTTCGGGCTCAGTTTGGGCAGGGATACAGATAATAAGTGAAAATTAAGAGTTTGTATTACAAAATAAATTCGTCTTTGCATTTTATTCATTCTTTACTACGCACAGAATTACTACACGAACCTTGCGTGTAGCGAAGTCCTACAGTATATCATATCTGTTTCCTTTATAGATCACGCTCAATAGCAAGAATTATCAAATGTTCCAATCTATCTACGAGAATTATTGGCCTCAAGTAATTCTTCATTAGTTTGAGGCGCGAGAAGCTTCTTTCACTAAATTCCACAATTAAGGGTATTGCATAATGCCGCTTTTTTTTTATCGCACCTAGGATTGGCGTTTTCCATATTGAATGACACCTTAAAATGACAACTTTTGTCTCTATATTTCAGGAGATTTTTATGAGTTTTCTAAAGATTTTAATAATTTCCGGATATTTTAGTATATTTTGCTATTTCAGGAGATTTCCAGGAGTTCCTGGTAAATCGTCAGGATGCCGCGGGGGAAATCTGTTATAAGTTATAAAATGGTTTTAATTTAATAATTCATACACCTAGAATTATCGCGGGTCCTATGAAAGTGCGGGTCCTATGAAAGTGCGGAGCCCACAGCGGTTTGCATAGGTTGCAGTGGCCTAAAGTCGGCCCTGCAAATTAGTGGCGTATGCTTACGCCGCGGGTCGGCTAGTAAGAGATAATTTCCAAACCACTCAAACGCCTGCAACATTTAATTAATTCTACACTTGTATTGTCAGAGCGACAAAGAGATTAGTTTAAAATGTAGTGTACAGTTTCATTTTTTTTTAAAACCATGCGTCTTTTCTTATAACCTAATGTTGCCCAAACTAGGTCCCGCGGACAATAACCGGCCCATGATACAGTGCGGCGTGACCCCGAGATCAATCTTTTATAGTAGGCTTCAACACTAACCAGCGACGTCGCAAGCTGTGGTAGTTTAGACCGATAGCTCATTGCTACGTCACAAATCTGACGTCATGACAATTTAGAGAACTTTGTAGCATTGGAAAATCACATTTCTAAGATCTTTCATCTGTAGCACAAACCAATTTCTATTTGTAAGTTGACAACAATGATCTTTAATTGATAGTGTCCTTGACATTAGTTAGAATAGAAAATTTATTGTGAAAATCCACATTATTATTAGGAAATTATTTTATGAGATCTACGTGTAATTATGGGGACGGGATGGCTGAGTGGTAAAGTGCTTGAATTTCTCAATTGAGTGTCTTTGGTTCGAATCTCGGTGGATTGGGATTTGAAATTTCGGAAAAATAAGGACACACACCCCTTAGTCTACCCAAAGCTAATTGGTACCTGACAATAGTTTGGGGAATGGAAAGGCGGCTGGTCACATCCTGTGGGAAGGGTGACACTAAAAGTGGGCATTATTATATATTTCAAACCTGGGCACACGGGTACTGCTAGTAAAGGTTAATTCTCATGAGCCATCGTTGAAGACGTGCGTGGAAGTCATGCTTACGTCAGCACCTGGCCATTACATCAAAAAACTAAGATACACACACACACAGCCTTGCCTGGATCGCCCTCACCTCCGTCTCTTTTCTTCTCCCAATGTTGAGTGGCGGCAGCTATCATTTCCTGCTTTAACTCTGCATGCCGTGACACCTTCGGCCAGAGCTTTCAACACTGGGTTGGTTTTTTTTTTTGTTTTTTTTTACTAGATTGGGATTTTTCTATGTAACCTCACAGAGAAACACTATGCTTTAAATATATCAACAACTCCTCTCTCTCTCTCTCTCTCTCTCTGTATGTCTGTGTATCTATCTATCTATCTATCTATCTATCTATCTATCTATCTATCTATCTATCTATCTATCTATCTATCTATTTATATCCCCTTCTCTTTCTATCATATATAGATATAGATATATCTTTCAACTTTATATTGTATTTATTATAATTAGACATGCTTTATCTGGGCATCATGATGATTACAGATTTAAAAGAAAATTTAAGATGCAAAAAAAAATACCTAGCTTATATTTTGTAAACCTTATACGTTTCTTATCTTATCTTATATAATACAGACGTTTCTTTAAAAAAGAAGATGATAACGACCTACGCGTCATGCATTTAGTCATGCATATTAACCAATGGCCTAAACTCCGCCAAGTCACTGGTTTTCCTGGCTAGCTCAGGCAACCTATTCCATGCTCTAATAGCGCTAGGGAAGAAGGAGCTTTTGTAACAATTTGTCCTAGAATATGGAACGAGGAGCCAACCAATAGTGATATCTCGGAAAGACAGTCCTTATGAATTCTATGTTTGTCAAAATTATCTCAAGAAGTGACTTCCTTTCAGGACCTTAGACAATGATCTTAGTGTTGACCCGAGACCAATCGTCATAGAAGGCCTGAACACTGACCTACTACGTCACAATCTGTGGACAGTGGAGACCAATAGCTCGTTGCCACGTCACGGGTATGTACAGCGGATGGCAGCGGGCAGGGTATGAACCCGGGACCATGGAAACGACCGAATAACAGTCGAGTGCGCATACCTCACGACCAGCCAGCCATCCACTTCCAATTGCATTGATAGCGTCGTCAAATTTTGCTGTACAGAAGACAGTATAGCCCGCTATCACAAACGCTCTGGGGCTCCAGGGCCCGTCTGGCCCCAAATAGAGAGCAAGCAAGCTGATCAGCCTTTGGTTTCTAATGTTCTGGGGAGCGCCACAGATGATTGACAGCCTCTTAAAGAAGTTCGGCATCAGATTTCGGAAGACTTAGAGCCGGCCTCGCGAAACAAGGGCGGGTTATTTGAAGAAGGATAATTAGCCGTGTTATCTACACAAGGGACAAAAAAACAAAACCTTTAAAAAAAATCTAACTCTGCATGTATGTGTCTTGGGAGTGAAGGACGCTAACTAAAACAAATAACAATGGTCGCTCTTCGAGTTGAACATCTCCAGAACTATTTTCTCACAAAACAAGAACGGGGGAGACTTATGATCATTGTCAGGGGTACCGTCAGGCGACTTTCTCGCGCGTTATTTTTCTTTTCTCACCCCCCCCCCTTTTTTTTTTCTTTCTTTTTTTCCTACGCGTTTCTGTAACAAACTTTGGCATTAGGGGAGACAAGTATGTCGAAACATAATCACTCATTATATTTTTCTTTTTTTCAAATTCTCTCCCCTTGTTTCCTCATTCTGTGATTTTAACTTAACGAAAAGTAAAAAGAATGGATGAGTATAAGTATCTGTTAAGGAGGGAAAGGGGGGGCTGGCAGGAAAGGAGGAAAGAGGGGAGGAGTTTCAAATGTTTGATGGCAAAACCAAACGTGCTAATGGAAATCTATATTATGTAACATTTCGCTGAGAAAATACGGGACGCTGAGAGCTGGAGATAAATATTCTCCGGAACTATTTATCCTCGTCAATGATAACTCGAACCTTCCCCTTTCGCCCCTACCACCACGGGCGTCGCCCCCACCCCCCTCCTCCCTTCTCACGGGGTCCCCTGCTCGTTGTTTGGTTTATGAAGATATGGGGAATGCATTTTGTAGGAGGATAACTATCTTTTTATTTCAGGGTGGACCTGATCTCTTCTCAACGTGTGTGTGTGTGTGTGTGTGTGTCATATTGGAATGCACTTTAGCTTTAAATATTTCATAATAAGAAAAAAAAATGATGAGAGATGCAGAAACAAGGGAAATAAGTAGAAAAAAAAACAAAAAACTAACTATAAAGGGGAGAAAGTCATATCTATATTTTGTAAAAGAAGATTTTCTCTACCTAATCACAAAATAAAGGGCGAGAAGCGAATCCAAGAATGAGGGTGGATTTATCTAAATGAAATAAAGATGACTGGAGTGTGAGGGACGATGTCTGCATCTCATTGAATCTCCACAAGAAGAGCTTTAGAAGCTGGCCCTTAAAGAGTCTAATTCTTGGAATGTCCAACACAAAAACTCCTGAAAACTTTGAAAGAGTCCCTCCGTTGGAATGTTTAGCAAAAAAAAACAACTTAAGATAATGGCTATTATAGAGTTGGATTCTTGGAATGTCCTAGTCCTACAAAAGGACTTCAGAACGTAGTTCTGAAAGAATCCCTTCCTTGCAATGTTTAGCGAAAGGACTTTACAATTTAGAAGCTGACTCCTAAAGATTACCATCCTTGGAATGTCCTACAAAAGGACTTCAGAATGTGGCTTTGAAAGAATCTCTTCCTTGGAATGTTTAGCGAAAGGACTTAACAACTTAGAAGCTGACTCTTAAAGAGTCCAATCCTTGAAATGTCCTACAAAAGGACTTCAGAAAGTGAAACTGAAAGCAGCCGCAAGTACCTGCAAAGATCCTGGAAGTTGTCTATTAGATTGGGTCAAGTTACAAACATTGTTCATTTTACAGAAGAGTCTAAATCGTGCGTTTCCTGTCAGATAGTTGTGTACCAAACTTCAAACATCAAAGACAGCACATACAAAATTAAGTCAAAGGCCGAACGGACAAATATGATCAACTTATGAACGTTCAATGTCCATTGAAAGGAAAAAAAACACGAAAAATATGAAGACGCACATATACAAGTCGTACTGCTTCCACGTAGGTATATTATTATTATTATTATTATTATTATTATGTTAGAAATGAACGAGTAGTCATTCTCTGGCGCTGCCAGGGTCGAGTTTCGCTAAAGAGAAACAAAATTCATCGTAGTCCCTTTAACAGTTTCCACTGAGGAATTTTCTGGTGATGTGGCAGGTCTGCAGCAGTACCGCCCTCTGACAGGCAACGAAGATGTTCCTAGGAAAGTTAAGGGCCGTGTAGGTGTCTGTGAGGTCAGTTGTTATTATCCCCTCGATTGATATTATTATTATCATCATTATTATTATTATTATTATTATTTCTCAAACGTTTCACAATATAATAGCATTACGAGTCTCCAAGGGAACACATTGAATATTTACTTCGAACCCAATGGATAGACGTTTTATTTATATGTATTTCCAGGTTTGCATATACAGGTGTCAACCTTGAAAACATTGAGACAGCCGCCAATACGATCAGACACAGTTACACTGATGTGTTTGGCAGACTATCGAAATAAAAAGGAATTTAACGACTTCTCCAAACGTTCTCCGTAACGAGACTTGCACTATTTACACGTAAAAATACGTTCGATGTTACAGATACTCGTGTTATTACCACGTGTGGCTATTGACACGGCAGCGGCTGCAGCAGCGGAGAAATTAAAAGTACTCATGCGCGCTTATGGTGCTCGTGTTGCCGATGTTCGCGCGTGTGTTTAAACGTGAGTGTTTCTTTTTTTTTTTGTTTTGTTTTTTCAAACTATTTTTATGAGATTTCAATGTTAGGGTCCAATTACTGTTTTGATAGTGGAGTGTCAAGAGGACGATACTGAGACTAGCAAGGGGAAGATAATTATGTAAACATTGTTTATTTGTGCGTTTCGATTGGTTGAAGCAGTCGCACCTCGAATAAAGAAATTTTAGAGCCAGCGAAAACACTTTAGCGTGATGTCATCCGGGCATGTTCTGTGGATGTTGTCTACGTGTGAGTGTGTGTGTGTGTGTGTGTGTGAGGGTCAATTGAAAACACACTCTCTAGGTCACTCTAGGTACACTAGGTGTGGAGAAGAAAAGGAGAGGACACATGATTTTTTTTTCACGTTTCACGAGATCCTCCTTCCACGACGTTGAGGTCTCGACTCTCGATTTCATATACATCCTATATTTATTGTACAATAGGGCATTTCTAGATCCCCTAGAGGTGTCAATAGGGCATTTCTAGACCCTCTAGAGGTGTCAATAGGGCATTTCTAGACCCTCTAGAGGTGTCAATGGGGCATTTCTAGACCCCTAGAGGTGTCAATAGGGCATTTCTAGACCCCCTAGAGGTGTCAATAGGGCATTTCTAGACCACCTAGAGGTGTCAATGGGGCATTTCTAGACCCCCTAGAGGTGTCAATAGTGCATTTTTAGACCCCCTAGAGGTGTCAATAGGGCATTTCTAGACCCCCTAGTGGTGTCAATAGGGCATTTCTAGACCCCCTAGAAATGTCAATAGGGCATTTCTAGTTCCCTAGAGGTGTCAATAGGGCATTTCTAGTTACCTAGAAGTGTAAATGGGGCATTTCTAGACCCTCTAGAGGTGTCAATATGGCATTTCTAGACACCCCAAAGGGGTCAATAGGGCATTTCTAGATCCCCTAGAGGTGTCAATAGGGCATTTCTAGATCCCCTAGAGGTGTCAATGGGGCATTTCTAGATCCCCTAGAGGTGTCAATGGGGAATTTCTACCCCCTAGAGGTGTCAATAGGGCATTTCTAGACCCCCTAGAGGTGTCAATAGGGCATTTCTAGATCCCCTAGAGGTGTCAAAAGGGCATTTCTAGATCCCCTAGAGGTGTCAATGGGGCATTTCTACACCCTAGAGGTGTCAATGGGGCATTTTTAGACCCCCTAGAGGTGTCAATAGGGCATTTCTAGATCCCCTAGAGGTGTCAATAGGGCATTTCTAGATCCCCAAGAGGTGTGAATGGGGCATTTCTTGGTCCCCTAGAGGTGTCAATAGGGCATTTCTAGACCCCCTAGAGGTGTCAATAGGGCATTTCTAGATCCCCTAGAGGTGTCAATATGGCATTTCTAGACCCCTTAGAGGTGTCAATGGGGCATTTCTAGACCCGCTAGAGGTGTCAATAGGGCTTTTCTACCCCCTAGAGGTGTCAATAGGGCATTTCTAGACCCCCTAGAGGTGTCAATGGGGCATTTCTAGATCCCCTAGAGGTGTCAATGGGGCATTTCTACACCCTAGAGGTGTCAATGGGGCATTTTTAGACCCCCTAGAGGTGTCAATAGGGCATTTCTAGATCCCCTAGAGGTGTCAATAGGGCATTTCTAGATCCCCAAGAGGTGTGAATGGGGCATTTCTTGGTCCCCTAGAGGTGTCAATAGGGCATTTCTAGACCCCCTAGAGGTGTCAATAGGGCATTTCTAGATCCCCTAGAGGTGTCAATATGGCATTTCTAGACCCCTTAGAGGTGTCAATGGGGCATTTCTAGACCCCCTAGAGGTGTCAATAGGGCATTTCTAGACCCCCTAGAGGTGTCGATAGGGCATTTCTAGACCCCCTAGAGGTGTCAATAGGGCATTTCTAGACCCCTTAGTTGTAGAGTTGTCAATCCTACATTTCTAGACCCTCTAGTTGTAGAGTTGTCAATCCTACATTTCTAGACCCTCTAGTTGTAGAGTTGTCAATCCTACATTTCTAGATCCTCTAATTGTAGAATTATAAATTCATCAAATCGTATTCTATGTTTTTGTAGTAAAATACGTTTTTTTTGTTGTTTTTTTACAAAGATTATATCAATTTACTCTGTCTGTCTGTCTGTCTGGTAAAATATTTGAACTTCCACTTCCCATTCTCGGATCAAGTTGAAATTTTGCATAATTATTTAGAGTTATCTTTCCCCAACGCTGATGAGTTCCTACTGCCCGCAGGTTACTGGTTCAGGTGCCAGTTGATTGCCTTTGCCGCTTTGCCCACTGTGATAACAGTTCCGCCTATATCCGAGCCACAGTGAAGAGCACGAGTTGGACGAGTACGATAAGAAGATAAGATTGATATAAATTAGTCATAATAACAGACAAAACAAACTAAAATACATACATTTTTAAATGTTCAAACAACAGACACATTTTTAAGCGTACACTCCATTACCCTTTCTCTCTCTCTCTCTCTTCTCTCTCTCTCTCTCTCTCTCTCTCTCTCTGTGTCTCTCTCTTTTTATCTCTCTGTCTCTCTCTCTCTTACTCTCTCTCACTCTCTCTCTCACACACTCACACACACACATCACACTGAGAAAAACGTTATCCTTTAAGGACATACAAACATAAGTATTGGAAACCGAAAAAAAAAAGCGACAAAAACAAAAAACAGCAAAACTACAAGTTCAAAACAAAGCAAAATGAAAACAAAAACACAAAAAAATCAGCTAGCAAATAAATAAAGCGCGTAGAGAACACACGGCATGATGACCTCAATCCTATTAACCAGAAATGACCAATCACAGCTGCGATAGCTATCGAGGCCACTGCAGGACATGCGCAGTGGGAGGAGAAGAGAGGAACCCGGGCCATCACGCTGAGGCCATTATAAGTAATGACCTGCTATCACAGGGAACACCCGGCCAGACTCCGAGTCTCCGGCCACTTCTGCAAACGACATTTTTCTGATGAGTTTTTACTTTTTTTTTTGTTTATTAACTTTTTTAAAAAAACAACCCCCTTCCACCCCCACCCCCCAAAGCACTTTTCTGTGTTGTCCCCTCAACATTTTCCGCCCCCTTCATAACAAGGCAGTCGCCCAGGGACCGGGTGAGCCCAAATGAAATATCTGATTATGAAAGTAGATTTTGGAGTGGGAGTATAGGCCGACTTATCGTATTTATTTCTTATATGTGTGTGTGTGTGGTGGAGGGCTGGAGAAGAGGAACTATCGTCTGCTAGATAACGAAACGTTATAATTTCAACTTAGATTTGTTATGGAAGTCGGGCCCGCGAAAGCACGATCGTTTTTTAAAGTTCTGATATCTTTATATAACATCTTTATTAAATATTTTCATTGCTACGATGCCTCTCTCTCTCTCTCTCTTTCTCTCTCTCTCTCTCTCATTTCTTATTCCCAATCTCACAGTCTCTCCTAGGAAGTATCTTAATGTTCATTGATTCTTAGTCATAGTTTTGATTCTCTTTCATAGTCAGTCATTCTCTAAAATTTACAATCATTCTCTCAAATTTACCATCATTCTCTCAAATTTACCATCATTCTCTCAAATTTACCATCATTCTCTCAAATTTACCATCATTCACTCAAATTTACCACCATTCTCTCAAATTTACCATCATTCTCTCAAATTTACCATCATTCTCTCAAATTTACCATCATTCTCTCAAATTTACCATCATTCTCTCAAATTTACCATCATTCTCTCAAATTTACCATAATTCTCTCAAATTTACCATCATTCTCTCAAATTTACCATCATTCTCTCAAATTTACTATCATTCTCTCAAATTCGCCCGCATTTACTTAAATTCACATCATTTTCTCAAATTCACCATCATTTTCTCGAATTAGCCATCAAATTCTCAAATTCACCATCACTGTCTTAAATTCATCATCATTTTCTAAAATTCGCCAACTTTCTCTTAAATTCACCATAATTTTTCTGAAATTCACCATCACTTAAATTCACTATCATTTTCTCAAATTAACCACTATTCTCTTGGATTCACCAACATTTCTTGACATTCATTCTCCCGAGTGTTTACCCTCTAATTCTAGCCAAGTGATAAATATTAAAGCTTTCTCCTGTCATTTTCTCTTTCTCTTTCTCTCTCTCTTTCACCCTTGCTCTTTTCTCTCATTTTTTCTCTCGTATTTCCAATTCCTCCCTCTATTTATGACTCACGCTTACCCCCCCCCCTTCTCTTTATCTCGCCTTTTCTTTCCTATTTTTAACCTTCTCTCTATATATACATATAAATATGTTTCTTCTATTTCTCTCTCACACACTCTTTTTATTTGCATACAGACACACATACACAGAAAAGACCAATTGAGGTTTCCATAACAAGAAATCCTATTTGTCGTTCCTCGAAAGATGTGGATGAATCTACGGAAAGCCGAGTAGATCATTGATAAGATCCTTCTGCTGAATCAGTTTTGACTTCCTTTATTAAAAGTTTCCATTTCTAGACAATAGAGGTTTCACTAATTCTTTTTTTTTGTTATCAAGCTTTGTGCCTTTGAATGTTTCGTTTTAGATGGTCATTTGTATAGGTCTGTGTATTGAGCTTTGGTTGTAGATAGTTGCTAGTAAAGAAAAACAAATTCAACGTAATGTCATAGAAAAATTATTCAAATCGCATTCCAAACATATAAGTACGGCCTCTGAAACGATCTAATGAATATTCATGCCAAGTTTCTACAAGATTGGTGAAGCAGTGATGATTTCAATAAATAATACAAGAATAGACAGACACCTTACCATCTAGACAATAGAATATAGATATAAACTGAAAGAGAACGTGATTCCTTCGTGTGTATCTTTTGTTACACTCATCCAAACACGCGAATTCACACACACACACACACTTACGTACAGACACTTTCCTCATCCCATAGGCTAGGACAAATTTGTACAAATACTCCTTCTTCCCTAGTGCTATTAGAGCATGGAATGGGTTGCCTGAGCTAGCCAGGAAAACCAGTGACTTGGCAGAATTTAAGTCATGCATGACTGAATGCATGACGCGTAGGACGTTATCATCTTTTTTTTGTTTGTTTGAAGTAGTGTCTGTATTATATAAGAATAAGATAAGAAGACACACACTTAAACACGCGTTATTCGAAAGGTTACGTTTTTCTTTTTCTTCCCCCCCCCCCCCCGCCCCATAACAGAAACCCAGTAGCAATTACACAAAGAAAATCCAGCCAATTGAAAACAGAACAAACCAAATATTCTTAAATAAAACTATTTTCTATTTTTAAATTAAACAAAGCTCACATGCATGGAGTGAATGGCTGCAGTATCTCTCAGTATTGCAATTTTGATTTATATAAAAGAAAATTAATTAATTACCACTAATTGATTAAATAATTGTTTAATTTTTTGCATTGATTCGTGATTATTCATCGAATAATCTAATGACGAGTAAATGAAATTAGTTGGTGAAAAAAAGCGGTTGGTCGTTGTGATTGCGAAATAGATCCTCCGTTAACAGTGGGCCACAAAAAACAGAAGGCTTTCATAATATCTTCCCGGTAGATCGCAAGGTCTGAAAGGGAGACTTTACTTTTTACACGCGATTAGAAATGAGATTTTCCAATGCTAAAAAGCTCGCACACAAATTATGGCATACCATTAAAAATACATACTTGAGCAGCAATACCTATATTCTGTACAACAGATACACAAAGTGGCTAACAAGTTATTGTTCTTTGAGTATAAAAATCTTCAATTAACCCAAAATGGTGAAGAAGAAGAAAAAAGGGAAAGAAAGATAACTCTTGGACATCATTACGTTTAAGCCAAACCTTTATTATGTGGCAGTCTCTTCATTGTAAAACTATTAAAACATACAGTATAATGCTTTATTTATTGACGTTCTTTTGTGATTTTTTATTCTTGTGGCTGTGTACAAATAATATACAAATATAAAATGACCGTGAAATTCTTGAATTCTTATATCCCTCAACAATTTCGTTAGAAGGAAAGAAATAGGTTATCAAAGGGAAACAACTGTCTAATTACTGTAAACTATTTGTGGAAGCGGTTGACGGCCTTGCATCAAGATCTTGTTTAATATACATTAGCATTACCCACAGGCTACGCCCGTTGCTTTGTTCCTAAGCTGAATGTAGTTTATTTAGCCATCGAACTTTCCATTTTTATTTCTTAACTGTAAAATAAAAATATCAGAAAGGCCACAAATAAACGCTCCACCGTACAATGCTTAAGAAAGCTAATTTTGGTCAGTTGATTTACGTTGATTGAATCGGCTCATAAATTCGAGTTTCGCTCTCTTTCTCTCTTGGATCCACACACTGACTGTAATAAATAGTCAAAAGCTAAAAAGCTGAGGTATCCTGAAAAAAATAATCTTATTCATTTAGTTCTTAATGGAAATGGCTACCTGCGGTATGCGATCTTGGTTGTGGTCTCGATGGCCCCGGGCTCATAACCAGCCCTCTGCCATCCTCCGTCGTCCTGCGGGAGGTTTGGGCTACGAAGTGGATTTTCTTAAACTCCGAGGGAATATCCAAATAATGTCAAACATTTTACAAATATAATTTGTTCATTTACTGTCTGATGGTTGTTGTCTTTTTCTGAACAAAGCTTCTATCAACTCTGTCAGTCTGGTCAAAAGTTGGAACATTTTGTGTCTCACATTGCCCATTCTCGGATCAAATTAAAATTTGGACAATTATTCATTGAGCCTGATAAGTCAAAACTTTAACCAATTAGTTAAATAATTATTGGTGACTAATTATTTTGTTTGATATCGAAATAAGCCGCATAAGGGGAATAAATGCTACTTAATGAGAGATAGGGATTATGTCCCGTTATTAAAAAAACAATCTATATATATGTATAATTCTCTTCATGGCTCAAGAGTTTTGACACGCAAGCAAGAAGTAAAGAAAAGATCACTCTTTTATTTCTGCAAGTTGGACGAACTAGAGTTACGCCAGGAAAAAAAAGAGGGGTGGGGGAGAACAAGAAGTAGTCACGTTGTGACCAAGAAAGATCACTCTTTTTTTTTTTTTTTTCTACCTCGCGAAGCGGCGAAAAAAGAGGGCTGGGGGAGAACAAGTAATCTACTCTGTATTCACCCTTCACTTAATAGCAGGGCCGGACTCAACCGTTGTGGGGCCCTATGCGAAACGAATTTCGCGGGGCCAAGTTTGGGTAGGGATACGGATAATAAGTGAAATTTAAGAGTTTGTATTAGAAAATAAATTCGTCTTTGCCTTTTATTCATTCTTTACTACGTACAGAACTACTTTGCGAGCCTTGCGTGTATCGAAGTCATACAGTATATGAAAATTTTTATTTCTAACATAGATCACGCTCAATAGCAAGAATTACCAAATGTTTAGATCTATCTACGAGAGTTGTTGACCTCAAGTAATTCTTCCCTAGTTTGAGGCGCTAGAAGCTTCTTTAACTAAATTCCAAAATTACGGGATAATGCCGTTTTTTTTTTTATCGCGCGTAGGATTGGCATTTTCCATATTGAATGACACTCCAAAATGACAATTTTTGTCTATATATTTCAGGAGATTCGTATGAGTTTTCTAAAGATTTTAATAATTTCCGGATATTTCCAGGACTTTTTCGTATATTTTGCAATTTCAGAAGATTTCCAGGAGACCGCGGGAAATCTGTTATAAGTTATACAGTGGTTTAATTTAATAATTTATACACCTAGAATTAGCGCGGGTCCTATGAAAGTGCGGGGCCCACTGCAGTCGCCTAAGTGCGGAGCCCACTGCGGTCACCTAAGGCAGGCCCTGCAAAATAGCGGCGTATGCTACGCCGCCGGGCGACTAGTAACTTACAAATAAAAAAAATAAAACTTATGAAATACTCAGAAAGACACAAAGATGTATGTTTTATGGTGTTTTTGGTATAATTCCTTCTTTACTTTGAAGTCTTCTATCTTGAAGAATTTCTAAATTTAGTTAATTTATTCTTTGGTTATGAATCTCACTGATCTATTTTGTGTCTGTTCCGGTTTTCTAATGTTTCCTCTAAACAGAGGATGCACATTCTATTATTGACCTCTAACCAATAGCGAAATAATTACCAGAGCTAGTCAAAAAGATAATTTCATAGTCTCATACTATCGGGGGTGCTGTGGCTGAGTGGTAAAGCGCTTGGCTTCTGAACCTGGGGTCCTGTGTCATCTCTGTGATGACTTGGATTTTTAATCTCTTGATTTTTAGGGCACATCATCTATAGATCACAAGGTCTGAAAGGGGAACATTACTAACACTATCAATATTACTTTCCTTGTTTGTTATTTGAGGGGAGGAGGGTGTTTGAGAAACTGTGTATTACTCAATCAGTTTTCACAATAGCAAGCACATTTAATGTTGACACTATTTGGCATAAGAAGTCAAGATATCTTTCAAATTCTACAGATCCAAGCCATAAAGGATATGAGCTTGTTTGTTTTGTTTTTTTTAAGCAAAAAAAGAATCCACTTTGGTTTTTTGAAGATTTTTTGTTTGAAAATAAATTCGTCTTTTAATTTTATTCATACTTTACTAAGTACAAAATCACTGTCAAATTAACTTTATCTACAGTAGATAGTAGTTTTCCAACAAAAAGTCGATAAACATTTAGACCTGAATTTTAGACTTACTATTGATTTGCAAAATATCGCTTTTGTCTTTTTTTTTCAAGGAGATTCGCATCAGTTTTCAGAAGATTTTAATAATTTCAGGAGATTTTCATGACTTTTTCGTATATTTTAGAATTTCAGGAGAATTCCAGGAACCCTTTAATAATGAGTTAAAATGGTTTTAATTTAATAATTTACACCTAGAATTCGCACGAGCCTATGAAAGTGCGGGGCCCTCTGCGACCGCATAGGTTGCAGTGGCCTAAGACCGGCCTGCCTGCAGCCTTTGTGAGAGTGAGCTCAACTGTCTCTTTCAGAGCCAGGTACTTTCCTCTATGTCTGTGAGGGCGAAAAGGCGAAATCTGTATAGCGCTTAATATAGGATGTAATAATTTACATCTGCTTGTATCTTTTCAAAACACGAGTTTTTTTCAGACAGACAGGTGGAGGCGATAAAGCTTCGATTGGCCGCGAGTTCCTCCAAGAATCTTAGACTCAGCTCTTAGGCAATTGAAAAAAAAAAAAAGTAGGAACATGCAACTCCTAATGCAAATTTTAATTTACAAGATTATTTGAGTAGCTTCCCTTAGAATATGTAGAATGAAAAAAAATCTTACTGACGTCAGCTTCCTCTGACCAAACATTTTGTAAACAAACACAAACTTCATTCACTTAAATGTAAAAAACAACAACAAAGCAACTGTAGTGTAGATCTAGTCTAGATCTAACTCACAGTTAATTAAATGGCTGCCGAATCACCTAGAAAAGGAACAAAATTTGTCTGCAATATTGTTCGTCCGCATTCTTACAGGTTAGATATATAAGACTAATAAGATAATAGAACTTAGAAGTGTTCTAGTATAATAATAATAAATAATACAGAGTATTAATAATACTTAGCTAATAGTACTGTATTATATTGTATAGATCTAGATACTCAGTACTTGAAGTTGAATGACTTAAATCTACTCATCTAGCTAGTATGATCTAGATCTAGTACTATATTAAACTGTCTATATCTAGATCTAGTATCATCTAGAGTTGATCTAGTCAGACTAGTCATCTAGTTGTCAAGTAGTGTAGTAGATTGTAGAATGTAGTAGTATACAAAAAAATAATACAGTATGAGTATACTAAGAATGCTAGTCTAGATCTATATCTAGAACTGTACCAGTAGTCGTAGATCTAGTTGTCTAATTCTGTACTGTCTGTAGATCTTATCATTTTCTATAGTATAGATAGATTATGACAGTATGAGACTATACTATACAGTACACTATAACTTATAAGTTTAGAGTTAGAGTCTAGATATGACTTGTAAAGACAGTCTTAGTCTTAGACTGACTTATTTATTAGACTGAATCTAGAATACTTAGATGAGATCTAACTACTTAACTAGTAAGCATCTGACTGGAGGATATTGTTAGCCTTGGCCTGGCTGGCTATCCGCCTTAACTTAGTTGATTTGCAGCTATAACTATTAACTTAACATTGAGACGGTGACAGGAGTCGACCCTGAGGAAAACTCCAGAGCTGGTGACTCTTAAACATTTGTAGCATAATGAAGAAATTATAGACAGGCTGAGACTTAGTACATAAATTGGACCCCACAATGACCTGATAAATACTGTCAAGAAATGCAAACTTAAGCTCTAAGGTCTTCAGGGCTTGCAAAGACCTCCCTTCAGGGATCAGTACCAGGAACAAGAAGCAGAGGCAGACAGAGATAGTAATGGGAAACAACAAAAAGGAATGGACAGGCCTACCAAGAAATTCTGTCCAAAAAACAGAGAGGAATGAAGAAAGACGGTTAACAGATCTTGTGAACGTGGTGACGCATAGTGCTATACAGGGCAGAACATTTGACGTCATTTATCCTAAACTGTATTTGACACTTGCTGTTCCTTTGGAGACATCAGCTGCATGAAAGTGGGGGGGGGGGGGACTGCTGTGGGGGCCTCATTGTTTGGACCAAAGCTAACGCCCCTGGTCAGACTTTCAGGTTTCTATCTATCAGATGATCCATATTCACTTCACCACTGAAGTAGGTCATATGGTATACATATATTTATTTAATCATGTGGAATTTCCTTTTGTTTTTCCCCAGTGACAAGACAGTTGCAGAAAGTGTTTTTGATTTCATTACTGATGTTGTGCCTCAGGTGGGACAGGCTTACTGCAGTACGTCTCCTAAAACAGATGACAAAGAGAAAGTTTCTTGGATACGCTTTGAACAGTGTGATGTTAATGGTAGGTTGCCTCATAATTTAAGATATTCTCAACTTTAAATTCTATATATGAAATAAAATAGAAAATTCAACGACATAAAAAAAAGGATTTTTGGTTATGCACAAAAAGATGACATACAAAATAAGTTTCTTTCAAATGAAAGTTTTATTACTAAGTATGACTGAAAGTCTTTATTTCAAAGATTCAGTTTGTTTAACATCCCTAAGCATGACAAAAAAAAATGGACATTTGGTGGGGTAAAAATTAAAATTCGTGCTGATAATAGTTTTCCAGTTTTTAAAACTATTGATTAGATAGTTTTGAAGTCCACAAAATGTAAGAAAGTTAATACTCAATAAAACGGAGTATAATTTATGATTAGTGTGTCTGAATATAAATATATTTGCTCTCTCTACTGGACACTGCACCAGCCACTGAAATGGCTTTAAAATGCCTTTATATAAGAGTTAAGGAGTTTAGGAGATGTTAAGCATAACATGAGATAAACTCCGATTGCGAACAGAGAAGGAATGTCATATGGTGTAATACCTTGTAGCCCCCATACAAGTTGAGTTACTGTCCATACAATTCCCATCTTAGCTGCCAGAGCTGGGGACACTCGTACAAGATCTGCAACACTTTTTTGACGCTCTTTCCACAGTGACAGTATCAGAAGTCATGGTGAGAATGGGCAAGTATGCCCCAACAGGTTAAGTATGATAAGCTTATGCTGGCATTACTTGACCAGGCTGTTAGTTTGCTTCCTTGACAATTCAGTACTGCACTAATTGGGGCCTTTTACCCTAAAAATCTGTATTTGGGAATATCCTAAATAACTTGACCACTTTGTTAAAAAAGCCAAGTGATCTGACATATATATTCACCACATTGTTATCTTTTGTGTTTGCAAATTATTTTGTAAACTATAAAACAAAACATTATGATGCAGAAGTAGTGAAGTGGTTAATATTTACCTTTCATTATTGGATTTGACAAATAATGATCAACATCAATCCTTTCTAAAAAAAAAAGTTTAACAAGCTTTATGTCGAAAATATAATTTTTATAAGTAAATATTTTGTAAACAATCTTTTTTTGTTAAAAACAATTATTGTTGTTGATTTCCCATTAAGATATTCTTACTCTTCTTCACCTTTTCTATTACACAAATATTGCTATCATCCTAAAGTGAATTGAATTGTTACCTAGTCCAGCAGACATCATAAATGTTTACAACAGCTTTTTTACTTGTAGCTCATTGATTGTAACACTTTATTGCAGATCTTAACTTGAACCCAAACCTTAGAGGACTGGAGCAGAAAGCTGTCCCCCTCGTTGCCATCCTAGGATACCCAGATGGAGTACAAGTATGGCTCATCATGGTAGGTGGCAATTACTCTGAATAGTCAAATTCTGAAGGTCTGAGGTTTAATTCCATTCATTAATTCCCACCACTGACCAACATGACTTTACTACTACTGGGATTATTAATTGAATTCTCCAAATCTTATTTTTTGGCTAAATTCATTGATTAAAAAAAAGTCTCATAAATACGCATATTTTTAATGAGACTTTGACTTTTTTCCAGCACAGTGGTGAAGCTGTGGAGGTCTTCTCTCTCCGACAAGGTCCAGTCTCCTGTTTCCATATCCTGCCCACTCCTAGCCCAGAGATGGACACATACAAAAATAAGAGACCAATAGCTGCTATCTGCGACTCATCAAGGTACTCAGAGAGTAAAGTTTTTTTAAGGCATTAGAAAATACCTATGGAGAATGCTAGATTACATTTAATGGTCGTTAAAGAATTAAAGTTTGACTTGAACACTTTTCTTTAAGTGAAACTAAAAATTTGACTTCTGTCCAAAATGTAAAAATCATGAACTGAAGGAGAAGTGGAGTCAGAATCAGAAAAACATTTAAAAACCTTTTTATAAAAGACAATACCTCCTTTATGGAACTTATTATCTTATCTTATCTTATATAATACAGACGTTACTTCAAAAAAGAAGATGATTACGTCCTACGCGTCATGCATTTAGTCATGCATATTAATCAATGACTTAAATTCCGCCAAGTCACTGGTCTTCCTAGCCAGCTCAGGCAACCCATTCCATGCTCTAATAGCACTTGGGAAGAAGGAGTATTTGTACAAATTTGTCCTAGCATAAGGGATGAAGAATGTTCCTTTATTTTTGTGTCTTTCAGAGTATTTTATTAGATTTTGTTTTTGTATTTGAAGATTATGGTTCAGTGTTTTATGTATAATTGCTACTTTACTTTTGAGTCTTCTGTCCTGAAGGCTTCCTAAATTTAGTGATTTTACTAATGGTGTTACTCTAGTCAAATGTGAATATTCGTTTGTTATGAATCTCACTGCTCTATTTTGTGTTTGTTCCAGTTTCTTAATGTTTTCTTGAGTTGAGGGGTCCCAAACGGTGGATGCATATTCTATTATTGGCCTAACCAAGGTTAAATAACATTTTAGTTTAATGTTCTTATTTGATTTATAGAAATTTCTTTTAATAAACCCTAATGCTTTGTTGGATTTTTTTATAGTTTCATCAATATGTGGATTCCATGACAGTTTTTCATTTATTATAACACCTAGGTATTTTGCGTTTTTAGTCTGTGTTACTGGTTTGCCATGAATAAGATAAGTGGAATTAATTTGTTTTAGTTTTTTTGTTACTCTTAACAACTGACATTTTTCTGGGTGGAAAGACATGCTCCAATTTGATTCCCATTTCTGTAATTCATCTAATTCTCTTTGTAAAATATCTGTGTCTTGTATTGTTTTTATTGTTCTATATATTATGCAATCGTCTGCAAATAATCTGACTTTTGTTCCTGAACTAATGCAATTTGGTAAATCATTTATGTAAATTAAAAATAGTAGTGGACCCAAGACTGTTCCTTGAGGTACACCTGAGTTTACTGTTATTGGTGTTGATTTAGAGCCATTTATTATTACAGTTTGTTCTCTCCCTATCAGAAAATCTTTAATCCACTGAGTGATTGAGTGATTGTTTTTCTCTTTAAAATTAATGAACGGTAGATTTTTTTTTTTTATTTACCCTGTCCCTTACCCTTTCTCCCAGAGAAAGAATCCTGGTTAAGTGAATTTATAGATTTAGTACACTTTTTAATATTCCAATGACCAATGATAAGCATTGAGAAGACAATGTACAAAATTTTTCCTAAACAATAATTTATTCAACTCTTGAATCAATAAACTTACATTCAGAAATAGTCTTTTCAAAATGCGATAGTCCTTTATAAATCAATGTCGGATTTAGATCTATACTTAGTCTCTCGCCAAATTTAGATTTTAAAAAAATTTTTTAGTTAGAAAAAATTGTAACGGTAAACTAGAATATTTCCCATAGGGCCAACGATCTAGTAATTCTTTTCGAAGTGATATACAGCAACTGTTAAATTCATTGGAAAATCATTAGAGCTGATTTTGAGATCAGCATCCACCTTCCATGAAGGAATAACTTGAATCTAATAGAGGTATTGTAAACAAAAAGAGTATAGTTTTCCCAATGCATTTAAATTTTTATTTAAAAAAAAAAAAAGTATACCTACAATGGCAGTTGTTTGGAAAAATTGTTTTTTTATTGTTATTAAGAAAAAAAATTCTCTTGTATTTTCATCTTTCTTGCTATGACATGCTCAGTAGGCTCTGGAGTAATCTCCTTTGTGAAAATGTAGGTGTAAGGGGTACATTGGGGTGCTCGGCAAACACAACTCAGCTTGAGTCAAATCTCAATAAAAAATTCCTGGTCTACATCTGGAGTCGAACTCGAACTTCAGACTCCCTTCGTTAGGTAGCTAAGTGATATATGCCTCTCATCATCACAGTTTATTTAATTATTTCAGAATATTTTTTGTTGTCATCATAAGCAACTCCATTTTAGACAAATTTACGGGTATTTTGCTATTAGATACAGAATTATGAATTTTTCGTTTGGTTGTTTCAGCGCTGGTAACCCATTCTGTGGTGTGAAGTTTATTTCTTTGAAGACAGGCGATGAAGTCAGCAGTGCATCATGGAAGACGCAGCTGGTTCACAATATAGAGAGCAATAAGAGGTTGGTTCTATGTCTTTTAATAATAAATAATTTAATATTTCCTACAAGAAGCAAGACAGTTAATGTTAGTTAAAAAGTGTCTTGGCAATCATAAATGACATCTGCAGGTCTCCATGACACAAAAGCTCTAGTGCTTAAAATTAGTGGTAAAGTAGCAAAAAATTTAAAGATAAATGACTAGATTATTGGTAAAAAAAAATGATTTAGAGAGATGAACATGCTTCACTAAAATATTATACCAACTGCCTCTGCCGGACACTGTGAAAAATTCAACCACAAAAGAAATAAACATTTAGAAATACAACCATTTAGATATTAAAAAATATTAAAAACTTGAGACATCCTTAATCAAAAATTAAATCGCACTTCTAAGCTCTTTATGCTTGTTAACTCTTTCTCTCCTAACTGGGGATACCAACGTTGATTCCACCAGAATGTGGTAAATAATTACGGAGAGAAAGAGTTAATCCTAGAAATGTATATTTCCATGTTACTATAAATATAGATCTCATAGATTTTATAGGAAATTATTGCTTTCAAAATAAATTCAAAATGTACTCACTCGGAATTGTCATTGTGAATGATAGCTTAATATTTTTTTTATTTATTCGAGTTTAACCTTGGTTTATTCTTTGCAGGTTTGTGGTTATCGTCTTACAGGAGAAACTTGTTGTGTTTGATGCCTGCAGACTAAGACAGATTCTACTGATCACAGGTTGGAATGGCTAAGAAAATATATATATTTTTTTAAAATTACATTTAAGACCTTTTTCTCTTGATCACATGATAGTAAAACAAGTCAGTAGTGGTTATCAATTGCACATTCCCACTGCTTCTGCTGCTCTTGCCCGTCAGGTTAATATTAAAATGTTTTTTTTTTAGCTTTTACTTTCCCCAACTAATGTTAGGTAACAATTAGAAATCCCGAAATTCGAAATCCCAATGTTTACTGAGATTTGAACCTAGGGCCCCTCGGTTCGAAAGCCAAGTGCTTCACCATTCAGCCACTACATTCCTAGTTGTTACTGTGGCCAGCTGTTAACTAGATTGTCATAGAGCTATCACCCTCTATTCCTTTCCCTGGCAAATGACTTGTATGTTTTTGACTGCCAGCCTTCACAGGATTCGCCTCAGTTCTGAAGCCATGTGAATTGCTTTAGCTCATGACCACCCCTCCTCCTCTGATTTCAGTCTCTTTATATGAGTTAAAAAATGAGCTTAAATATTTGTTGAGAAGTAAAATAATGCTAAAAGAGGATTAGAACCCTGATCTTCCATAGATGTCTGCTACCATCATCATTTGTTTCTAATTTATTATCTTTTATTGTAAAGGAAGTATGATTTTGTATGCCTTCTGTGTATGTTTATTAGTTTATATTAGTATAAGAGTAACACTTACATCTTGACCCCTCCAATGTTTTGTTTTACTCCATTAGGCTGCTATCCGTGTTCTGGACCAAAAATAAACCCAATAGCACTGGGAGACAGGTGGCTGGCTTATGCAGATAAAAGGGTGAGTGATAATATTTTCTACCCATTCAGTTTCACTTTGTTTTAGATAGTAATATATAGCGGAACTAAAAAAACACACACACACATAAATAATTATGAACAAATCATTTTACTGTAACTTGAGGTTAATATTTTTTTTCTTGTACTTTTGAAGCTGTTACCAGTTCACCAATCCTGTGGGGGGATGTCAGGTGATGGAGCCCAGTCCTATGCCGCTACAGTCATTAGTGCTGCCAAGGTGGGTCATAAGTGACATGAACTGTTAGGGTATCTTTAAAGTATTCATACAAAAATGTTAAAAAAAAATGCACCTAGAAGTTTACTGAGTGAGTTTATGTTATTAACTTGTAAATGCTAACAGACATGTTAATAACAGTGCTACAGAGTGCACACTCCAGGAATTTTTTTAAATGTATTTAAATTATAGTTTACATGTGTGTGCATAATTTTGGATACAACATTATAAAATAGATAGACTTAAAGGAGATCTTAAGTAACCCTTGCACCTTTTTTGAGATTTTCAAAAGTACTTTTTATTTTACCAAAACACAGACAGAAAAAAACAAACAATAGCTGCTCTTCTTGTGAAGAGATAAGGAAAGTAACATACTGATTCACTTGCTTACTAACAATTATTTTCAGACCTGCCTTCCGTAACACAAAATCTCACGAAAATTACCACCATTACGCAAATATGAATTTAACCCATCATGTTAAACTTTTCCTATCATTCTTTCCCCTCTCTAAACTAGCTATCTATAGATCTGCGTTAATTATTTCTTGATAGCAATGAAGAACGCAAGAGTGGTGGGAGTAGCGGTTTGATACCGTTCAGTTAGCTACTAGATCTACACCGTGACTTTTTTTTTAAGTTCATTAGAAATTAATTACCAGTATTTTTTAGCTTAACAAAAATGGAATGCAAAAAGAATCCCTGATTTTCATTTTAATAAAAAAAATATCGAAGCAATATCGATTGACATAATAAAAAAAATGTGGTTTGTAAGTATCAACAATTAGCATGAAAGGAAAAATAAAAAGGAAATAATAAGAATAAAAAAATAAAGAACAAGAAAAATACTTTTTCAAAAAGACTATACCTCCTTTAAAAAGGAATGTTTTTTACTTACTAACTAACGAATGTAAGATTAAACAAACATTTTTACTCCTCCCCCCCATCCCCCTTAGAAAGAATCCTGGAGAAGCGAGTGTATAGATCTACTAAACTTTATAATATGCCAATAATAGGCCTTTAGAGCTAGACTAAGAAGTCGATGCACAAAATTTTCCTGAACATTAATTTATATTTATTAAACGCTTGACTTCATAATGCCTTACATTTGGAAATTCATTAATGCAATATAGTCCTTTCAAAACCAATGTTGGATCTAGACCTAGGGCTAGTTCTCAAGCCAAATTTTAATTAATTTTTTTTTTAATTTGAAAAAGTTAACAATCAAACTAGAGTTTTCCCTGTGTAGCCAACAAGCTAGTAATTCTTTCCCCAACGATATAATTACTTGTTAAATTTCTAGGAAAATATTTAGAGCCGTTTTTGAGATTAGCTTTTAGGTTCCACCACCCCACCCTCCATGAAGTTCTGATGGAAAAGAAGAAAATAATAAAAACAATTTGAGAAAGAAAATAAAAAAAGAATTCACTTGGACTTGAATGTATTCACTTAAGACTGTGTTTGATGTACACATGACCATTAATAAACAGAAACTTCAGAATAGTTGTTCATTAAATTTATTATCTTCTTGATTCTACCATTTCTCCCCACTGGGTGAGGGGATTTACTCCTACTGGTCTACTTATCTGGTGCAATGCCTGATGTCAGATTAATATTAAAATTTCAGCAATGCACTAATTTCATTATCTTATTCTTGCCTTGTGATGAAGGGCTCAAGGTGAAATTGCTGTCGATTAGTCTGGACTAGACCTTTACTAGTTCAGAATTGTCTGCTTAAGAGACAGGGTTTGGAAATGATTACTGACATTTGTCTACATCTTTCCAGGCATGCATAGCAAAGAAATTCTGTCACATTTTAAATGGCAAGATAATATTTATGTTTTTTTTTTCATCTTTGTTTAGCTATAAATAAATAGTTGATGATTTATATATACAGGGAGCTTTCAAAGGCTTGACCATGTTTGGAGAAGCAATGGTTAGCAGTGTCACAGGAGCCAAATCGACTCCACCCCCCAAAAAGCCAGAGCCATGTCCTGCAGATGAGAATGGTTACCGTCCAGGCATAGTCTCTGTGTATGATCTTAAGTCTCTGCGTGCGGACCAGGCAAGCTAAATGCAGTTTAAAAAAATTAATAAATCTTGTATTACTAGATGTATGTGATCTCTTTGTAGAGTCTTGGGTTCTTGTGTAAGTGTTGATCTGAGACTTTTTGTCAGATGTCATTGTTCTACTTTTGTCCAGGATTTATTTCTGAAATGTAGAAGTCTTTTAAAAATAAATTAGTTTGTCATTGTGTTTAGAGACAACTTTAGTGCTTTGATGTTTTTTATGTTGTTTTTTTTGTTTGTAAAGAAATTTTAGCTAAAATTTTAATGTATTCCAGACCCTGCTTCACCTTTACCATCACCTATTCCTTAATCTGTTGAACTATTCTTGCTATTCCTCTCTGTCTTTCTCCTTGAATAGAATCTCTTTCAAAGACAAGCCTGTCCACTCTTTGATGTCGTCCATCATTTAATTATGAATGACTTCTTTTGACCAGAGTTTATCTTATTTATTTATCATTTTAAATCAAACTGACATTTATTTTGTGCGTAATCTAAATAAAAAACAACAACATAGAAGTGCTCCTTTGCTTAGGTAATACCCTACAATAGTTGATAACAGCTAAAATTAAAAAAGCAGGATTTGGTTTTACAAGTAACGCTTTCTATCTTTTAACTGGCAATAGTTTTATACAACTTCATAACCTTACACATAATGCTTGGCAAAAAAAAAGTTAATTGACAACTGAACATATGGTCATGTTTAATCTTGTGAGATCTGATTTTTACTTCAGAATATCAGGACATCCTTTTAGCTCTTTTAATGGATTTTTGACTTCTGGGTTAAATAACTAGCTGCCTTCATGATAAATGACAAAAGATAAGATAGCCGAAGGATATTAATGTTCTCTTTCTGTATTCACTCTCTCTCTCTCTTGATGCTTACAGGGTGGCAAATCATCAGATGTGTCCCAGTTCTATGTCTCAGACGACCCAGACATTGAGGGTTTGATTGCTCACTTCCATGCCCATGCCAATGAGCCCGTGGCTGCAATGGCTTTTGACCCGACTGGAGTGCTTTTGGCAACTGCCTGTAAACTTGGTAATAGAAAAAACTTTTTTTACAAGATAGTATGTGTAAGGTTTTCGATGTAACAGATCTTTAAAATAAGGTGTACTACTCTAAATATTTTTAAAAATTCCTATTTTGAAAGCAGTTCTAGTGATTTTCTTAGAAATTCAACAATTTATGAATACCTTTAGGAAAAAAATAACTACCAGATTAGCCACACAAAATATAATTCTTAAAATTAATTTTGGCTTACATCTTGAACAAGGATTAACAGGAATTTCCACACGAAACTTAGATGTGTGTTTGTAATCGGTAGAATTGAATAAATAAGTAGACATACCCTGAACATTTTATTCATTTTATGTAGACTGTTAGAAGAACATGATTATGTAGAGTTCATCGGTAGGACTCCTTGCCATAATCATTCATTACAAGAAATAAATGGAGCAAAGAAAAGTAATCTATCGTCATATTTATAAATTAGGAATTGATTTTTTAAAAAGAAAAATTATGTCATTTGTTGTTTTTTTTTTAAAGTTATTTTCAAATAAAGAGGCGCGGTTCTAGAATGGTTAAGCACTTGGCTTCCGAACCTGAGGTCCTGGGTTCAAATCCCGGTGAAGACTGAGATTTTGAATTTCAGGATTTGTAGGGCACCCCTAAGTCCACCCAACTCTAATAGGTACCTGACTTAAGTTGGGGAAAGTAAAGGTGGTTGGTGGTTGTGCTGGTCACATAACACCCTGCTCGTTAACCGTTGGCCAAAGAAACAGTTGACCTTAACATCATCTGCTCCATAGATCGCAAGGTCTGAAAGGGGAAACTTTACTTTTTTACTATTTCCAAATAAATGTATAAATATTTTTTTTTTTAATTCATTTTCATTTCATTCTTATTTAATTGTGGTTTCTGAGTTATATATGTATAGCTTATTGATGTGGTTTCTCAGGTATCTAGGCTCTAATATGTTGATTGTTTCCTTTGCTTTCCAGGTCATAACTTTCATGTGTTTAGCCTTGTGGCCCACCCCTGTTCCTCGTCTCTGGGTGCTGTCCATCACCTGTACACGCTTCACAGAGGAGACACTACTGCTAAGGTAGGTATCCTTTGAAAGCTGATAGTGGATTTCATTGCTTTACTTTGCCCAAGATATAGACTTCATTCACATTTATTTGTTATATAGAATCCTTGTGATGTCATTTTTTAAATAAATATTTTTTTTTTACTCGTTTTTATTATTTTTTCTCACTTTTTGTATGTTTTATCACTCTTCTAGGTTATAGACATATCATTCACCAATGACAGCCGTTGGATTACAGTTAGCACCCACAGGGGAACAACTCATGTTTTTCCAATTACACCATATGGGGGTGAGTTATGGATTGGTATTTATTTTGTTCATTCTTTTACTGATAGTTTATACAAAAAGAAAATTATTAAAAAAAAAGAAGAAAAAAAAACTTATGCAATATTTTTCAAAGCTATTTAAGGCATTAACATGTCAGTCATGTACTGAACAATTATTTCTCTACAGGTTTTTTAAGAAAAAAAAAAAAATTTTTTTTTTGCATTGTATTCTTCAAAACTCCAAATCCCCCTACAAAATAATTTGTGTGTTATTTTAGTCTACAATTTAAAATGTGTACAAATGATCCAAAAGACAAAAAAATGGTCACTTTTTTTTCGCAATGACTAGCTAAGGAAGTTGATCTTGCGATTAAATATTCCTTTTTTTTTTTTTTGTAGATTTTTGTAAAGAAAAAAAAGCTTGTCCTTTTATTTACATAATTTTTTGTCCATCATTGTCCTGGCCATTTATTACTATCTGGGGAGCTCATGTTTCAGAGATTTTTTTTCAAGGGTATTTATTAGGAACAAAAGAGGACTAAGAATCTATTTGCCTCTTTTCGCAGTGAGCCATTTATACGTTTTTTTTTAAATTGGTGCAGTAACTAAACAGACTATAGATCTCAGTTGTATTCAATGATCGAACTGTAACAAAAGGTGTTAACAAATTTTGTTTCTCTTGACAACTGTGATCTATATAGACATTTATGTCACAGTTGATAAGAGAAAAAAAAAATTTTTTCACACTTTTTGTATATATTTATTTAATAGAAGCCTTCAAAAAACTACTATTTTTACTTGTATTATGCCTATAAACTCCATGGCTATTATTACTAAAATTTCTATATGCCTAGATCAGTGTTTCTCAACTTTTTTTGTTTGGCGGCACAGTAAAAAAACTACAAAAATTTCGCAGCACACCACGAAGAGCAACAGTTATTTTATAATAAAAAGGAAAAAAATTATTTTACCTGTTTTGAAGTATTACATTTAATGTGAAGGGTTTGCCTGTTTTTGTTTTTTTTAGAGCAAATGCGATCTAATCGAGGCTCCAGAGTCGACAAACAAACTCGCATTTCATCGTCTATTGTAAGAAGTCTCTCTCTTTTCTTAGATTTGATTTCAGTCAGTGCGGAAAATCCAAACTCACAAAACCATGAAGATGCAAATGGAAGAATTATTTTGATTGCTTTTAAACTGATTGCAGGATATAACTTGTTGATTGAAATCCTAAACACATCCAGGCTTTTCTCAGAGAAACTTGACTTAAGAACTGCATCGTTTTTTAAATCAATGAGCTGCTCTTCTTCTTTGGTTGTAAGATTTGTAGCTTCATTGTTTCCAAATGGATAGCTGACCCATCCATATTCATTACTTCCAACTGTTGGAAAGTAATGCTGCAATGCTGACTGCAAGTGTGTCAAAGTGTCCAGAATTTAGGGGGTGATTTCTTTATTTGAAGCACATTCATTGTAAGTAGGAAAGCAGTCGAAGACTCCTTTGGAGATCTTACTTTGCCATAAAGACAATTTTTCACCAAATGACTTCAGTTTTGAGGATGCAGTGATGATGGTTTCCGATGTTCCTGGAAGACTTAAATTCAATGAATTTAATTTGTCAAATAAATCAGAGAGAAATGTCACCTTAACCCACCAGATCTCGTCCTGAATAGAAAATCCAAAGTCATTTTTGTTTTCAGCCTCCAAGAATGAAATCAGCTCTGCCTTGAGTTGGACAACACCTTTAACACTTTTCCCCTGGAGAGCCAACGAACGTTGGTGTGATACAGGAGACAATTGTAGTCTGAATCCATTGCTTCACAACGCTCTGAGAAAAGTCGGGATGCAAGCAGTCGAGATTTGATGAAGTTTACAACTTCAATCACTTGATCCAGAGCAGACATCAAATCTTTCGGTAAAGATTTGAAGGCAAGAGCTTCTCTGTGGATCATGCAGTGAACAACTAATACATTTGGATTTTCTTGACTCACAAGAGTGACGAATCCCTTTCTATTTCCCTGCATGGAAGGACAGCCATCGGTGCAAACGCTGACACAGTTTTTCCACTGTAGTTTGAAGAGCAAAATGTTTTCGTTCACCACTTTAAAAATATCTTCGCCTTTGGTCGTAGTTGGTCTTTTCAAAATAAGAATTTGTTGACACATTTTTCATCCTTTATGAACCGAATAAAAGCTAGCAGCTGGGCTTGGCCGCTAACGTCAGTGGATTTATCAACTTGAAGAGACCACAGCATAGACACTTCATCGTCAGTCACGTCGAAGTGTTCGCAGATTTGATCTTGTAAATCTGATGATAAGTCTTCAATTCTGCGCAAGATATTATCATTTGACTAAGGAACTTTAAAAACTTTTTCGGCGGCATCGGTTCCAAGGATAGTTTCAACAACTATTGCTAAAGCTGGTGCAATGATTGATTCAGCCTCTGTGTGTGCTTTCTTGCGTTTTTGTTAATAACTGAGCAACCTTATAACTTGCAATCAATCCCTTTTCTGGCAGCTTTAGGTACTTTGTAAGTTTCTTAGCTTGTTTATTCGTTGAGCCCTGATGTTTTCAACGTATTTTTTTGGTTGCGCTTTTATAGCTGGATATTTTATTTCCAAGTGTCTCTTCAATTTGCTTGAAACAAGCGCCTCATTCGACAGAATTGCATTTGCAGATCAGACAGAATGGCAATGGAGCATCTTCAGGTCCCGAAGATATGAAACCATATCCGATGTAATCTTCTTTGTACCTTCATTTGGTTCCTTGCTTTTCATTTAACACTTTCGCAGTTTCATTCTAGCTAACGTATTTCTCCATGGATAACAATGAATAAGGCTTAGTGATAACTTGTTATTATTAGCATACACCTAAAAAATTTACATGAAACGCATCACTTATTATTATCATTACCAATTCAAAAACTGCTGTGCATCTGCTAAGGCGGCCTACATTTGAGTCATTATAATAATATATGTATAGTTTAAAAATTCCATAACCTGAATAAATAACAGCCCTTTCCGTCATAATGGAGCGATCCACTACTACTACTGGTCATTGCAGGTGGAGATGTCATCGCAACATAAAATAAAAATTTAATAGTAGGCAGACCTGTGTAACGCCTGCACGTGTGGCGTTCTGAAAACGCAGTTTGAGAAACACTGGCCTAGATTAGAGTTCACTTTTTGGTACCGAATATATGCATAATTTAATTCTATTTCATCTTGTGGCATTAGAATGTTGACTCATTATTGAATCATTCTCCTCCAGGAAATATATGTGCTCGTACCCACTGCCAGGCCAGGGTTGTCAACAGGGTCAGCCGATTTCACAAGTCTGCTGGTCTTGACGAGATTGAGCCAGGGGCAGCTGGTCAGCGCAGTCCTATTTTGTCCAGCAGTCCTGGCAGTTCAGGTGAAATATACAGAGCTCCTTTATGTTCCGTTCACATGTGTTAGTGTATATGTTATGAAGTATTTATGCATGTTTAGCATAATTATATTTATAGTTATATATATATATGTCAGAGTGGAGATAATTGTCTTGTTGAATAGCTATGAGCATTGTCACATTGGGTAAAGCTCATGCAGCTGGGAGTGAACTATGAAGTTTTCTTCAGTATTTTTAAAAATACTACTTCTACATATATAAGAGTACTAATGGCTAATAAGTGTGTAATCAATGTAGATGGAATGATACAAATATTTTTAGCTTATGAGTCCAATGTTAAAATTTGTTTTGAAAATACTTAGGAGTTAAGACAAGGATTTTAATCGAGAGACATTCTGGGTCCTTTTTTGTTTGTCATGCCTTGATATGTTGTACATTTTTATTTATTTTTATGAATGTTGATTAAATTGTCTCATTAGATTATTTTCATTCATAACTTTTTTTTTCTTCAATTCTGACTACCATTTCATCTCATGCGCCATCATTGTAAAAAAGAAATGCACATATTCTGAGGCACTTTCACCCTGACATATATATGTATATGTGTATGTAGGTTCGCTCTGTAAACCATCGCTATGGGAGTTTAATATCATGGACAAGTTCCTGACCGCATCACCACACAAGTCAGGACATTCACCTGGTAGGGATCCAGCTCCCCCACTCCATAAATTTGTCTCCTTTAGGATCTCACAAATACACACAAGTCAGGACATTCACCTGGTAGGGATCCAGCTCCCCCACTCCATAAATTTGTCTCCTTTAGGATCTCACAAATACACACAAGTCAGGACATTCACCTGGTAGGGATCCAGCTCCCCCACTCCATAAATTTGTCTCCTTTAGGATCTCACAAATACACACAAGTCAGGACTCATCAAAGTTCTTAGTTTGTTTTTCAACATTTTCTGTCTTGAATAAAAAAAAAACATGGTTCCATTTATCTTACAGTGCTTCTTAACTGCAAACACAACTCAGCTCGAGTTGGGATTTGAACTCAAGACTCCTGGATAGGTGGCCTAGCGGTTTTTGGCACTTAGTCACACATCCCTACTTTTACCAAATATACTTACAGAACTAATCTGTATATATTACATTACTTCATTACCTTACATCTACTGGCCTTCTTGGTATCCTTCTGTACTATTTTGGATGGCAGCCTGGTCTTGCGTGATATGCATATTAAATACCTGCCCACTGCCATCCTGAATAAGGTTTACATTTTAAAATGTTGTTGCAATGTCCTCGGGTTTGAACCCTGCTCACTGCCACCCCCTTCCAGCCTGAAGAAAGTTTGGACTAGGGCGCAGTGATCTTTATTTCTGCAGAAACATTCAAAGTGTTCCTACACTGTTTGTCTCAAATATTCCTTAACCGCTGGTTCAAGATGCTTAAGAATTGTTCTTCAAATTGCACCTAGAGTTCAAGGGTTACATCCTTGGTGCATAGGTGTGTGTGAAATCTGGTCATCAGTAGTTTAAAAGAGAATTGTGTGTGTGCAATGACGTAGCTAGGAATTTGCCATCGTTTGGGGGCGGGGGGGGAGGCTTGACCTCTTTGGGGGCCCCTGCTTTTTGCATAATATTGAACATTTAATGTAAAAAATACTCATTTTGCATCCCCTCAAGTTGATGCCCGGGGGGATTTTCAAGTTCTTCCCCTTCCTTCTCCCTACCTAGCTACACCTCTGTGTGTGTGGAGATGTTTTATTGTCTTTTTTTTTTTTTCTATTTAAATGAGAGCTCCCCTTTCAGACCTTGTGGTCTACAGGGCAGATGATATAAAGGTCATCTTTTTCTGTGGCCCTCTGCATGTGGCCAGCACAACCACCTACCACCTTTACTTTTCCCCAACTATTGTCAGGTACCCATTAGGTACTCATTAGAGCTGGGTTGACTCAGAGGCACCCAATGATCCCAAAATTAAAAATCCAAGTCTTCACCTGGATTCGAACTCAGGACCCCCGGTTCAGTAGCCAAGTGCTTAACCACTCAGCCACTGCACCTCCATTGATTTATAATGTAAATATATCTTTTTGGGTCAAATAGATTGTTGTTCTTTTTTTTTTTGTCATCTGTTAGTGAGAGAAAGTATGTTTTTGCCTACAATATGTTGTAGGTAGCAGTTTGGCGTAAACACTATGTAACCACAATACCTATGAGTCCAATTAGTGACCAGCCAATTAAAATTATTTTTTAGCTGATAATAGTTTTCTATGTTTATTTTCTATGGTTTTTTTTATTTTCTATTTCACTTTCTCTTCAGGTCCTCAAGAGGGTTACCCAAGTCTTATTAGACAAAATGCTCTGAGAAACAATATGGGCAACCCTCGGCTCCCACCCTATCCTCATCCTACCCCAATAGCTCCGCTGGCCCAGATAAAACAGCTCCTTTCCATTCCTGGTTTGGGGCCTACTTCAGGGGCCTCCCCGCGCCCCAAGAGCCCAACACACTCAAGTTCTTCACATGACAATGTGTTTGCAGTGTGCGCTGCTTTTGCCCCAGAGAGGCTGTGGACCACAACCATGGAGAGACGAGGTCAGGGTTTTATTTTATTTTAATTGTTTATAATGGCAGTGCAGCTCTTTTGTTTTAAATTGATCAATGGAGTGCTTAAAAAAGTTAGTCAGAAAGTTATTTCTGGATGAATATTTGAAAGTAAATATTCTAAAAGAGATTCTACTTTATGTAACATTTAGAAAATCTACATGTTGGCATTACTGCAATAAACGGAGAGATCCTAAATTTATTCTCATCATTTTTTTGTTATCTTATAGATCATCTAAAGAAGACTGCTGTGGACTCGCTCTTCATTCTAAACCAGAATGGTATCTTGACAGAGTATCATCTCGAGCCTCACCCTAAGCAGGTGAGTGGTGCAGAGAAACACCTGGATGACGCGCCTATAGAGCTGGAAGTGAAAGGACTTGTCCAGTGGAACCTGCAGCGGTGAGTCACTTGGCTACATTTTTTTCTTTGATGAATGCTGCCAACTTCTAAATTTACACATTAAATAAAAGAACCTTCATGAAAATAGTTTTTAAGAATATTGCAAGTAATTTGTTAAGATGGTACTTTACAGTCATAAGAACCACATTTTTTCATCAATGTATTGTTCTATTTCTTATTTCTGAATTCAGTGAATTAGACAAAATAATTGAAAGTTTTGCTTTTTTTTTTTTAATGCCCAGATCAAGGTCATCAAGTGAGGTTAAGCCTCCTCTGGCATCCAATAATCCACTGATCGTAGCGGCAGAAGCTGTACAGACTCAACAAGCCACTTTCTCCGCAGGTATAGAACACATGCCGTTCTGTATATTATTTTCTTTCTAATTTTTGTTTTAATTCCTTTATTGTAGCGTTTGAGTTGCTATGCGTGAATTTTTTCCCATTTTATTTTTTAAATAGGCCCTACTGATCGTCAGAAGATTTTGCTCAAAGGGCCAGGAAAGATAAATATTTTTTTTTCTAGTCATTTAACTCTTATGGCCATTCAAATAGTCATAGTTAACTAAAATTAAGAAAAAATAAAAAAAAATATTGACCTACTTCTAAACAATCAGAAAGTCTGGAAACTTAAAAATATTTTTTCACATTTCTGACCTGTGAAGACTGCCATGTTCCAACTTTGGAGTCTCCATGGACATTTATTTTTAAAGAATACTTCTTCTTCTTCTTCTAGCCAGCTTTATTGCTGCTGAGCTGTGAGCTCTTTTGCAGACTGTGCCAAGGAAAAATAGTGTGCTGTTTTCTTCAGTTGTTCAGCACTGCCATACAGGGTGTTGGTTATGTTGGGCTGTAGTGGAAGTAGGGTCTGCCTAAGGTGGATTAGGAAGAGGCATTCAAAGAGGATATGGTTTATGGTTTCATAAGGGTGGGCGCAGTGAAAGAATAAAGTTTTAAAGTTAAAGAATACCATTTATGAAAAAAATAAATTTGAAGGGATGTGTTTTGTAACAGGAGACTTTGTAAGTCAGTTGCTTAAAGGTCCTTGATTAGAAATTTTGTTTTAAACCGAATTAAGTTAGTTTTAGCTAGTTTTAATTAGTTTTAGTTAGTTTTAGCAGTGCGATGACATGATGTTCTATCATGTGATTCCATCTCCCAGAAGGCAGGGTCAGTGGTGAAGGCTTCCAGAGAAGCTTTGTGGGTGTCCCTGAAGCGTTTTCTTTGTAGACCTTGTCACGACCTCATGACACCTTAAAAAAATCTATAGAAGTATACTTTTTGGTCATACCTTGAAGTGCTGCTGGTTAAAATGACCTCTTCCATTTCACCTAACATTTCTATTCTTGACTGCTAGAGAATTGAGTTGATAAAGATGTAAGCCTTTTCTTCTATTTATGTTCAGAGGGCTCTGAGCCTGCCACTGTGACCAGATACGGGTCCAAGGACAGCTTGACCAGTGACTTTGGATCCAGTGGAACTAAAGAGGAAACTGATGAGCAATGGGTATCCCAGGTACAGTAAGGAACCTTGGGTTCAGCTTTTGTTAAAACAGCTCAAATAAAATGGATTATCTCCCGTTGTCTCAACTTGTCACTGAATAGACTGAATTTGTAAGTGTTTCATTTGCACAAATAACATTGAGAAGCCAAGTCATACATTAACATGGAATATTTTGTATGTATGTTGGCTGAGTGTTAGTTCGCTTGGTATCTAAATATAAAGACCCTGAGCTTGAATTCTTATGAAGTCAATGATCCAGGTTTGGTAGGAAGTTCCTGAATCTACTCAGCTTTAATTATGCATGATATTTCTTGAAGAAAATTAAAATCATTGTTTCAGGGACTGTTTGGGCAAATGCCCAGTGGTTCCCCCTTTCAGACCTTGCGATCTATTGAGTAAATGATGTAAAGGTCATCTGTTTCTGTGGCCCACGGTTAACAATGGTGTCATGTGTCCAGCAATGTGACCAACCGCATTCACATTTTCCCAAAATAATTTCAAGTATCCATTAAAGCTTGGTGGAATCAGTGGCGCCCTAGAGATCCCAAAGTTAAAAATCCCAGTCTTCACCAGGATTTAAACCTGTGACCCCAGTGGGTTGGCATTTAAATGGGCTGATGGTCTGACATTGAAAGGGTTGCTTGGAATTGAAGTATGGTTCGTAATACAATAAATTATTTTATATTCTCTTACCAATGGGACACAGAATGTCATAGCTGGCCCTCTCATTACCTTTATAAATTTATTTACATCATCTACTCTATAAACTGATTGATTAAACACTTGACATCATCTGCTCTATAAACTGATTGATTAAACACTTGACATCATCTGCTCTATACAATGATTGGTTCAAATTTTTATTTATTTTTCTTGTTGTATGTTGTGATCTGTCTGTACTGGTGTGTCAAAATGTCATGGTGTCCAGGTCAGCTTGTGTGTGTGTACTGTGTTATTGTGAACTGTTTTGTCTTTCTTTGTACAATAAAGCCTAGGATCAAGACATGTCTTCCTGTAGTGTTTTATAAGGTTACTACAATTTATATTTTATTTTATTTTTTATATACTCATTTAACAGGTAGAGATAATAACTCACGTGGGCCCCCATCGTCGCCTGTGGATGGGCCCCCAGTTCTCTTTCAAGACCTACCAGAACCCTCAGTCCACCACAGTTCTCTCATCATCATCCTCCTCATTGTTCTCTGGCAGCCCAGAAGCCAATGCTCACGTGACCACTATGGACATTTTGACTGACGACTGTGACCTGGAGAGTTTAAAGTGAGCTTGTAAATAAAGAATATCAAGCTTCTTTTTCAGTAATAGTGTAATCAAACTTAGCTAAATCTAGTTAGGTAATATCCTCTGTAAGTTAGGTAATATCCTCTGTAAGTTAGGTAATATCCTCCGTAAGTTAGGTAATATCCTCCGTAAGTTAGGTAATATCCTCCGTAAGTTAGGTAATATCCTCTGTACAGTGTAGCACACATTTAGGTTCTGTCTAAGGGAATTGTGTTGTTTGCTTGTAACTCTGTAAACTGTGAACTTTGTTATGCAGCTATATAAAGCAAAAAATACATTTTTACAACAAAGAATCACTCTGAGACCCATCATTATAGTAGGCCTGAACACAGACCTGTGACGTTGCAACCTGTGGTCAGTAGAGACCAACGGCTTGTTGCCACATCACATGTTTGTGTTCAGACCTACTGTAATGATTTGTCTTGATCACTCTAGGCTGTTGTACTTTACGTCTAACCGTTTCCTGTGACTAAGCACATCTAGACTTATTTTAAAATAGATTTTCTTAGATCTAATTAACAAATATCAAACATAGATAACTTCACATTCAGCAGGAGGGGGGGGGGGGTGTCAATCACAGTTTTTGTTGTCATTAGCTTACAACTAATGACAGTGGAGAGAGCTTGCTTCTCTATGCACCAAATGGCACGGGAGGACCTAAGTCTAAATAAGTACAATCTAATAAAATCAAGATCCAATTATGAATGAATGAAGTCAAGAGATTAGCACAATTATTTTTATTCTTATATATTTTAATTACACTATCTGTACAATTATTACAGTGAAATATGGAGAGTATAAAACCTTGAAGTTTACAGAATGAACATGTCTACCATTTATCATGATTTTAACAAGGAGTTATTTTTTACCTAAATTGCCCTTTGAAGCATTTGGTTTATATGAGTGATGCCCCTTTGATTATAGGCCAGGAGTTTTTAATACATGCAGATTTGTTATAGTATAGATATGCTTGTTAATGTTATATATGGATTTACAATTTCATTCAAGGTTTATTATTGTATTGCTTCTGTTCCAGTGATTACTGTGTCCAGTAAATCTACTGATTATACCTAAATTATGAGTTTACTTCAAATCATTACAGACTCCATCCTAGCCGGTCAAGCCCAGTGGCTATGCCTAATATACGGCCTGCCTACAGAAGGTCATCCACCAGTGAGCGAACAACTAGCCCAGGAAGAAGTTCTAACTCAGCACCTATGTACATAGAAGCAGGTCAGTGTGATCTTATTTCTAGAACACATTTTTGTATTTGTATTTATTTTCACCCACTCTGTCTAGCTGGTCATTTTTTATGTTTCTGTTTCTTTTCCCAACTGTTAATGAGAGGGGTGTCATGTGGCCAGCACAATGACCAACCACTTTTACTTTCCCCAACTAAAGTTTGGTACCCATTAGAGTTGGGTGGACTCATGGGCGCCCAAAAAATTCCAAAATTCAAAATCTTTGTCTTCACCGAGATTTGAACCCAGGACCCCAAGCCAAGTGCTTAACCACACGGTCACTGGTCTAGCCACTGATGAATATTTTTTTGTTTTTGTTTTACAATTTTGTAATGTTCCTTCAGATATAAAGATAATTACATCTTAGCCCAAACTCATGTGTGGTGAAAGGAGATGAAGGCAGCTATGGCTCAGACTCGGGACAATCACACACCGTCCCGTAGTGCATACAATTCTACATCTTATAAATGTTCTGATATACACAGTTAAATTTTGTTATATTCGATCACACAAGATAAATCTTACAAAAAACAAAATTATAATGTCAACAATTATAAAGAGAATAAAAGAAAAGCAGTCAAATATAAACGTTTTTTTAAAAACTATTATTTTGAGTTAAATTGCATCACCTATGTAATTAATTTTTAGTAGAGTTAGACTAACAAGAATAAATCTGTATGTCTTAAAGTATATATATGAACTGTTTTTGTGTAACAAAACAGTCTTGCTTATAGCATGCTCAGTGGGCTATGGTCCAAGCATATCCATGTACTAATCAGGTGGGGGGGGGGGGTATCTGGAAGGTTTCTGTGCTTCCTTTTTGAAAAACATTTTTTTAAAGTTGCTCAAGTCTGAATTTGAACTCAGCTTCCATGATGGTAAGCCGACTTGTTAGCCACTGAACTATGCAAATACTTACAAAATTAGATGGTTAGTTAAAAATTTTTAGAGACCTAATGACCTAATACTCTACACAAGGCTTATTTCCTCTTTGCTTAGTAGACCCTATTTTCTTTATTTAAAATACAATTAATTAATCAGGATTTATTGATAAAATAATTTATTTTTTTTTTCGTTGATTGAAAATGAATAACTGTGCAAAGTTTCAACTTGATCTGGGAATAGGAAGTGGGAGAAATCATTTCTACCCAGACAGACAGACAGACAGACAAGAGTTAATGTAAGCTTTGAAGAAAAAAAAGAAAGATACAAACTACCTTCTTTTTTCCTAACCAATACCCTGGTGTGTTTTATTAGAGCTGCCTATGATTTGAGATTCTATCATTTCTAATTGTATTCTAAGCACAGAGCTAACTCAGAAAACTCTCCAAACCCTGTCTAAATATACCCTTTCTTCTATGTCCATTAAAAGAATCATTTTTATTAAATGTTGGATTTAACAAAATCTCCAAATAGGTCTCCCATTCCTTCTCTCTCCCCCCACCCCACCCCCTTCTCACATCTTTGCCCAACTTTGGACAAATTCTCCTTCTTGGTAATTATTGCCCTTTTGTAACACAATTGTATGATTTTGTTTTAGCTATATATTCAATGTCAAGTATAGACTAAGACTGGATTTATTCATCCTTATGGACATTCATTGTGATAGCAAAGACTACAAACAACTACAATAACATTCACATAAATAGAAGAGACACAAATATAAAGTGTTCATTGAATGACTAGTTTAATTTTTTAATTAATGAAACTTGACATTTCATGAACATAAATGTTGATTTGACAACACTTAGGAAGCTATGAGCAGTCTCCCATTCTGAGTGATGTGTTCAGCGAGTGGACAGAGTCCACCATCCTTCACCAGCCCCGTAGCAGTGAGGAGGAGGAGGACAGGGTAAGGAGGACATTGGAGGAGGCCATGATGGAGTCCCCAGCGCACGAGGGTGGACCCAACTGTGCCGACAGAGAAAGTGAGTACCTGCCGAGAGATTAAACTCAGTGATTATTATTTTGATGTATGACATCGGTTGATGTGTTGTGTTATAATGAGATCTTCATTTAAAGTACATCTTCATTGGTTAATGGACTTGCTTTTCATTTTGACTGTCCCCAAACTTGCTGAATTCCATTGGGAGGTCTGTCAGGTCACTAGGTCTTCAACGTTACAGTGACATAGGTGCATTGCCCATTGCACATCATTGCAGGGTTTTTGTCTAGGGCTATTTCAAGAGAGGTTTTGAGGCTGTATAGTGATAGTCTTGCCTAGTTGACTACAATAAGATGTTAAATTCATTAACTCTAATAAATTAATTATTGTTTTTCTTTTGTGCAATATAGCAGGCTAGATTCACTGTTGATGTAAAGTCATTCTATGTGTAGTCATACCATGTGCCATGTCATCTGTAAAACACAGTTAATGTCAGCTAGTCATACC
Organism: Biomphalaria sudanica; assembly: GCA_036873155.1. NCBI lineage: Eukaryota > Metazoa > Mollusca > Gastropoda > Planorbidae > Biomphalaria > Biomphalaria sudanica. The sequence continues at coordinate 211,370 of JAZGLO010003512.1, forward strand.
ATGTGTCATGCCATCTGTATGACACTGATAATGTCAACTTGTCATACCATGAGTCGTGTCATGGAATTCAGCAATGTATTTTTCAATTTACGGTCAAGAATAAGCATATTCAAAATTTTAATAAAACAAATAGAAATCTTTTCTTCCAAATATACTTTGGCACGTAGTATTTATTAGCACAATGCCGTATAACCTCTAACCTAAAGAACTTAAGAAATCACTATTATCACATACAGCCTAAAAGGGCAGATCCAGAACTTTTGAATTGGGGGACGGTGGTACAATTAAACACAAAGCCCTCAGAAAATCTTAACTCTATAAGCATAAAGAATACAATCAAAAGAAGGGTCTATATTAAATTGAGAAGGACCTATATAAAATGTACAGCAAGCACTTTCTTTTATTCTGTACAAAATCATTCTCCTGGTGCCTATATATGCTAACAAAATTAAGTCAAATAAATGACAGTAGAAGGCACTGGCTGATATTGAAGTTTGAGGTACAATTGAGGTGCATGTTTCATATGTTCAGTTGAAGGGAGGAAGGGTGCTATTGCCATACCACCACCACCCTCCAGTCCACCATGAAATCTGTACATACATAATTTATGTGTAGATTACTGGTCTCAAGCTAGATCCATTGGTGTAGATCAGGGGTGGGCAACCTTTTTTACAGAGGGCCGCATAAAAAAAATTTGGGGACTAGCGGGCCGCATACATTTTTTTTACTCCCAATTGAGGAATTACAACAACAGTTATCAATGTCTTGAATTAATTTTACGAATAATTTTTTAACCCTTAAAGTGCTGAGCTGTTTTACAATTTTACAAAATGGAATTACAATTCTGATGTTTAGAGGCTAATCTACCACAAGTGTTCAAAGGGTTAAATTTTCTTATTGTCTTTTTACATCACAACGTTTCACCACAAATGTACAATTGTTCTTAATGTGAAGCATTTAACTGTTTACATCCGTGCATAATGTTCTGTAACTGTAGAACTAGCTTACTAGTTGTTTTGTTCTTGCGACTGCTGTCTAATTACAGTCAGTGAGCATCGACCTGTTCTAACACTTCATAATTTTCAAACAAACGAAATAAAGCTTGTTCACAGATGAATTAGGTTCCGAATAATGTGAAAGCTTTGCAGCAATCATGAAACTTCTGTGGAAGAACTCACTGGAATTACTCTTTCAGGTCATATTTTGCTTCGAGGTATGTCATCTAGAGCTGAGTCAGCTTCTGCATTAAATGGTGAGCTGATGGTATTAAAAACTAGTTCCATGTTCTTGACGTCTTAAAATTTGCTTCGAAACTCCACAATCAAGGAATCCAAAAAGTTCTTGTAATTTCATCCATTTCACTAGAAATAGTTTCCCCATTCAGCTAAGGACACAATGCTAAGACCTGATCTCACTGGCTGGCTCGAGAAGTGGGAAGTACGTTGTTTGAAAAAATTGAAGATGCTCATGAGACATTTCATGTGTAAACAAAACATTGCAATGTCTCCGATGAGAAACATGAAGTCTGTCTTCAACTCTTTATTAGAAATGTTAGCAACAAAGTCACAGTCAATGGCCTTCAATGAACCTAACTATTTCTTCCTTGAGATTCCATATTCTTCCAGGCAAGCGGATGCTACTGTGTTACCGAACATCGGAATGTTTTGTTCCAAATCTTCAAGTACTTCTCGGAACTGCCAGTCATGGCCGGCAGATAATTGGAGGCCCTTGGCAAAAGGAATTTGGTGGCCTCAAATAAAATAAAATAAAAAGCGACAACAGTAAAATAATTCAATTGATTACAAACCTATTGTACTTCAACAATAACACTAAGGACAAGTTTCGCTATTTCTTCTCTAAAATAATGAAAGTATATCTAGTGCAAGGCCTCCATCAATAGGTAACCCTAAGCAGTTTGTCTATGCCTAAGGCTGGCCCTGTGCCAATAATAAGATCATTGAGAAATCAATTCCAACAATATATTTGATATTCAATGCTTTATTTTATAAATAAAGCCTGTTTTTCTTAGTCAAAGCACCAGCTCCATTAGTTGTTACACTTGCCATCTTGTACACGCCAACCTAACACTTTCAACACAGTTTTTGATAGAATTGAATAAATACAGGCTTGTTTTTGTTTTTCACTGAATGACGTTTAAAGATAAGTGATAAGAATCAAAAGTTTCATTGATAAGAATCAAAAGTTTCAATAATTTCTAGATCTGTAGATATTTACAATTATTTATTTAAATATATTTGCATTTTTATATGTGTAATGTGTGGGAACACCTGATTTCTTTAGGCATCGGCGGGCCGCATAAAACACTTCGGCGGGCTGCATGTGGCCCTCAGCCCGTAATTTGCCCACCCCTGGTGTAGATCAATTGCCATGGTGGGACAGCATCTTTAGGGTCAGAGTTTAAAGTGGAAGACTTTGCATAGTATTGCACTTTAATATTGTTTAAGTCTTTTTGCTTGATAATACCTTCCCACTCGAGGTCGACTGTCTCTGTAGGCCTTGCTTAATGTTTAGAAAGTCAAATATATAGAGATGGACTTATCATTTAATTTTTTTTTTTTAATTTGACCAATGTTTAAGGTCACACAATTTTACTTTCATTAAATAATTATTTTAGAAATCTCCAACTATTTAGGTCATATTACCTTACTTGATTCAAATGGGTACCTGACTTAAGTTGGGGAAAGCAAAGGTGATTGGTCGTTGTGCTGGCCACATGACACCCTGATCATTAACCATTGGCCAAAAAAACAGATGACTTAACATCATCTGCCGTATAGGCAGCATGATCTGAAAGGGAACTTTACTGACTTAGTTGACTTACTTGACTTAAAAGCTTTTGACTTCCAGTGGAACATAGGGCGCAAAAGTACTTTGATATCCACTGGCATATTTAGGGATTTTGGGGCCAGGGGGATTGACCTTTTTAGGGGCCCCTGAATCTTGACGTTTAATATCATGACATGAGATAAGAGCATACTATTTATGTGAAAATACATTTCGGACACTCATTTGCAGGTGCCCCTCAAGTGGTGGCCTGTGGGGGAATTTTCACATTTGGACACACACCACCAGCTACGCCATTGTCGCTATCCAACTCTGATCTGGGCAATATGCTCCTCAGTCAGGGCCGGTCTTAGGCCACTGCAACCTATGCGGCCGCAGTGGGTCCCATACTTTCATAGGCCCTGCGCGAATTCTAGTTGTAAATTATTAAATTAAACCATTTTTAACGTGTTATTAAAGAGTACCTGGAATTCTCCTGAAATTGCAAAATATACGAAAAAGTCATGAAAATCTTCTGATATTATTAAAAATCTTTTGATATTGCATTATTTCCCTATTAGGCCTCGCTTTGAAGCCAAAGATTAATGAGGAGTGCAGTATTTCACATTGCTATGCAGCCCCAGCTGCGACCTACATATTTTGCCACATCATTACAGACATAACCCTTTAAGTTATGCAATTTGATATACAAAGGGAATAACTGAAAGAGAACTATTAAAAACTACACTGTTGGTTATAAAGGCTTATTTGGCATGTAAAACCTTTAATGGCTACCTTAATCAGATGAGACTTAGTACTTACAAATGTGAGGATAGTTGTTTTTTTTTTAACTAAACTGGGAGATGAAAGTAAAATAAACAAATTAAACATAAGTTTTGATGTCATTTACTAAGACACACAAGTTTTTAGTTGTTTTTTTTTTTTTGCATATCCACTACAGATTTATATATATATATCACTGAGGTTTCTTAAACTCTCCCCAAGCCATTGGCCACCTGTACTTGACAATGTTAACACCATATATTTCATTCTTCTGCTGTTCTGGAGTCTGAAAAACTTTAAGCAGTTCTTTGGTGTCATTCAACCAACTTTTGTCTGCATCCCCCTTTTTTTTTTTTGACTGAGTGTCTCGGGTTCAAATCTAGGTAAAGTCTGGGCATTTGAACTTTGTCTTCTTCACTTGAATGTTGGGGGAGTAAAGGCAGTTGGTCAGTTGTGTTGGCCTCATAACTCCCTGGTTAACCATCAGCCCTTGAAAGTGATAAGGGGTATCTTTGCTATTTTTTTTTAAGTAATGGTTTATTGTTATTAGTTATTGCTAAGTTACATCTTTGTCTTCTGCCTCGGAATAAGTGTGGAAAGTAAATCAGGGGGTAGTTGAATGTTGAGTAATTGTGTCTGCTTGAATTCTGGAGTATTTAACTTAGCTGTGTTCAGTATCCATTTTTACTAAGCAAAAGTTTGGCTTTTTGTCTTTTTATAAATACAATGCCTATGTTGGTTGAACGGTGTGTGTGTGTGTGTATTTGTGTGTGCTAATAGGAGTTTGGAATGTCAGTGCGTGAGTGAAAGAAGAAAAAAAAAGTTCATCTAACTAAAGTGACCATACGGACGTGAAATGAATAGCCTGCCCCTGCCGAGTTAATGAAAATTAATGAACTCTCCCTCCCCAAACAGCTCTTCTGTGTCATTATTCCCCCCCCCCCTTTTTTTTCTCCTCTGACACACAGCTCTGTTATTGGGATAAACAAGTAAGGGCAGTAACTCGTGCGTCTACTTCTGTGTGGCTCGTGCTTGTTGCCTTTTTCGTGATTAACTCCCTTTGACCTTTTATTATTATTCTTTTTTTTTTTTTAAATCTTTGGGAGGAGGGGAGAAAAAAAAAACAACAGCAACGCAGGGGTATGATGTTTAATTACCGCAGCCCCCGTGGCGCCCTGGCCTGTAATTTTACAGATATCTAGTGAAGTTATAACTACACGGTGGACACTGGCCTTGCTGCTCAATGACTGGGTCATGGGCACTTTTGTTATTATTAATTAACTTGAGCCGCTGTTTGTTTTTTTATCCACTTCTTTTGAAAGGACCCATTTTGTGCCGTACTACTGTCGGCCTTGATATGTCTCTTAGCATTCTGCTAGTTCTCTTTCCTAATGATGTTGGGATATTGCAGTAATGAAGCGCGTTTTAAATATTTCAAGAGAAGCTTAACAAGAATACGCCAGCTGCAAAATTAAATACTTTAAAAAAAAAAAGACAATTCGCCTTTTATGTAATTTATTTAGCGATTGTTTTTCTTTGAATAACTAATGAATGTTAGATTGAAAACTATAGAACATTTTTTTCTACCCCCGCCCCATTCCCCACTTCCCCCTGACAAAGAATCCTGGTTAAGCGAATGTATAGATATACTATCCATCCATCCATCCATCCCAGTGGCGCTGCAGCCCATGGAGGGCTCTGGCCTGCTTCAACACATCCCTCCACATCTCCTGGGCCTTTCCACGCCCTAACCCCCAAGCTGTTTAGATTAGAAGGCGATGGTCAATATGCGCCTGAACATTCATTTATTCAACTGTTGAATGGATGCGGAAATACCCGAAGTCGTATCGTGCCGTTCAGGATTTTTTTTTTTTTCTATTTCTCAAGCCAATTTTTTTTTCTTTGATAAAATTGTAACGGTCAAACTAGAGTTTTCCCAGAGTGGCCAACGAGCTAGTAGTTCTTTTCAATGATATACAGCAACTGTCAAATTTATAGGAAAATCGTTATAGCCGTGTTGAGATATGTGTCCAGGTTCCACACACCGACCCACAAGTTTCCACGAAGTTCCGAGTTGAATAGAGGGATTATAAAAAATAAAGTAAATGATTGAACCGTTTTGATCGCCAAGTAGAGAAAAAAAAAAAAGTAAAGTTCCCCTTTCAGACCTTGCGATCTTTAGGGCAGATGCTGTCAATGTCATCTGTTTCTGTGGCCAACGGTTACAGAGGGTGTCATGTGGTCAGCACAACGACCAACCGACTTTACTTTCCGCAACTTAAGTCAGGTACCCATTAGAATTAGGTGGACTCAGGTGCGCCCTAAAAATCCTGAAATTCAAAATCACAGTTTTCACACGAGATTCGAACCCAGGACCCCAGGTAGAGTAGTAAACGAAAAGAATAGTACTCCTTTCTCCACCCTCGTTTTAAGACCTATGCATCGATGCTACTATACTGTTTGATCGAGAAGAACTGTGAAAGGCTTATGAATGGCGTGTTCAAGGTAGAATCCGTAATGGATTTCTAGTAGACAATGAATGGGTACCTAGTCTTAGAAAAACTATGCCTATTACAAGCTGTCCTGACACGACCAACATTTCACCAACGTCTCAGTACCGGACACAACAGAATGAGATATCACATGTTACGGAAGCTAAAAATAAGGACTCAGTGAGATTAGCCCTTGTAGAGCATCACCAGAATGTCCTTTAAGGCTACATACTCTGCCGAACAAGGCACAGGCCCATAAACCCCCCTATGGAACAAAAGATGTATGAAGAACTGCCAGGTCTGGAAACCACTGCGTAGTTCATCTCACTTATTGTGAAGCCCAGACTTGGCCACTGTTTTATATATACACACTTAATTAATATTGGGAGGTGTGGTGGCTGAGCGGTAAAGCGCTTGGCTTCCGAACCGAAGGTCCCGCGTTCGAATCCTGGTGAACACTGGGATATTTGTTCTATATCTGGCCACTAGGCTGACAGAATAAGGGATATATATATATATATATATATATTTAGTTCGTCAATGGATGTTGATGATACCCACTTGTGTCATCCTGAAGGCTTGGCTTTGCATTTGTGTGTCTCCTCGAGTGGCAGGTGAGGCTTATCTGTGCCCGAAATGTTCAGCTGTAGCTCATCTTATCGTGGCTGTTCTTATAGCATGATGCAGTGCTTCTTCTTCGTCGTTCTCGTAACTCTTTGGAGGGTCAGATGACAGTGAGATGAACTAAGCAGTGGTTTTCATATTAGGCAGTATAGTTTTCTTCCATAGGACTATTTTGAGGACAGTGTTTTGTTCGGGTCTCTCGATGGACAATACAGTTTTCGACGGACATGGTCAGCATTCTCTGGTGAGACTCCACAAGGGCGCCATGCCGATCTTTCATTTGGTGTGTATTTGGGGGGGGGGGTGCACCTCATAACCTGAAATCAGATTTCGGAAAAGTTGAAAGGTCATTACTTGAAGTTTATCTTGGGATGTCGAGGTCACTTCTTCTATTTTGATAGGATCTAGAGACGAGATTAAACTCAAGTAAGTTTTCGCAAAGACATTCTCCAAGGAATCTAGCGCTATCTATTGTTTTATAGAAACGAAATCCCGGTACGCACGCCGACATTCTGTGTTTTGTTTTCTTAAGTTTGGAGAGCGATGTTTTCAACTTGTAGGCAACGTACTGTGAAGTAAGCCTCTTGTGCTGAACTAGTTGCTTCATTAAGGCGAAGACCAAACTTTCGCTTTCAAAAAGAAAAAATAATAAATAATAATTCGGTTCAAGTTTTAAGCCCTTGGCCATCTTTGATAATTCTCTTTCTCGGCGCCATTTTGTCTGGCCAGATCTAGTTGTAGACATAAAATATATATGAAATACTAACGATGTTGTGTGTGTTCCCCCCCCCCTCATCTTAACCTCCCTAACCCCCTTTTTTTTTTTTTCTTGTCTTTTTTTTTTTTAAAAACATCGTTACAGCGGTGCGCACGTCTCTCATTTATAATGACTTGAGGAGCAACTTCCTCACTCCTATCTGGTCCTTCAGATCGTCTCACACAGCTCAATATGCCGGATTTCTGCAACAGTCTAAGCCAAAAAAAAAAATTAAATAGGTAAAGAAAGTGCAATGAAATTTTGGTCGAGAGCAAAAGAGAAAACAAAAATGGATGTGCTTTGGGGAAAGGGGGGGGGGGGGTAGAGGGGGGGACACAAGAGTTTATGCGAATCTTACTCACTTATGAAGATGAATGAACCAATAGCCATCGGCGTAACAGGCACTTCTGGCAATTGTCGTGGGAGGGATAGGTCTTTAAGGGGGGTGAGGGAAGAAATTCCAATTTTCCTTTTCATCATCTATTAATGTGTGAAAGAAGCGGCACTTCAAAAACATATCTGCAAAATTGCCGGCGACGTCAACTTGCTGGAGTGCTTAGCTGCGAAGTTGGTGGCATGCGGTGCTTTGATACACTTTTTTTTTTAGGGGAGAGAAGAAAAAAAAAAGAAGTTGGCTAAAAAGGGGGGGGGGGGGGAAACGAACGCCCTGGTTGAACCCCAGGGTGAGTCGGTGCCAGATAACACTCTTCCGTGAGCTCATCTTACCTGGCAGTGAGTACGAGGACTGTATTGTGGTGGCTATCTCTACATTGTTTCGAGACACTCCCCGTTGTCTGATTGTTGTCGTGACGGCATGCGTTCTAGTTCTTATTTTAGTCTGGGATTAGGATCCGTTCTTGGTTCTTTTAAAGTTAAACCGTTGGAAACAAAGGGAGGCAACCATGATAGCTGTACTATCTATCTATCTATCTATCTATCTATCTATCTATCTATCTATCTATCTATCTATCTATCTATCTATCAACTTATAAATCTTTCTAACTTATTCTCTTTATCCGATTCTGTTACTCTGTACTTTATCCCCTCAAACTATCCCTGCCCCTTCTGTCTCTCTCTCTCTTTCTTTTCGCACCTGAATCTTTCTGCACTTCTTTTGGTTGCAGTAGCACGAACTTTAGTTTGAACGTATCTCTATGTCATGGACAAACATTCTTTTTTTTTGTTTGTTTTGAACCAACTTTCCCTTCACACATTAACAACTTCCTGTCCTTCAGTGACTTGACCGATACCTTGCTACGTACTGACCGCCCCCCCGCCCCCTCCATCTGAATGTTACGCTACCTCATTTCCGATTCAGCACATTTTAAATTCTTGACACCCCCCCACCTGACCGAAGCGTTCAACCTTGCCAACCTAAAATAAAAAAATAAAATAAATGTGCACTCTCGTGGGTGGGTTCAGCGTAAAACTGGCGCGAAATGGGGGGCTACATGCAATAAAACGTCCAGATTGCGGGCCAACTCGTCGCCCTAACGGAGATAGCATCGCAAGATTTGTTCCTCTTGTATTAAACATGTCATGTTATGGCTCGTCAGCAATTACTGTCAAACTTTTATGTCGCGTTCTAAAAGAATGTGTTTCTGGGAATGGGGGCTGTTTTTTTGGGTGGAATGGAGGCTGTTTTTTTGGGTGGAATGGAGGCTGTTTTTATTTTCCCCTTCTTCTTTAGGTTAATGTACGTATGTGCTAGTTTATTTAGGAATATGTTATGTTGTTGCTTTAACCTTATTTCTATCTAGTAATGGATACATCTTTTACGTTTTGCCATTAGGCTATATTGTATTTGATATTCAAGCAAAGTTTGCCATTAGGCTATATTGTAGTTGATATTCAAGCAAAGTTTTTTCTTTTTTTTTTTTTTTTATGTTCCGGTTGATCTTCGATCATTATGTTGCCAACTTCCACTTTGTAGAGAAGGTAGGGTAACTCTGAGTGGTTAGTAAACCCAAGTACTTAGTCTCGAGTCCTCGTAAATACATTGGTACCCTCACAGTCGGCTGTTTCTTGCCGCCCATACTCTTACCAGGGAAGTAACTGGACTCTGGTTTGTAAAAGCCCCTCCCTGGCCATATTGGGCGACCTTAGTTTCTCTTTTGTCCTTCTCTTTCAATTTGTTCTTAGTTTTAAAATTAGTTTAAGAAAAAATAAAAAACTTTAAAACACTCATGGAACAAAGGCTAGGTAAACCTAACACAAAAAAAATTTATATTGAATGGAAAGAATGCTAGGTTTTAAAACCAGAGGTCTCAACTAGGTATGCAATCTTCCTAAAGCAGGAGAATGTTAGTTGCTGATTTGTGAAAAACAAAAATACTTGAAATGGTATCAAGAGGTCTCAAATATAATAGTCTTCGATTCTGGAGGAACAATCAGATAATATATAACAAACAGTACAAAACAGTGATGCGTCATTTTTGTACACTTTTTATCCACGATCACTGCATTGCCTTAACATTTCATTTCTGACATGAATGCCGAGCTGGTCATTAGGCTGACCACACATAGTTTCCTTAGAATGGCGAGTTTGTCAGTGGGCTGACCACACATAGTTTCCTTAGAATGGCGAGTTAGTCAGTGAGCTGACCACAAATAGTTTCCTTAGAATGGCGAGTTTGTCAGTGGGCCGACCACAGAGTTTCATTGGCATGCCGAGTTGGTCAGTGGGATGACCACAGCGTTTCATTGGCATTCCGAGTTGGTTAGTGGAATGACCACAAAGAGTTTCATTGGCATGCCGAGTTGGTCAGTGGACTGACCATAAAGTTTCATTGGCATGCTGAGTTGGTCAGTGGGCTGACCACAGAGTTTCATTAGAATGCCGAGTTGGTCAGTGGGCTGACCACAGAGAGTTTCCTTGGCATGAAGGGAAGGATGCTAACAAAGAAAAATGGCGGCTCTAGTCTCTGTGCTCACTCAAGTGAATCAGATGAGGTGAGAAGGGCGGTACGTTACGAGTGAAAGGCGCCCCACAACCGCCTGCGATTAGCGGCCAAGTCTGTGACAGGAAGCAGGGCGTTAGACTACAGGACTATGGGCTTAAGAAAAAAAAAAGATTTTTTAAAAATAAAATAAAACCCACCAAACAAGCTTTGCACATTATCGGGCGTGAGAAAGCTTTGCTGGGCTGGACACGGAAGAAGGATGTCGCTTCCTGTAGGAGCTAAACTGCGCCATCAGCGTTGACTTACAAAGTCAACATTGGTACACACACACATACACACGCTCGCTGACACACTTGTAAACAGAACACGGCCCTCACAAAGGAGAATTTGAAATGCATTTTAAGTTTCTCTTGATTTCCCCCCTTGTCCCGAACTCTGAAGACCAAATTTGGCGACGGTGTGGCGGCCGCTGATTGATTTTTGTGTTCGGCGACATTGCTGATGCTGATTGCATCGATTTGTGTTTGGCATTGTTTGATTTCGTTTTTTTCTTCTGAAAATAATGAACTGGTCCTAAGCTCTTCCGGCGTTAATCTACTCCAGAACTCATTAGGGGGGCTAGGTTTTTGTTGTTGTTTTTTTCACGAAAAACATGAAGGTGTTGATTGTTTGGACTACCCCTCCACGCCCCCACACCCAGCAAGATGACAGCTTTCTTAATGGCCGATACAGTATTGTTGGGGGATTTTACGGCCATTAGCCGCAATTTGCTCAGAAAATCAGCCCGTTGTTTTTCCTCGGTGCACTTTATTAAATAAATGACCTACTTTGGGCTTGGGCCAGCCAATTCTCGAAATGAACCATGGGAGGGTTTACCAGGGTTTACAAAAAAAAGAAACATTTAACTTTCAAAATAAACTCTAGCTATAACACATTTTGGTAATAATAATTTGTTAATCGTTTAAATGCAGAGAAAAGATTTTCTCTGCGCTGAGTTGGGTAAAATATCTAGGTCATAACTAGGTCTGCGTATCCACGTGAATACTGCATTCCTCCTTAACCACCGGACTCCTTGTATGTTTTCAGTGATGATAAATAATATTTGTAAACAATTTAACTCCTAACTATTGCCCAAAGTCACGTGAACATCCCAGGATTAAGGCAAGGGGGAGGTTTGAATCTTGGCCCATGGCACCGTTTAACCTGAGGTTTTAATCACAAACCAGCCATTTGGCGTCTGGGGACACTAACATATAGTGCAAACGAAAGTTGCGCTATAGACATTTTATTTTTTTAATTAAAAAATCTATATTTGTGAAAGTGTTTCTATTTGTAATTCTAATCTTCATTGACTAGTGTATAAACGACGACTATGGATAAATGGTGTCTATGTTTGTTTGTAAAATGTTTTACATGTTTCGGATGTTCCTTCAGAGTTGAAGATAGTTTACTTCCTAGTCCAAACCTCCCGCAGGACGACGGGGGATGGGAGCGGGCAGGGTTTGAACCCTCGACCGTCGATAAATCCGAACGACAGTCCAGCGCGCAAACCGCACGACCAGGCAGCCATCCCCCAGAATTCAGCAGAACATTTGCATCATCCTTGCTCGAATCATCAGATCTATTTTTGTTTGCTCATTAACAGTGTAACTATTAATATCGGGAAAATGATTTTAAACACAAAATGTTACGCGACTTTCAGAGTTCTGCTCACGGAAATCTACTTGAGGTCTGCATTCAGTCTCCGCATGTCTCCTTTTTCAATCAGATTCTTTCTTCTCCCTTGTTTAGTCATAGATTATTGACGTGAGTGTAACATATTTGGGGGGAGGGGGTGTTCAAATAGCTTTTTATTTATGGCACCTTTCGTGCGTGTAGCATGCTCGTGGCGGGTCCAATCTCTTTTGTGGAGGAATAAGATGGAGAAGGTTTTCCGTCCTGTCTTTAGGCGCTCATCAGACACAACTATGCTCGAGTCGGGACTCGAACTCAATTCCCCGTGTTAGATAGCCAAGTGGTTTGTCGGTCTCTGAGCCATTCATCGTACATTCTTGATCGCCTATGTGGTAGATCAGTTCTAGACATAATCTCTTTGTTATCTCCCTCTTTCACTTTTGTTTCATGTTGACATTGTTGGAATGAAAAGAGACGATTTTAGAAAGAAAAAAAAAGAAAGAAAAAAAGGCGGGTTGGGGAGGGGTGGAATTGGGTCTGCCCGCACTGCTGCTGCGTCGTTTCCCAATCAGAACCGAACAGAACAATGACAGTAACTATCAAATAGAAATTTGAATGTGTAGGCGACATGGTTTAGTAGCAGTCAGAATTTCCTTCGCCTAATTAGCCAAAATGTTGTATTCACTGTTCCATTTGTAATGTACCGCCCCTCTTTTCATTACTGCTTCCCCTTTTTAATAGTTTTGGTCAACTAAAGGGCGCCCTGATTGTCCTGCTGCCCAATTACTAAAGTTTTTTTTTTTTTGTTAGCTTTTTTTTTTAAATATGGAGGGCGGAAAGTGGGTGTTCTCGTTCTCACTAATCTTTTGAATTGGTGTTGAAGACCCTTTACATAAGAATTGAATGCACACGGCCGCTTATGACACTGACGGTCGTTGACTTGTAGCTCCAAACTGCTGGTAGATTACTAAGCCACTGTTGGCGTATTATATCTTAACTTATAATACGTGAAATGACGTGAATAACTTTTTTTGTGAACAATGTTATATATAATTTTTATTACAATGTAAGCAAATTCGACTTGAGATGAAATGCAATAAATGCATCATTCACACTACAAAGCACACCTCTTCACACCGTCGCCATAGCAACACACACACACACACACCCTCACCATAACATAACCCCATACTTTGGAACCTTTAGCATGAATTTTGGGCCCCGTTTATCGTAGTGAGACCCTGTATAAGTCCCGGCACCCTCTTCACGCAAATGGGTCCAATAATAAGCTAGCGGAAGTGTTAGTGGAACCCCAGTTAATTAAGAGTATACCTCGTCAAGCAATTGCGACTTTTTAATTCTAGATGGGCCCGTTTCATGCAAGTTGATATTTGTTATGCAAGAGGGTCCCCTATCAGGCAAGTTTAATATTTCGCATGCAAGAGGGGCTCCTATTATGATAGCGGGATTCTTTTGTGGGTGGGCTGTCAAAGGATGCCCGTTCAGCGGTTTTCCATTGTTTATGCAGAGCGGCCCCTGTTATAGCAGTTAATATTTTTTATGCAAGAGGCGCCCACTGTCATGCAAGTTTAATATTTGTCATACTAGAGAGGGCCCCTGCTATGCCAGCTGATATTTTGTTTGCAAGAGGGGCTCCTGTTATGGCAGTTGATTTTTTTCTTATGCAAGAGGTGCCCATGTCATACAAGTTTAATATTTCTCATACAAGAAGGTCTCCTATTATGGTGGCTAATTGAGTGGGGCGGGGTGCTTCAGCGAGCGATTTTCTTTTTCCTCGTAGAAAATATCAGCTCGTCAGTGAATGTATCCTGTAGATCACTTCCGTTTTACTAACGCAGTCCCGCACTGAATAGTCAGAGTTGAAAGAGAGATGATTAAGTTTGATCGAACTTGGTCTCAACCCCAAACTATCCCGTTGCTCACCTTGTCAACGTTCCCGAGCAGACGTTTGAGAGAAGCAGACGTTAGTTGAAGTTTCGACTATTCTGAGATCTGGTAGGAACAATAATCCCACGTGATACTTCACAAAGGGTGGAAACTGTCCTTTGAAGCTAGGTTTGAAGAGAAACCAGGACAAAATAGAAAAAAATAAATAAAAGTAGACCTCGTTGAGAGACACAATGTTAACATTCACAACATAGACTTGGTACAGAAAAACGAAGTCTTACCAAATGACATGCTCGATAAAATACGACCTTGTTTTACGGCTATCGTTTTATGTTGATTGTATCACACAGGGTGCTCTTGTCAATGTCGTAAAGTTTAAAATACAGAAAAGGAACATTTCGTAATGTCAATTAGGACTTCTGCGCTATAAAACCCAAACGTATCCTCCAAACAAGCCTAGAATAATGTCTAATTAGAAATGTAATCAAGACACACTAATTTAGTTTTAGTATAAAGCTTAGATTTAACTTTCTTCTGTCTCTATGGAATCTTGTACACCTCATTTCTCCAACTTCCTATTCTCGAGTCAAGTTGAAACTTTGCGCAATGTCTCTTCGTCTATGACAGCACCTGAATCAATCACAAAGTTAGCACTAAACAGTTAATAATTAATTGTAATTACTTATTTTGCTTTATGTAGGAAAAGGTTGATATACCTTGCAGAATTGAGATATATATGGCAGTAACTGTTCGCTTCTTTCCATTATATAAGCTTGTGTGTGTTATATAGAAAATGTACTAAGCTAAAGGGGTTGGGGTGATAAGCCTGGTGTTGAGAATCAGGTCGTTGAAATAAAAAAACATAAACTAACAATAGACTTCTAAGTACTTGAATAGTTCTGTGGCCAGCACTTCGATCTTTCTTCTTGGAGGTTCAAGACCTCGAGTTCAAATTCAGACTCGGTCAACTTTTTTTTTTTTTGTTTCAATTGCTTTCGAAAAGGCAGCACGGAAAACTTCTCCTAGATTACCTCCCCTTTTGTCCAAGTGGTCCACAAAAGTGATTGGACCATAGTGCACTGAGCATGCTGCAAGTATGAACGTTGGGCTAGACAAAAATTACGAATAAAAATATTTCCAATCGAACAGATTTCTTATAGTTAGTCTAGATCTATTACAATTAGTGACATGATTGCTTCAAAGTGATGGATGCATTTTCGTTCAATATAAGCTTTGTTTTTTTTAAAAGTATTTTGTTATTTAATGTTTCTTGTTTAGCTCGACTGACTCTCAGGGCTTAAAAGTGGAGAACCATTATTCTATAGTTATTCCCCCCTCTCCCTCCCCTTTTATGCACAGCACTACCCACATCTGTTTGAGCATCTTATTGCCACATGTGGTGTGACGAGTGACGACATGTGCTTATTACAGAAAAGAAAAAATCATACCTCAAGGAAACGCCTCTACTAAGACAAGAATAATCTCCTCACCTGTGGCGTCAAAGTCACCAGTTTCTGTTCACTTACCAACTGCCTGCCACCCTTTGTACTCTAACGTCTCACTACAGGAACAGATTACCCAGTGGTCAAGTGTTCAATACTGCGGACTTCGTACAAATGGGCCCCCCCCCCTCAGCTTTCTAGGACAGAAGATGACAATAGAATGAGAAGGCAGTTTTGTAGACTCTGGCTGGCGTACATTTCTTTTATGCGAATACATTTTTATGTGTACGCCTAATTTGAAGCTGTGGGGTGTTTAAACGCAACACAGCACACACACGCGCGCGCAAATCTTATAATAACACGATTTCGACGCATGTGTCAAGGGAGTTAGGCGATGGAGTGTCTATGAGGGGCGATTTCCCCGGACACGCCCGGACTGTTTCGATACCAGTTTTGATAAGAGAAAATTACAATTGTAGGGAGAGCAAAAGAGCAGCATTCTGGGAATTGTCACATACCAGGGATAAACTGTGAGGCCAGAGCCGGGCAACCAGCCGGAACATTGCTGGAGCGGACAAAAAAACAGTGGGGGGGGGGGGGCCTCCTGAAGATAAGCTAACGATGATTAAGGTTGTCGTGCGCCGTGCCCCTCTGCTATTCAGCGGTGCCCCTTTCCACTTGTTGTCGACCTCCTGCGTCCAGCTCGTGGACAGCCCTGGCCATCCTCCCTTATAGAAGCACCCACTCGCGAAAGCATTATCCCAGTTGGGAGTTTTATTTTTCTTTCCCCCCCCCCCTCTTCCCCCCCCCCCCTATCCAAACCAAGTTCAAGCCGAAGTTATTGAAGTTATTTTGCCGCACCTTTACGCACATACCGCACGTTGTCATCCCGCCTTTTTGCCTTTCAGAGTTATGATGGCTTCCAACAGTTTGATTGGAGTAACAGCCTCATGACCTTGTCGTTGCCACTGTTCGCTAATTCCGTCAACGTTTTCAGTCTGCCTGTGGACTTTTTTTTTTCTCCGAGGACGTCATCCATCGACTGCGCATGCGCAAGCAGTATTAAACAAACTACTAGCTGTACGATCAGTACGAAAACTAATTTTGTTTTTTTAATCGCTAGCGTACTTACTCACTTTTAAAGATATGGACCAAACCAGTCGTATCAAATTGTATCGTGAAAATGTAAATTTACTGATACAGACAATTCTGCATATTGCTTTCTATACCCCCTCCCCCAAATTTCCAATAAGGGAGCGGGGTGGATTGGACGGAGAAGGTCTATTATATTCCAGACAAGAAAAAAAAAAGCTCATCTACGCACTTACATCTATACCTCTCAATAATGTAAGTTATTTTACTTATTCGATATCGAATAAAATAATTAAATCACAATAATAAATTGATTGATCTTTTAAACTGATTCATGTTTTGTTAGGTGCAATAAATATTTTAAAAAATTTCATCTGGTGGAGAAATAATGTGCCAAATTATCTAAGAGGTCCCTACATATTTAGCCATACTGAATACTGAAGGTTTAATTTCCCTTTTTGATATCAAACAATTTAATTAATGACCAGTAATTAATTGACAAATATACTAACTAATCTGCTGGTGAGGTGTCTTATGACTTATAGAAAATTGTATAGGTATGTATTGTTTGTTTCAAACTTACTTTAAAGCGGCGACCTACAACAGGAACTAATTCAGCTTATGCCACCACTTTAGTCAAGTACAATTTCTTACCCTTGTTTGAGATACCAAACAGTTATAATTAATTACTAATAGTGAATCCTTCGTTGTTCTTGTTGTTGTTGTGTACAAGAAATGATTGTGCAAAATTTTAGCTTGATCCGAGATAGGGTGTGGGAGAAATAACGTGTACAAGCTTTTTACCATACAGTCAATCGGAGTGAGTGAACAAAAGCTTTGTAAAAAAAAAAACGAGCTATAGTTCCAATAGTTTTCTATTAGAAATCTGTCTCTTACAATTTATGAATTTTTTATTCTTAGTATCACTTGGATACAGCATTTTTCCACCCACATTGTCTTCTATACCTCAATCTTAACATGTTTTTATAAACATTCCCACCTCTCTCCCCCACCCCCCCCCCCATGTATTTAATCTATCGTACGTATTAGTTGATCTCGTTTATTTTCTGTATCCATTCCTTGTTGTATTTTGTTTGGGGTGGTTGTTGTTTAGTTAAGGTTATTTCTATGTTATAATAAAAAAGTTTAAAAGTTCACCATTCAGGCCTTACGTGCTGATGTTGCGGCCCACTGTTAACGAGGGTGTTAGGTGGCCAGCACAACGACCAATCGCTTTTACCTTTCCCAAATTTGACGTCAGGTACCCAATAGAGATCGGTGGACTCTGTGAAAGATTCCGAAATAAAAATTCCAAGTCTTCGCCAGGATTCTAACCCTGGATACTTCGGCTCGGAAGCCAAGCGCTTTAAAACTCAGCCACCGAGTCTCATTTCTATGTCATATATATCTGCATGTGTTGTGAGTAAGTTGTCATTAACATTTGTATTCCTTCTCTCCGCTTGATATTATATGTTTGTATACACATAACATAAAACAAAAAAAAACACCCGTGTACACATATATACACACACACATACACGCCCAAGCAGACAAACGCTTTACACATGACATTCATCAACACGGGTGCACACATATACACACACAGTCACCTAGACATTCACAGCACACACTCATTGCACCATCCCCTCGGCCACCTCAATGACCTTCCTTGTTTCTCTCCCCGCAGCGGAGACCTTCCACGACAGCAGCGAGACGCTGAGCAGCTCCGGTTCCAGCATCGCCGCCGTGTCCACTCGGGGCGCTGCCGAGATGCAGGTGGATCACCGGTACTCTGGGGGCGGCGGGAGCGACTCTCCTGACCTGTTGGGATGACAACTGCCGGCATGTAGCTGGGAAACAGAAATCCTCCTGAGGAATCGCCCTCACCACGGCTCCTCAAATTCTACACTTTGGATGTGTGACCCTGTTTTATTTTGTGACGTACAATCATAGGCTATATATAGACGGAACCTAACACGTACAAACATATGTCTGAACTTTGCGTGCACACACAAAAAAAAAGATGAGACAAATGCATCTTCCGGTTTCGATTTCCTTATAAATTTATCTTCTCTCTCTCTCTCTCTCTCTCTCTCTCTCTCTCTCTCTCTATATATATATATATATATATATATATATATATATATATATATATATTCATTTATGGGTCAGTGCTACAAAACCCAGAATTCACTTCCGGTCTAAATATAAGCTTTTAAATTAATGTATTTAATGAAAGGGTTCTAACTTTAAACTTTAATTTTCCATTCAAGCGGGAAACATTACCTCACAATACACAAAACTTATAATAACAAAAATTTAAAAAAAAAAAACTCTTGGATCTGATTTTTATGGATGTGTTTTGCGCATCTAATCTGAACTTTTTTTTATCATATAGTTTTTTGTTTCATTTCGGACAAACTTTAATTATACTAAAATGTAATTAGTTTAAAAAAATACATCCAGGTTAGGCCTAGTTGGAGATTTATAAATTGAACGACACCCATATGTTCATCTTTTAGTAACATGGTTTCCAAAATTAATGCACCATATTGGAATGTATTTCATATTTGGACGCTGTGATATCAATATCACGTGTATATGAATGGTTTGACATGTTTTAAGAATCCGCCTGTGGTTACGAGGAATATAAACAATTTACTTCAGTTATAATTTTGTCTTTGAGCAGTAAAGGGAAAAAAAAAAGGCGTTTCGTTTGAAATATTAAGCGTCCGCGCGTGTTGAATGTAACATTGAAGAGCCAAGTGATGCACCCATAGATTTATGCTAAGCAAAACAAACTCATTGCTTTGGTCTCTAAACAGTCAGACATGGTTCTATGCTTTCAGGTGAGCTCCATGTGAGTTTCTCTGCTCATCTGTTGTCACATGCTTTGCCTAAGATATAGAATGTTTGCCATATTGACAAAAGTAATGCAGGCTTAATTTGTAAAACGGAAAATAAACAAAAGTGACGAGATCAATATCCAAACACAATAGTTTTGTTCCTTTTCAAAATATTTCGCGAAGCTAATTCAACTTGTTTAGCGACATTCTCCAAACGAGAAGCTTTTTTTAAACTTCTGACACCATTTATGGCAATTTTTTTATTTATTTTTTTTAGACTTTTCTTATTTTTACTGTCATAAGGTTGAGTTTAACCTTTTTATATAATGAGAATTCCAATGCATGCGCCAGCATGCAGTGTGAACCCAGAAAGGTCATCAAAGGTCGCTTTAATACTTGTTTGACTCAATGACTTGTGTTCATAAAACAAAATTAATGTCTTGTAAGTAATGCATTATGTCAATTTTAAATTTAGCGAAAAATAGATAAAAATTTGTTTCACTGTAACAAATGAGAGAACCGTGTAACTGGAAGTTCACATTAACCTTGACCTATTGGATTTGTCCCCCGCCCTCGAAAAAAAAAATTCATCTTGTAAGTTAGACTTGCGCAAGAGGCTTCTGCACTGCGATGGATTACATTTTTTTTAAAGACTAAGATAATTCAATAAGTATTCGACAATGCAATTCTGGAACCACCCATCTTTTATACTCCATAACAGTCCACATTCTCCCGTCTAATATAGCATCGTTATGGAGCTTTGTGGCTGAGTGGTAAAGCTCATGACTCCCGAACTGAGAGGCCTCGGGTTTGAATCCCGGTGAAAACTGGGACTTTGAACTGCGGCATTTTTAAAACGCTCTCTCGAGTCCACCTTACCCTGATGTCTGGTTCAGGAGTGGTAGGCTACCTGACATACGTTGGTGAATGAAAGACTTTTGGTCGTCGTGGTGGCCGCATGACACCTTCGTTAACCCTGGGCCGTGTTGACGTCTTCTGGGTGAAAACAGACCCGCTGATAGACTTCTGGCTGAAGCTGAAGATGATCTCACAACTTATTACGATCGAACGAACATGCAAAACAGCGTGGAACATCTGCAGAACAGTCTGGAACATATGCAGAAAAGTCTGGAACATCTGCAGAACAGTCTGGAACATCTGCAGAACAGCCTTGAACATCTGCAGAACAGCCTAGAACATCTCCCCCCCCCCCCACGTCAAACAAGTCCCGCTCTATCCCTCTTACTTATATTTCACTTCATGCACTTCCATCACTTGGCAAAACATTTTAGGTTGTAGACGCCAAAGGAATGAACTTCTGAAGAATAGAATGCAGTTTAGCGCTTCAGGTTTGGCGCTCAGCCCCTTCGACGACGCTGGAAAAGCTTTATATTTAGGAAGGTGTAATAAGTGAAAGTTTGAGAATCACTGGGTACTAAAGATTTATGATCTTTTTTTTAATTACATATTCTTAGCTTACCACATGTGAAGCTTTGAGAATCACTAGGTACTAAAAAGTTTAGATCATTTTTTTTTTTACTGCATACTCTAGCTTACCAATCAGTGCACAACACAAAAGACATTTTTTAAAAAAGCAATAGTATTATGATTATTGAAAACTTATCCATAGGTCATTAGCACATATAGTATTATTCCTCACGCGAAAGGTTATCGTGAGGTCAGTTATAATGTATATAATTATATATTCATAGTTATAGCACTTTAGGGAACATTGAGTTACACTCGTCTGCCCAAAGGAAGAAACAAAAAACGACCACAGAATTGCCTGCTGAAGTTAGCATAAATAGTGGCTGTGGGCCTATAGGACGGTCCACCAATGCTGGTCGCATGGACAGTGGTCTGTCGGGCTATGGCGACCGATACAAATCTAGTCAATTATTCAATCTAACCGTACGGTCCTGTCCACTGTACAAGTGTCTGGGGTTCAGAAGTGGTTGGCTACTTGACTGTTAGTGTGAGGTCAGTTGTGTGAGAGAGAGAGGGGTCAGTTTAAGGTTAACACGCCTCGGTGATCTTTTTAAACAACGGTGAGAGATACATTTTTTATGTGCTCAAACTGGACCTTATATTCCCACCCTCCTCTCTCTTTATCTCCCAGTCTTTGTGTTTCTAGCTCTTTTTTTTCCTTTGACTAACTTTGTATCACTCACTGCGCATGTCACTGCGCATGTCTTTCCTGGTACACAATTTGAACACGTGATCTCTCCCACTTTCCCATCTCGGATCTAGCTGAAACTTTGCAGAATTATTCATCGCCCCTAACAAGGCATGAATCAATCAAAAGACAAATTGACCAATTATATTGAATAATTGGGGGCGCGGTGGCTGAGTGGTTACGCGCTTGGCTTCCGAACCTCCTGGGGTCCTGGGTTGGAATATCGGTGAACACTGGGATTTTGAATTTTCAGACTTTTTAGGGCGCCCCTAAGTCCACGGAAATCTAATGGGTGGGTACCTGACTTAAGTTGGGAAAGTAAAGGCGGTTGGTCGTTTGGCCACACGGCAACTTGCTCGTTAACCGTAACTCTTTATCTCCGTAATTATTTTCCACGTTCTGACAGAATAGTTCGTTTTTCATATTTGTACATTCTACCCTGTCATGATTAAACTTCAATCACATTTTTGTTTGCTATCAGATAACGTTTTACTTTTTGGTAAAGAATTGTAGGAGACTGCATGCTCTTTTTATACAATGCAAATACAATTGTATTAAACCAAAACTCAATTTAATCTAATGGGATCAAATCAATGATGGTATCGTTAATTAGGAGAGAAGGAGTTACATAAACAGATGACCTTTGGATAGTAAGGTCTGAAAGGGGAACTTTTGTGGACACCGAGACCACGATCAACATTAACAGGATTTTACCTTATTGAATAATTAGTGGTAATTTATTTTTGATGTAGAAAGGAAAATAATTGATACAATCTTAAGAAATATGGCTGTAAATGTGCGCTTCTCTTTTCCTTATGTATGCTATTTTAATATTATTTTTAAGTTTTTTTGTTGTTGTTTTTTTTTTGCAATTCCCTCTCAGTTTGGTTCATGTGTCTTTACCTCTTGGTCAAGCGATCTTCTCCATGTTTGCTTTGGTTGTCCAGCCTTTCTCTTTCCCCCGTGGGTTCCAGTCTAGGGCCTGCTTTGCAATGCTTTCTTTTTTTTTTATTTAAGTATGTATTAAAATAAAATGTGTTGTTTGAATGGCTTGTTTATAATGGGCTGGTCAGTTCACACAAACAATGACTCAGAGAAAAGAAAAGACCTAACCATTATATGAACAGATTGACGATTTTAGTGGTCACTATATTCTCATTTGTACAGATCGCTTATGTCCAATAATAATAGAATATATTGTGAACATTTTGGATGATTTGTTCTTTATCAATTGACATAATTCCTCTGCTCATGTAAAAAAAAAAATGGACTGAGACCCGGTCATAGAGTTTGTATGTGGGAATAAACACTTCAATCAAGTTTATATAAAAAGTTTGTACTCTCTTTTTTAGCGAAAGACGAAATTGTAAATTTTAGTGTTCATTGTTTTAAATTGAAATATGTCTGTAATATTTTGTATAGAAACACTAACATGAAAATTAACTTTCTCTTTACATCTGGACAAGCGCCGTGAAAATCAGCTAAGGCTGGACTTTGTTTTTTTATTGTCTGTCTGGTCAAAATCTTTTTTCACGCTAATTCTCCCACCTCCCATTCGCGGATCAAGTTGAAACTTTGCAAAATTAATTATTGTCAATAAAAACATTTAACAATTTCTCAATCAATTAATCGTATTTAATTAATTATGTTTTATATAGATAATGAACTTAGCTAAGGGTAGATAGACTTTGTGTACATAGTTGAGTGGTTCTCATAGCTAACAATAGACTAATAAAACCTTCTACTTTTATAAGTACTTGAATAGCTCAGTGGCGAAACACGTCGTCCTTCCATAATGGAGGCTCGATATTAGAATTTAGACGCGAACCACTTTTTTTTGTTTGTTAATTACTTTTAAAAAGGTTAGGCCTTCCCTCTCCCCATCCAATGCTGGTCTACAAAAGTGATTGAACTGAGCCTGCTATAAGCATGAATGTTGCGCTAAACAAAAACAATTCCTAAAAATAGTTTCCCAATCGCCACGCATTTCTTGTTAGTCTAGATGCATTAAAAATTAATGTCAATATT
Source organism: Biomphalaria sudanica (assembly GCA_036873155.1). Taxonomy (NCBI): domain Eukaryota; kingdom Metazoa; phylum Mollusca; class Gastropoda; family Planorbidae; genus Biomphalaria; species Biomphalaria sudanica. Next base: position 234,879 of record JAZGLO010003512.1, read on the forward strand.
GATTAAAAATAAACGATGAATTTACAGTCTGTACGGGGGAATGGTCATGGATTCTTTATAATTAACTTGTTTAATATTGGATTATGAAGTATTCATTATTATATTTTCGGAAAGCATCGAGATTGAATCTTATTAAATGGAAAGATGGCCTAAATAATGCCAAGGTGACCTATATTAGCACATTTGTAAACTAATTAGATAAAAGATGTTTAGTGAATATATTTTTTCCTTTTACTCCTCGTTCTCTATCAGGCTTATGAACTTCTCGTTACGATTGAGGCCCTTGATTTAGGTCTGCAGCGCTTGTATATGTCAAGCAACCAAGTCTTTCATTCAAATAATGCTGTACACAAGATGGAGAGCTCAAGTGGCATTGTGGGGATGTGACGACGTAGTGACACGGCCTTGACACAGTCGTCTATGTGTGTGTGTGTCTGTTGTTTATGCTTGTGTTGGAATTAATATAAAGCAGTTTCAGAGTCGTCAAGACCGAACTCGAGTCTTCGAGCTGTTGAATGATGAGGCAGAACACTGTCGTTGTCACTAGTGAATTGACATGACATTGACTTTCCTGTCACTGAGTTGGCAATGCTTTGTCTTTCTTACCAGTGAGTTGGCAATGCTTTGTCTTTCTTACCAGTGAGTTGGCAATGCTTTGTCTTTCTTACTAGTGAGTTGGCAATGCTTTGTCTTTCTTACCAGTGAGTTGGCAATGCTTTGTCTTTCTTACCAGTGAGTTGGCAATGCTTTGTCTTTCTTACCAGTGAGTTGGCAATGCTTTGTCTTTCTTACCAGTGAGTTGGCAATGCTTTGTCTTTCTTACCAGTGAGTTGGCAATGCTTTGTCTTTCTTACCAGTGAGTTGGCAATGCTTTGTCTTTCTTACCAGTGAGTTGGCAATGCTTTGTCTTTCTTACCAGTGAGTTGGCAATGCTTTGTCTTTCTTACCAGTGAGTTGGCAATGCTTTGTCTTTCTTACCAGTGAGTTGGCAATGCTTTGTCTTTCTTACCAGTGAGTTGGCAATGCTTTGTCTTTCTTACCAGTGAGTTGGCAATGCTTTGTCTTTCTTACCAGTGAGTTTGCAATGCTTTGTCTTTCTTACCAGTGAGTTGGCAATGCTTTGTCTTTCTTACCAGTGAGTTGGCAATGCTTTGTCTTTCTTACCAGTGAGTTGGCAATGCTTTGTCTTTCTTACCAGTGAGTTGGCAATGCTTTGTCTTTCTTACCAGTGAGTTGGCAATGCTTTGTCTTTCTTACCAGTGAGTTGGCAATGCTTTGTCTTTCTTACCAGTGAGTTTGCAATGCTTTGTCTTTCTTACCAGTGAGTTGGCAATGCTTTGTCTTTCTTACCAGTGAGTTGGCAATGCATTGTCTTTCTTACCAGTGAGTTGGCAATGCATTGTCTTTCTTGTCATCGACCTTGCATAACATTAGTTTGGGAAAAGTAAAGGCAGTTGGTCTTTGTGCTGGCCACATTATAACCGTGGCCCACAGAAACAGATGACCTTTACATCATCTGCCACATAGATCACAAGGTCTGAAAGGGGAACTTTACTTTCTATAGTATACACCTATTTTGTTTAACCGTTATAATACTATTAGAAAGAAACAAAATAAACCTCGTCATACTATAAGCAACCAAAAAAATGTAGCCCACTTCCGTTGACACGGTTGCCAAGGATGCTGAATGTATATAAATGCTGCTCATTCTGTATAATATTATGCTCGTAAATGAAATTTATATTTGACCAATGTCAATATTGTTCTACGTTGTTTTGTATTGAGTATTACAGTCATTGTGAATGTGATTGTTCTTCAACTTACACTATTACATACATGTTTTTATAGGCCATCATCTTTAGGATACATTTTTTGTTGTTGGCCTATGACCTGAGAAATGTTCGCATGGTTATTTCAAACATATTTTCCATTTTTTTAATTGTTTTTTTGTGTTTTTTTTAAATAATATTTTAGAATTTTGACATGTGTTTTTTGCAGCCTTATTGAATTCATTGTGATAAGTTCATGTTTTCATAGTTGCCATTTGTTTGTTTGTTTCAAATCTGAATTTATCCATAAAATGACCATTTTTATTTTTATTGTTTATTTATGTTTAAGTGTGTAAGGAAGTACAGCATGTTGATGGAGACAAGCTTTGAGAAACAATTTTAATAGACATTTATTCTTTGCCCAATGTACTCTATACAACGTTCTTATTACATTCAATACAAGTTTTGAACTAGTTTTTTTTTTTATTTGTTTTTTTATTACCGTATTTCTAGTAATATTATAGAATAAGAAAAAAACAACTTCTTTTGAAATGGAAGAAAAAAATAATCGGTCATATTTCATGTCAGTTTTTGAATATAAAATCGTGGACAGACCCAAGGAGACTGATCAGTTCATGCTTTTCATTTTACAACTTATTTGACTCTGCTGCTGTCTACATCTGACACTGTGGGCTCAAAAGATTGAGAGGACCTGCTTGGACTTATGTTTCAGAAATGTTCCAAGACCCAGGTTACATTTGTTTTTCTCAAATGTTCACACATTAGGCTAATCCATAAATAGCAAGCATTTTGGTGTATCCTGTGTGTTGCTAAGCGAAGTATTTCAAAGTAATTTGTATTTTTTTTAGTTGGCTATAATTATATTTCAGTATGAGACCTTTGACGTTTATTTTTCTTTTTATTTCAAAATCTTTCTCATTCTTCCTCTGTTTATTTTGTAAAGTTTCTCTTAATATTTGCTTGTATCACCTACACATTTCGTCATATCCTTTTCTCTTTCTTTTCTATGTTATTATTTCATTGCTTAAAGAATGCGAACGTGATCTTAAACAAGGCTACTAAGACAATTTGTGTGGAAACAAAAACTCAAAATCGGCCCCCGAAGTGGTCCACCCTGGCAGGTAAAAAGGCTGCTTTCAATATTTTCACAAAGAACATCAGAATGAAAAAAAGAATGGAGAAAGAAGGTTGACAGATCTTGTGTGGTGCCCCAGCGGTCCAGTAGAACAAAGGATAGTTGAAAGTGAATGTGAAGTTGGATGTGAACCTTGCCTAACTGAAGTCTTATAATGAATATCTAATGAATCTAATTGTTTTGTAAAGGGTCAATCTCTTATTGAAATCCTCAAGAAGAAAAAAATTCCTAGTTAAAAAATGCTTCCTGTAGTTCAGTGTTCTGCAGTTGCAGTGTGGATCTGCAGTTCACGCGATAATATGTTTTAAATTATGTCCAACTTATATGCATACTAAATAGATTTTTTTCTCTTTAAAAAAAAGTAAACATTAGTGTGTGTGTGTGTAAATGTAGTATTTAGTATAACATAACTAACTTACTTAACTTAGCAATACAAATGTTAAAAAAAAATACATAAAATTCTAAAACCAGTTGCATAAATAAGTTAAACACATGGATAGCATTGTGCTCCACTACTAAAGAGCCTCCAGTGTTTGTTACTATTAATAGTGAATAGTTGTAAAAGTGGTGTGTGTATTTTTATGAAAAAAACTGCTTGCATAAGTGATTTATAAAATTAGATTTTTCGCTCTCAGAAAAGAAAAACGTAGCCGTTGCATCAGAACTTTGAATGGTCTAAAATATTATGGTGTCAGATTTGCTCTATCTTTTCTAGTTTACGAGAACACAACGGGACTAATGGACGGACAGACATTCCACACAAAACTAATAGCGTCTTTTCCCCTTTTGGGGGCCGCTAAAAAAAAAAAGTGTAAACAAAGATCGACTGTGATTTTAAGTTTGAGTCGTGAAAATCTCTATATTGAAGTCGAGTGTCATATTAGAAAGATCGCGATGTCCGCCTTAATGGTTCTCGAATGCTATGTAGTTTGGGAAGAAGACACAAGAAATCAGGGGATCAAATGACGAACTTAAACTCGACGTGTAAATATGAACTTGGTTATAACATTAGATGTAAACTGTATCGCCTGTACGGTTCCGAGACATAGAGAAGCACGACAACCAAAAGTGGAAACAACTCCAGACGATCACAAAACAGTTGCCTACGCAGGATATTGGGAATTAGGAGACCCGAAAAGATATGTACTGTCAACGTTTGTGGGAGATCCATGAACAAAAATCCACAACCCAGGATATTATAAAGAGAAAGTGAAGCTGGATAGGACAACCCCTTCGAAAACCAAGTACCAATGTTACAAGGCAAGCACTTTCCACAAAGAAAGAAGACTGGGCAGGCCCAAGCAGCGAATCTGAAGGTACTGGAACGACAGGGGGCAGATAATAATAATCATAATAATAATTTTATTTATAAAGCGCTGTTGACAAACAAAATGTAGGCTCAAGGCGCTGTAACAAGATGAAGAAAGCTGCACAGAACTGAGTTCAGTGGAGAGGTGTAGTTGTGTACTTGTGGCCTTATGCTCCCCTATGAGTTCACTGGAATAAGTCAAGTCGTTTTTTCCCGTATTTTTCATAAATACGTAGCTTTCTTACGAAAATATATTGCTCTCAATGTGATCACCGTTTAAACAAGATAGCCTGCAGTACAGACAACATTGTAAGCTGAATATGCATTTAGTAAATTGTCTCTCTTGTTATTGTCCCAAAGTTCTTTACAACTTTTACTGAAAGGAACGGGACAGATCAAATGACCTGCCGTACCGTAGACAATGTTGCGATGAGCCGTGAAGTGGTCTTCAACTCCCCAGTTTCGTTCAGATGGTCAATACCATTCCGTAAGTCACCAGCTCTAGAAGCACTCTCTTTTCTATCTTACAAAATAAATGCTGTCTCATTTCGACTTTGTTTTGTTGTGGATGTTTTCTAAACTAAAATAGGGTTGATTGGTATGACAAGGATGAAGTCGTTTTGTTTAGGCTAGCATCGCACCCTTTGTTTTAAGCGTGTTGTACTTCGCCAAGATGGCGTCGTAATAAACAACAATATTAAATTTGAACTCTAAAAGTCTAGTCTTTGTATTTGTTTCTAATATCATTTTTTTAATATTGTGTAAACATTTCCTTGCCACCAGAAATGATTTGGATAAAACGAACTATCATTTATACATATAGAGACCTTTCTACCTAATCTAATATATAAAGTAGAGTGTAAGGAGAATGTATGTAGGCCTATATATTTCCTTTATAGACATCAAACCCGATTGACCTATCTTAATTAGATTTGGCATGAACGTTCCCTAGATAATAGCGGTGATCTTGTGGTGTGTAAAGTTGCCCTACAAGAAGAGAGTTTACCAGATTAAGGTCAATCTTAACATAGATTTTAACTATTTAAACTACACAGATGCCTTTTATTGTATAACAAAACAAAAAAAAATGAAATAACCCGAGCAAGGACGGATAAAAATATAGCTAGTACTGAATAAATCTAAGGATTTCTCAATTCTCGCTTCCTTTCGTAGTTTTGTTATTTGTTATTTGATTGTCGAATTAACATATGTGTATTTATTCCCCCCTAGCACTTCCTATTTATTGAAGGGGGTAGAGTGCGGTGGATCACAATTACAAACAGCAGATCTGTGGCATGTAAGTACGGAAATCTCCGAAATTTCTCTCCCTCTAGCCCTTATCTGATTTGTTGGTGTCGTTTGGACGTGACGTCATGGGGCGTGAGGTCTATGAAATGTGACGTTTAAGGCGCCATTAAATTCTGCGCTGCATGGAACAAGTGCACCCCCACGAGAAGAGCTTTTTTTCCCCTTCATTCCCCTCCCCTTCCATTCCACTCACCCCCTCCCCTTCTACTCACCCACTAATCCTAACACACACACACACACAGACCATGTTCTCTCAACAAGAAATCTGTTCGTCTGCTTCTGCTAACCCATAAATCCGACCACATTTCGCGGTGTACATTAAATGGTTTATCTACGGAAGACGTGATAATTTTCCGCCCTCCCTACCATAGAGTTGTTACTTTGTTCTTCCCCTTACAAAAAAAAAACACAAAAACTTGCTGGTCTAGCCTATACACTATTATCTGGGCCGACCATAGGCATGGGCAAAGTAGTCAATTGCCTATGACCTCAAATTTGTGGGGGCCAGCAAAGGACTAATGACAATTTTCTTAGAGAAGAATTAGCTAAACTTGTGCCCAGTTTTATTGTTGAGTACACTAGCCTGACTAGGTTTTTAATTTTCTATTTCATTTAGAGCCACCTAATTCACTTCGCCTAGAGCCTCCAATTAACTAAGACCAACCATGCTGTTATCACATCGTCGTGGGGGTCAGGGCCGGCCTTAGGCCACTGCAACCTATGCGGCCACAGAGGGCCCGCACTTTCATAGGCCCGCGCTAATTCTAATTGTAAATTATTAAAATAAACTATTATGACTTATTCATAATAACAGGGTTTCCACGGCCACCCTCAATTTCTAGGACCTCCTGGAAATTTCCTGTAATTACAAAATATACGAAAAAGTCCTGGAAATCTCTTGAAAACCCATACAAATCTTCTGATAATGAACGAAATTTTCATTTTGAAGGGCTAATCCCACACTCGATAAAAAGAAAAAAGGCATTGTCAGCTTTTCTTTAATCAAACTAAAAAAAAATCTTAATTTTGACATTAAGCTTATCCCCGCCCAGACTGGGCCCGGCATTCCGGTTTGAATAGGGCCCCAGAATAGTTAGGACCGGCCTTGCAAGGGGTCCAAGCGCTGTCATAACCCTGTCTCATATCTATTTGTTTGTGAAGCGGTCTTTGAATGTGATACCTAGGATTTTTCTGTAGCATCTTAATTCCATTGCTAGGGTCATCCTTTCTACTTATGTAATCAACGTCCGAAACTGTTTATAAAGCATTGGTTATAGATCTGTAATTTGCTATGGGAGACAGAGGCACATGACAGAGCATCATGGCGTGAAAACTGGCGCACATGCTGCTGAGTAAAAGAGAACCACGCTGGCAGAAGAAAAACGCCAGAGAAGAAAAGCAAGGCCAATGACACTAGCTCCAGCTGGATAACCTGCCCAGTGTGCCGCCGAACATTCCGGGCTCACATAGGTCTCACCAACCACTTGAGGAGGCATAAAACCCCAGTGCAAAGTCCTCAGCCCCCTGGATTACAAAGTGGTCATCATCGAACCACGATGGACGAACTATATATATAATTTGAAAACTAATCTATAATCTGCACAATCCTATAAAGAATGTCTTAGATAAGTGGGCTCCCAACTCAACCCTCAAAAGAAAAAGAACCATTATAACAAAATTTAAAAAAACAAAAAACTACTAAAGCTTTTCAAAGAGCCAAACTTAAGCTTCGCTCATTATAAACAATTGTCAAATTTCTACCAATAAACATTAGCCATGGAAATGAGATGCTATAGAAAGAACTATTATGCTATAAATGCTTTCTAAAAATAAGACTCCTTTTGAAGGCTTGTTTTTGAATAAGTATAATGATCTAGCATCACATAAGTGTACATTTAATATTTTGCGACTATATATTTTTAAGTGTTTTTTTTTTTTTTTAGATACCTCAGTTTAGTTTTTTTGTTTTGACATTTGTCTAGCTTTTTACATCCTAGGAAATCCTTTTCACTTTTTTTTTTCTTATTTGCCTATATTTTAGATAATATTTTCAAACATTTGGCTCCTGCAGAAATGTTAATGACTACTTTTTAGATTTTGTCTCTCTTTTTATTTCTTCCTGTATGACAATTTTTCTGATTGCCTGAATGCCTTACCCTCAGATTGTTACACTGTCGCCTGGATAATACGACTGAAATGTTTATTGAGTAAAAGATACACACCAAAGATTATTTTTCAGAGTTAAGTCACTGTATTTTTTTTTTTTTGGATACCTCAGCTTTTTTAGCTTTTGACTTCAATTGACCAGCCGTTTACATCCTAGGAATCCTTTTGGGCTTTTGCCTCTTTTCTTAGCCTCTTTATTGGGCTTTTCTTTTAATTTAAGAACTACAGTGATATGCTGCGGATAATCGTCTACGATGATTACATACTCGTAAGTACAGAATTGTTTTATGTACTGTCTTCTCATAATATTTATTCATGAATCTAATACATACGGTAATAATAAACAAAACAATAACAATTAAACTAAAACAAACATTATTTTCAACTAGAGTACTTTCCCATTGTTTACAAAATTGTCGTTATTGTTATTATTATTAGCATTGGAACTTGGGACACGTTAGAATTAAATGTAACTCTGTACTAACAATTTAAGAGTTACCTTCCTTTAACACTACAGCAAAAGGATTTTCCTCCCGTAGTTTTTGTGTTGTTTTTTATCGATTGATAAAAATACCAGAAATATAATTTAAGAGCAAAATATTACATTCAAAGTCTTAGTCCACACATTTTTTGTTCATTTACATGAGCCCCTTTGGGCCCATCTTGGCCGCTGGACTGAGCGTAGTGAGCCCCTTTATGCCCATGGTGGCTGCTGGACTGAGCCCCTTTAGGCCCGTGTTGTCCGCCGAACCGAGCGTAGTTACAGCATTTGTTTAATTTGGAAATGATATGACGGTGTTATTTGTGTTAATTGAGGGTATTTGTGGTTTATATGTTTTTAACTTCTATTGCTGCTCTTAACGTGGTATCATTTTATAAGAGGATAAAAATATAAATAAATATATTATGGAATATAAAAGAAGTGTTATTTATAATTTATCTACTTCTTTTTAATATTTAAAATATATAAAAGTGTTTAATATCGTCACTACGTATCAAACAGAAATATAAGAATTTAAATTTATACTTAAATAACGGATTACATCCCTTCGCTGTTAAAAAATAAATACCCTTCCACCGTCCTGGGTATTTCTCAGTAGAACCAATAAGCACATAATAAAGCAGAACGAGAGAAGCACAGAAAATGTTTTCCCCCATACTTTTATTCTCCTGACCCAAATGAGTGTCGGTGCAGACAGCTTTCGTCAAGAACTGATGCAAGATTGGTGTGGAAATAGCTCAAAACGTGGGTGTCACTGCGTGTAAGTGTCCGCCGGTGTACCAAAGGACCTTGACATTGACAGAGATGTAAAAAAAACAACTGAGCATCGATTGGTTGAAGCAAGTAACATCACTTATCTATATAAATTGTATACGATTCTATGGAGCAGTACTTTTTCCCTTCTCTCGACCGACATTTTCTTTTTCGTCTTTAAACATTTTTTTTTTCTTTGACGCTTTTTTTTTCAACCAGTCTTTTGTTTGTAGGCCCAGATTAATTAAAGAATTTACTTCAGTTAAAATAAGCAAAATTTTTTTTAAAATCCTTTAAAATAAACAAAGCTTATGTAAGGGAAAGAACTCCACACTTACAACTATATCTCTCAATAATGTATAAATTATTTCCCTTATTCCATATTTTTAAAAAATTAATTTGTTACCAATAATTAATTTACTAGTTGTTTTTTTGTTTGTTTTTTTGTTTTTGTTTTATTGATTAATGTTTTGTTGTGTACAATAAATAATTGTTTAAAGTTTGAACTTGATGCGAGTATAGCTGTGGGAGAAAAAAAAACGTGTTTAATTATATTTTATTTTATATAGGGGGATAAAACCCAAAATATTTAGCTGCATCTGTGAATAATAAAAGATTAATTTCCCTTGTTGATATCAAACAAAATAATTACCTGTGATTAATTGACTAACGGGGCGCGGCATTGCCAAAAATGTGCCGATGTGCCAAATACCCAAAATATCAAAATTGATTGACTAATGGGTTAATCTTTTAAATGATTCACGTCGTGTCTCTGCAATGCTGTAAATAACTTGTACAAAAATGTGTACCAGATAAATAGGCAGAGAGTGAGTTGATATAAGTTTTGTATAAAGAAGAGAAAGCGGGGTGGACTTTGTGACACAGTATCGGTCAATGTGTTGGCACCTTTTATATTAGTTTCTAATTTTATTTAAATTGTTTTTTTTTTATACACCTCCGAGAGAGAGAGAGAGGAAGAGAAAGAGAGAGAGAGAGAGACAGGCAGACAGAGAAACAGAAACGGATCGATTAATCAAAAGAAAATTTCAATAAATAAAACACCTATATAAAGTGCACAATTTCTCATTATCAGTTTGATATTACAATTTGTATCAATGATTATTAAACTCAGATAAACTAAAGCACTTGAAAAAAGTGTTGTTTTTTTTTTTATTTCAATAGATCTCTAGCACCATCCTTAAATTGCGAACCCTGTTTAAAGAACTTCCTGCTTTTTTGTTTTTAATCCATGATTCCAGTTAACTATGACTGCACACGCCCCTCTCTCTTCTTCCCATCTACCATTGACCGATCTACTTTAATTAGCGTAACGAAATTATCTTTACAAGCATAATAAGATAGGGTCGGCAAGGTGTATCTTATTAGAGTTTGACACAAAGCCTATCCGACTCCTTCGCCTCGCTCTTTGTTCATGTTTACATCATCAAATCACCCACTGGCCGAATTAACTGTTCGTCAAAACGTTACCCTCAGACTTGTTGACTCCATTCTCCCCCTGCCACCCCCCCCCCCCCCCGCTTTCCTAGCCTTTAGGAGTAATCCAGGGCGATGAATGAACTCGCTACTCACCAGATGGCCCCCCGCGGGTGCAGTGTTTGAAGATCGTGAGTCAGGCCTTAAAACAGAGAGTGCAGGCGGTGAGTATATGACGCTATGACCCTCTGGTTTTGACTTTGCCTTGCTTCAGTGTTTAAGTACTTTTAAAAGTCTTTTTTCTTTTTTTACGAACTCTAAATAACGAAATTACATACTTCTGACGTTGTCCTAGTCAGATGATCCCTTAATACCCCCATCCCGCCTTTTTATGTAGCCACTAAGGCAGTTGTAGCCATTTCTTTTCACACACACACCCTTACACCTTCTACACCAGCACTGGTTTTTTTCCCCCAGGGCTTAAGTAGCTGCGTCTCGTGAAATGAGTTTTTGACAACTTCAAAACAAAAGACTGAAGGAGAGTCACGACAGACGACTAATACAACAATGACAACATAAGACTACAATTTAGACCATATCTTTTTCTTCTTCCTCGTTTTCATTGTTATGTTGGGGCGTTCAGATGACTAGACCAATACATGAGATGAACTGCGCAGTGGTTTCCAAATCAGGGAGCTCTCCATATAGTTTTCTTTCTATTGGGGTGATTTGGGGCCAATGTCTTGTTCTGTCCTCTTGGTAATGAGAGCAGCTTTGGAGGACGTGGTCAGCATTCTCTGGTGACACATCACATGGGCAGATTTCACTGGTTCCAATTTTGGGCTACCGGTACATATGTTGTTTCATTCTGTTGTGTTCGGTCCTGAGTCGAAAGATTAGATGTTGATCTTGTCGGGATAGCTTATAATAGGCATATTTCTTGTGATTAACTGAGAGCTTGTCCATTTCTCATTAATTCTATTCACTATTATTGTATTCATTTCTTCTGGATAGAGTGCAATGTTGAATGGTGTGTTTGTTTGTTCTTAAACCATTTATAGAAGCCATCAAGCAATTAAATAAAAATGCATTAAATTGGAGACTTAAAAGAGAGAGACTTTGATAGAGAGAGAAGGGGTTGGGTGGTGGTGGTGGTGGGGGGGGGGTTTCAATGTGTCTCGGTTAACGGTGGGCAGAAACTAGGTTTATAATTTGGATATTAAAAATATTTATTTCTACAAAGCTTATATCAACTCACTATGTCTGTCTGTCTGTGTAGTCTAACTGAGTTGATTTTCTGCTTGCGTCTAGCGTGTCAGAAGGTCATGTCCAGTGTGTGTGTTTCATGTCCAGTGTGTGTGTGTGTGTGTGTATAGTACTGCATCCGTTTTATGCGAGATGTGCTGGTTTCATTCACTGTTAACTGTAGTCTTATATTGTCGAATAAAGCCATGTTATTGGTATACTAGCATTTGTTGTTTCAATACCGTCTGTTTAGCTAAAAGTTTGTACATGCCATTTCTCCGACTTCTAAATTCGGATTCAAGTTGATACTTTAAACAATTATTTATGGTACCCAACAAATCATGAATCAATAATAAAAAAAAACCTTGTTAATTAATTATTGGTTATTTCTTTTACCTGACAACACAAGAATCAATTTAAAAAAATAACCAATTAGTTAATTAACTATTGGTAATAAATTATTTTGATTGGCATCTCAAACAAGGAAAAGAAATAGTACTTGATTGAAGAGGTGGTATAAGCTAAATTAGCCCCCTTTATATTAGCTTGTCTCTAACTGAACAAAAAACATGAAATAGAAACAATAGACAGCTAAACAATTTTCCATGTTTATAGACTCTGCACTAGCAAAGTGGTTATCGCGTTAGCTTGAGAAGCTTGCGAAGGCTTGAGCCAACAAGTTCAAATTGTAAAATATTGTTTGTAAAATGTTTTTCATGTTTCGGATGTTCCTTCAGGGTTGAAGATAATTACTTCCTAGTCCAAACCTCCCGCAGGACGACGGGGGATGGGAGCTGGCAGGGTTTGAACCCGGGACCATCGATAAATCTGAACGACAGTCCAGCGCGCAAACCGCACGACCAGGTAGGTCGTTCCTTTAAAAAAAACTACGTCATCACCCAGATACCCTGTTCGTTTTCTCCCTACCCCTATCCGACTGGTCCACACAAGTGATAGGATCATAGTGCATTGAAAACGCTAAAAGCATGAAATTGCGCTAAACAAAATTATTGGTAAAAAAAAATATTTCTAATCGCACAGATTTTTTTTTGGTTATTCTAGATTTATTACAAATTTAATAACATGACTGATTCAAACTAACTTAATAAAAGCTTTTTTTTTAAATTATTTTTCGTATTTTGCTTGTTATATATTTTTTATTGAAAACAAATATAGAAAATTTTAATTGAAAGATAATTGAAAGATAAAGAATCGTAACTACAAGCAGTAGTCAAAATACGAGGCTTTATAAGCATTAGATTAAAACTTTTGCAAGATATATATTGTACTCATTCTTCCCTGTAGCTCTATCAAACAATCTTTATGCTGCTGTTGCTGTTAATGATGATGTTAAGGATGTTTTTTTAAAGCACGATTTTTGAAATAACATCGCAATTTTCCCGCTTTTCTACCGCATTTTGAGAAAAAAATAATAATTAAACATAGACACCCCTGACCGTCACTCGCTTACATACTTTCTTTTGAAAATATCGTCCTTCGTTTCATTTTTTCTGTTCTCATACTACACGTGAATACGCCCTTGGCGCCCCACCCCCTTGACTCGTCGCCAATGTCTATTAAAGTTATATTTAAAAAGACAGAGGAGAAAGAGCGAGAGAACAAAAAATATGGTTCTTGGTCTCAGACTGCAAACAAATCTGGCAAATGAAGAATCGCGGCTGCCAGTTAGGCTCTGGGTAATTTCTCTAGGAGCCATTTTAAATTACGCTCACAGGGGCAGAAGACTAAGCAGGGACCCGGGAGGGCACCGCCAGGCGCATGTCGTTAGACTGGGGGCGAACCAGGCGGCGTCATTAAAGGACCCCGCGAGCAACAGCCTGGACATTTGATGGGGTGAGTAGAGAGCATTTGATGTGTGATCTTGAGCTGGCGTGGGTGCCGTCTGAACGTGGGTTGTCGTTCCAGGGTTTTTGATTTGTGAACTTAACAGGAAGTGCTGGGTTAGGAAAGGAGGGGGGGGATTGTTGGCTATGCACTAGGTCCTACAGTCTTGTTAAATTGTTTTTCATGAATTTTGTTGATAAGTGCGATATCACGTAACTTTTCAGATTTGAATTGAAGAAAACAACAAGCCAACAAACAAAGCTTATATAGGAGAAAGAACGACACAATGACATATTTATCCCTCTATTATATTAAAAACACTAATATTAATTACCACTAATTAATTAACTAATTGTTAAATTTTGTATTGATTCATATTTGTCATCAACAATGAATGCAAAGTTTCAACTTGGTCCGAGAATGGGAAGTGTGAGAAATAACGTGTACAAGATTTGTACGAGACAGACAGACAGACGGACAGACAGACGCAGTGAGTTGATGTAAGATTTAAAAAAAAAAAAATCAAATTCAATGTTATGAAAACCCAGAATATTGAGTAACTAATTTTGTTAGTTCTGAAATACTAGATGTGGGGCCTGGTTAACAAGCTGCTTTGCTTCCAAACTTAGGTATCCAGGGTTCGAATAATGGTGAAGGCTGGGACTTTTTTTTAAAATCCCGACGCTTAGGGCGCCCCTGAGTCCACCCAACTGTAATGGGTACTTACGTTGGCAAAAAAAATAAACCTTCAGCCCTAGAAACATCTGCTCCCATAGATCTCTAGGTCTGGTACCTTTACCAAACAAACAAACAAATACACTAGATAACAATAAACAACGCCGAATGTCCAAAACCAGTACATTGGTTACTTTTAATAATAGACTGACTTAATACACGACACTTACATTAATTCCCTTGCCAAAGGCAAGTATTCTAGATACCTGGTACTCGTAAATATACATGCACACACGATGTCGACATATTAAAAACTTAGACTGCTAAAATGTCACATTTTTTTGTGTTGAATTTTGATTTTATAAATATAAATAGCTAGCACATTTGAAACTATAAATCGCTCCAACGGTATAGGAGTGTAGGATTTCTTAGGAGTCAGACTAATACTTTATACCAAGCCTTTTTTCTTACCAAATTCAGCACCTCACTAAGTTAATCACAGTGGACTTTTTCTTTGTTTGCACTGTTAATTTAATTTTTTCCTTTCTTTAAATAGTACAATTGAGTAATAAAGTAAACCGAAGAACAAGATACAAGCGAAAAGATGAATGTTGTGAGATTTTTTACAATTATTGTACACATTTTAAAATGTCAAGGGCGTCATATTGAAAGAGCATTATAGCTACCTTAATAATAACAAATAGTTTGTGATATAAGCGAAAGTAATAAGAACTTTCATTCTTCAGAGCTGACAAGTCCACAAAAATTTTTTTTATGTTTTATTAAAATTAATTGCTTATAAATACATCATACACCGGATACACCAAGTTGCCTGCTATTTCTGGATTTGCCTCCATTCGTGAAAATCTGCAATGTTCATTTTCGTGCTAATGTGTGAGTCTGACTTTTATATGTATAGAATAAAGCTTTTTATGCTAAGTAGTTCCGCTTGTGTTTAGGTGTAGGGAAGGGGGTGGGGGTGATAAAAGTTCATAAGTTGCCAGCAGTTCAAGTCATTATATTGGCTTGACTGATAGAAGTTCATGTCCAATCTACCATTTTTGGCGCGCATTTTTTAAAGCAGTTGTCAAATCCTTGACGTCATATTAAATCGTGCGCTATGACATCAGAAAATTGAGATTGCATCAAATCAAAACTACGTGCTAGACACTTAGCAGGTTGCCGTTCCTTTAAACAGGAAGTCACACATTATCGGGATACCATCTGCGTAAGATCACGTTATTTTGGTTGCGCATGTAGTTATGCTACTGTCATCAGATGTCCGGTTGGTGCGGTGGGTGAGTGGTTAAAGCGCTTGGCTTACGAACCTGGGTCCTTGGTTTGAATCTCGGTGAAGACTGGGATTTCGAATTTCGGAATCTGTATGATGCCTACCCAACTCTAATGGGTGCCTGAATTTAGTTGGGCGGTTTAGGTGCTGGTCACATGACACTCTCGTTAACCGTTGATTAAAGAAGCAGACGACCTTAACATCATCTGCCCTATAGATCGCAAGGCCTGAAAGGGGAACTTTACTAAACTTTACTTTCTTTACTTTTTACGAGACGTCCGGCTAATGGAGGACATGTCCTCCTCTTTTGTGATCGTGTCCACCGTTCGTTAAATTTGTTAAAATGTCCAGCTTTCACGCTGATTTTTAATGTTATGGCCTATTCTGCAATCCTAAATATTTTTTAGTTCTAGCACACAGACTCATACATGCAGATACTTTTTAGTTCTAGCACACAGACTCATACATGCAGATACTTTTTAGTTCTAGCACACAGACTCATACATGCAGATACTTTTTAGTTCTAGTACACAGACTCAGACATGCAGATATTTTTAGTTCTAGCACACAGACTCGTACATGCAGATATTTGACATAAACTGATATTCGTGTTTTTAAAGCTGTTAAGAAAAAAACCTGTTACTCCAAGCTCCTGAAGATTTTTTCATTTGTATTTTTAGCGACCCATAAAGAGGCTAAATTAAACCCATACAGCGGAATGGAGAAAGACAGTCGACAGATCATGTGTGGAACTCGCAACGGTACAACAAACTAAGAACTATGGGATAGGTGAAGGTAAAGGTTATCAGTACACAATTTAATGCAGACACCTTCAAATTACGTAGTAACTAGTGTGTCAATCGGATTTTTTTACAAAAAGTTATTGACTAATAAAATTTAGAATGTCCACATCGCTATAAAAAATAATCATACTGTATTAGAAAATATTTGAAAATATTGCTTTCATTTGTAAAGTGAACCCTTACTTTTTGTAAAGTGAACCCTTACTTTTTGTAAAGTCAACCCTTACTTTTTGTAAAGTCAACCCTTACTTCATAATTGACAACGACATTTAATTCTCAAATGATTCCAGGATTTATAGTTGTGATTTCTTCCTGAAGATTTTATTCAACGTTTAGTCAAGAAACCATTGCTTAGGGCAGATCGTCATTCCATTTTGTTGGCTTCGACCTACGTGTAATGTTTTAATTTTTTTTTACAAAGCTGTCTGGTAAAAAGTTTGTTCACGTTATTTCTCCCACACCCAATCTCGGATTAAACTGAAATCTTGCACAATTATTTCTTTTATCTGACAACACACACACACACACACACAAATTAATTTTAAAAAATTAACCATTAGTTTTATTAAGTATTGGTAATTAATTATTGTGTTTCGTATCTTGAACAAGGGAAAGAAATCGTACTTGACAAATGTGGTGGTATAAGTTGATTTATTCCCCTTAAGGACTCGAGGTCTGTATTTTATTTTTAGCTAGGTAAACATTGTAGAAGACGTCGCAGTGATGTCTAACTAGAATTAAACAACTTACCGCTGACTCAGACACATTCACACATGCCAATAAACAACACAAATCTGCGTAAATCTTTGTGATTTCGCCTTTATTACAATCAGAAAAATGACGAAAAAATAAACCCTAATGTATTTAAAAAAATGTATATGGCCCGCAGGCCGAAGTTTCGGCACAGCTTTAAATAATGCATGTATCTTTTGAACTAAGTTTTATGTTTGCCCCTGACATCTTACTTGGCGTTGAAACCAAAGTCACTTTACAATAAACAATGAATGCCAATTGTAGCATGATTGTAAAATGATCAGATCACGTGATAATGACCTCAAAAAAAAAAAAAGGACGCAATAATGGATGACGTAAGAACAAAAGAAATCTTGGAAAAAAAAATAGAAACCTAACAATGACCTATTTGTGTTTTTGTTACACAGACTCTATTTATTCTAAGCTCGTAAACTCTATTTTTTTAATAGAGTTTAAGCTCTTAAAATCCAGCCTCAAAAGATAGCGCCTCGGCATTATGACCTCTTAATTTTATCACTCACCTGTAAATCTCGTGCTTCTCGTCTCGTAACTGCCACCATAACGTGAGTTTAGCGAGATTATGAAATAAACGGTGATAAAACAACCCCCCATTCAGTCTGAGATCATCAAACGCCCCCCCCCCGCCCGAATCCTCTACACGCGCAACTTATTCGCATTGTCCTTAAATCTTGTCTTTCCCCTACCCTTCCATGTTGCATACACAAGACTAAATTCTACCTGCTAGACTGATGCGTGTCGCCGCGCGGGCGTTAGTCGGATTCAACGATCAACAATTACTTTTTTTTTTTTTTGTCTTTATGTGAACGGTCATAAAATATTCTTTTTATCCCCCCCCTCTCTTTTTCCTTTAACAAGCACACAACGACTCTTAGAGTTGAAGTTAATAACCCGGCTTAAATATATTTTTTTTAATAAGCCCTCTTTTTTGCTTCGTTCGATTCCCCCCCTCTCGTTTTTTTTTATTTCAGTACTTGTTTTTTAATACTGTCGCTTGGCTCTCGTGGGGTTAAATTATGGCCTTTGAGCCAGTGCATCAACGAGGCAGGTACCGCTCCCTAAGTGTTCGTTGCGCATGCGCTGAACCTCATCACGTGGGGACCCTGTAAGGCCGATTAGAGATGAGATTTCAACGCCCGATACTTTTGATGATCGGGAAAAGGGACTATTGGATGAGAGAAAAGGGGTGGGGAAGGGGGGGGGTAATTATTAGACACAAAGGTCATGTATTCAATCAGGCTATAGATAATGCCTTATTATGAAACATTATGACATAAAGAATGACTTTAAAAAATGGTGGAAAATAGCGCAATGTATAGGTCAGTGAGAAGCTTCTAAAAATACAACGCAGATGAGTGGAGACATAGAATACCCATTGTGTTGTATTTCAAATTGATTATATCTTAATTCCCTAACCTTCCCTTTCCAAAATAGACACAGTGCCGTCTTTAACCCTAAATGGCGCTGGTACATAAACTCTGGCTTCCATTTCATTGGTAAACTAAATGTATCGTTAAGAACTCGATGTCCATGTGACGTGTGACGTGATTACAACTACGAGTCCCGAAGTCCCAGTGACCATGCGCTATGCGGCCATCATAGCTTCTACCGTATTTTCGCGCATATAACACGGGGGTTATACAGGTTTTTACTAACAAATGGCAGATGTGCGGGGTATACACAATATATTTTTACTCGTAAACATAACATAACAGAAACTATACCGTTCAGTCTTTATACCTCCTATAGTTAGTTGTGTGGTTGTGAGAGCTTCATGAGCATCTCATTATTAGCCTCATGAACAGAGATAGTAGCCTACTGGTAGTCTACGGCAAATCATGTTTTGCACATATAAGGGTGCGGGTTGTACGATTTTGTTTTTACTTATTTTGTAATTTGTACGGGGTATACTCGTGTGCGGGTATACTCGTGTGCGGGGTATATGCGCGAAAAATACGGTAATCGATCTCATTTGTGAAGGGCAGATAACCATCAGATACTTGGTCAATTTAAAGACTTAGGTCCATACCTAAAAATCCAATTGTCTCCACCATTATTTAAGCCATCAGATACATGCCATATGCTTGACCACTCCTACCATCTCGTCTCTGATCAGCAAACTTGTTGACCGGAAGCGGAACTGACTAATCTTGGTACTACTCCAATGTCATAGCAGTTACAACAAAGCGACACGAACCTAGCTCCAGAAGCACGCTCGCGTGAGCCATTACCCTAAAGACCTGAAGTGTCACTCGACTTGAACCAACCACCTGAGATGTATACCCTTCAGTACCCCCTCTCCCTAGTTCCCAACTAAAATTCGCCCGATTTTCTCATCCTCGGACTTGAGCTCATCACACCATCGAAGTCTCTCTCTCTCTCTCTCTCTCTCTCTCTCTTTCTCTCTCTCTCTCTCATACACACACACACACACTCACACGAAGACACATTGAAGGATAAGGGGAAGGCGCACTCTATTATATCCTTATTACAAGGTAGCACGCCCCCCCCCCCTTCTATCCTAGTCTCGCTCTCTGCTCGCATTGATTCTCTGTAATGACCCGCACCTCGATACTTCCATCAAATCAACGAGATTACGAAGAGGGCGTTAAAAGTTAAGCGCGAGAAATTAATCGCTGAACCGAAGGGCCAATGACGTCATCAGAAAATTGCGTCAAATTAGTCTTTGAACATAGATAGATAGATAGATAGATAGATAGATACTGTTCGGTAGTTGTTATATATTGTATATATTAAAATCTTGTTGAAGAAATAGTGTGCCTTTAGAAACTGATTAAATAGCCTATTCAGAAAAATAATATGATGTATATAAGTAGCATGGGCGTAGCCAGGATTATTTTTCGGGGGGGGGGGATTTTTCTCCCCCCCCCTCCAACCCCCCCCCCCTCCTTTCCGCGAAAAAAAAATGTATATGTATTTGTGTGTGTACATATTCTTCATTACGTTCTGACCCATCATTATTTCGGAAGACGTTTATTGTGCCCTAGAATAGGTTCTTCCTGGAGTTAGTGGAAAATTTGTAGATTCCACGCTATTGCTAGCAATAGCACTATTTCTGGTATTGAAATCCAACAACATGCATATTTTGGGTTATGTGCAGTGCATTTTCCTGCTATTAAAAAGTTTTATTTCAAAAACCTAATGTGCTATTCTTACTGATTTTAGACCCTCCCGCGACGTTCGGCGCATTTGCCGTCAAGCTGTTTCCACAAAAATCTGTCACTAGTAATGTCTGAGGCCTCTTCCCACCTCCTTTTAGGACCTCCATAAATGTGTAGCGCCAAGTTGTACTAGGATGTCATCGCAACTCTTCTTATGCCTTATTCATTTTGTGGGAGAACATGTCCCGCAAACCTCATGCGACGCTCTGTCACAATCTTACTAAGGGGTCGACTCATAGTTCGGCATAGGATTTCCTTGATTTAGACCCGATCTCTATAACTGAGTCCTAAACTCTGTCTTAGCCATCTTTGTTGAGCCGCATTTAGTGTTTTTCAATTTCGGCAGATCACTATTCACTGCACTTTATTAACGAAGCCCCGCCACTGGTAGAAATGTGTAACCTCTCTTGAATACGCTCTTGGAATTAAGTGAATGTAGTTTACTTTAGATTTATATCGAAAAGGAAATTTTTATCGTCAAAATCATCTGTTAAGGGTTTTAAACTAAACATTCTCTGGAGTTCTTTTGTTTTGTTTTTTTTAATTCAAAACCCAATTTAGCTACGGTAATATAATTTAGTAACTGTAGTTTGCTTCAAAATAATATTGAAGATAGAGGTTTTCCACCTCAAAACGCTCTGTAGGGGGATTTTAAGCGCAAAACCATCTGAAGGGGTTTTAAACAGTATAAAAAAGCCATCTGTAGGAGAGGGGTTTAAACTCAAAACCTCCAATTGGATTGGCTACGCTCAAATAATTTTAGTGTGTAATTTGCTTTTTTTTATATTGAAAAGGTATTTTTAGCACCAAACCCCTCTGAAGGTGGGTTTAAACTCAAAACCCCCTTTTGACAACGCTCATAGCATTTTGAGTACTTAATTTGCTTTTTTTATATTAAAGAGGCATTTTTTTTAGCTTCAAACCCTATTGAAGAGGGGGGTGGGTAAACTCAAAACCCATTTGGCTACGCTAATAGAATTTTGAGTGTGTTATTTGCTTTTTTTTGTATTGAAGAGGGGGTTTATCGTAAATTTTGGATGGGATTTTAAAATCATAATCTTCCTTATCTGTGCTCTTGGAATTTGGGGATTGTCGTTTGCATTTTTTGTTTGTTTTGTTTTTATAGAAGAGGGGGATTTAACTGCAAAAACCCCTGGTAGGGGATATAAACTGAAACCCCCCTGGTAGGGGGTTTTAAACTCGAACCCCCCTGGTAAGGGGTCTTAAACTCGAAGCCCTGGTAGGGGGTTTTAAACTCGAACCCCCCTGGTAGGGGTTTTAAACGCAAAACCCCCTGGTAGGGGGTTTTAAACTCAAAACCCCCTTGGTTGTGCTGGAGCAAGTGATGGTTTAGTATTAAAATCTTACCTAAAATAAACAAAATCAAAACAAATTATCAGTAACTCAGTTCCGATCCCCCCCCCTTGCGGTGGGAATTTTATTTCGGGGGGTACCCCCAAAACCCCCTCCTGGCTACGCCAATGAAGTAGTAAGATGCAGCCATGGTGAAATCGTATTTTTCAATTATGCTTTGGGAGATGTTACTAAACATGACAAAGAAACAGACAGACAGCACAAATCCAGTGAAAGCGCTATTTCAGATTCATCCTGTGCTTCCTTACGAGCATGGTGATACTGCTAGGTGTTGAGCTAGTCGCTAGCCTAACGGTTTGATCGAGACCATTCGTTATATTAGGCCTCAACACTGACCTACGACGTCGCAACCTGTGGGCAGTTTAGACCAATAGCTCGTCGCCACGTCGTACAGACCTGTGGCGTCCCAACGAGATATTGGTCTACGCTGCCCACGTGTTGCGACATTGCAGGTCAGTGTTCAGGCCTACTACCACGATTGACCTCGGTTTAACTAATTGGAAAGTGACCCAGGATCTCGAGTTCAAACCTTGAAGGATGTCGTGATGCTAAACTTGTATTCACTCTAGATCTAAGGAGCGCATGATACATACTGGGGGGGGGGGGGTACAAGATAAACCTCGTTCATTTACTTCCACTAGTAAGCGACATGTGACGTCATTGTCTTCTAAGCCTCGGTTAGTTTTACTTCTTCTAATAGCTAAAGCGAATCTCTTTTAGTGCTCGCCCTCATCTTCCAGGAGTCCCCCCTGCCCCCCCCCCCCCACCGTTCTTTTATCTTCAGAGTTTTAGTTCTTAAGCTAATAGAACCACCGACCATAAAATTTAAAGCAGAGCTGAAAGTGAGGGCGCCACGTGGTTGTATTCTCCATAAACACTCCTTCTCAGGGGCGTATATTTAATCCGCCCCCCCTTGCTCTGGAAACTACATTGGATTAATGGTACCCCCATTCAGCCCTATCTGTTTCATTCCCTCATTGACTCTTTTGTTTCCCTCCTACCTTATTAGTTTTTAATTGCAACCAAGATAAGACATCAATGCAATAAATGAACGCCATTCATTATAACAGAGTAATTAAAAATCAGATTAAAACTATTTAAAACTGTACTAACGTTTTAGGAGTTGAATTTAACACTGGAAGCACAAGTTATTTAGGCTTTTTTTTTTTTTTTTTTTGCTTTCATTCCATGACATTTTGTTATTTTAAAAAATGACTTCTCTCTCTCTTTTTTAAGGCATGACTCACTGTCTAAAGTCATCATTCAAGATGCTGTGGAGGGAGCACGAAGAAAGGGTCGTCCTAAAAATAAAAAAAAAATGGCTGGACAACTTAATACGACCGACCTCTCTCTATGATATTATGCTAAGAACAGCTGCTGACCAGGAGAAGTGAAGGGAATTTGTTACGTGAACTGTCACAACACCCCCTACGACAAAACAGAACAGGAACGGATGACAAGATGATATTCCACAATAGGTCCATCTATTTGTGTCCCATTCAACACTATTATGCCTTCGAGTAGTCTTTTAGTCAAGTAAGTCTGTACCCTCGCCGCTCCCCAGCCCTCGCTCAGCCCTCATATTCTCCGACGTCTTGTAATTATCCCTGGAACCACAACACGGGTAGTTAAGACCTCGTTAGGGCGTCATTAAGATGTTCTTGTAAACAGCCCTGGCGGAAGTAACCATTACTGGTAATTGCGGTGTCGCCAGGGGTTTGCTTTTTTTTAATATCTACCAGCTAGGGCGTTACTTTTCATGGCCCCATACTCCACAGTAATCTCACCATGTCCCCATACTCCACAGTAATCTCACCATGTCCCCATACTTCACAGTAATCTCACCATTGCCCCATACTCCACAGTAATCTCACCATTGCCCCATACTCTACAGTAATCTCACCATGGCCTCATACTCTACAGTAATCTCACCATGGCCTCATACTCTACAGTAATCTCACCATTGCCCCATACTCTACAGTAATCTCACCATGTCCCCATACTCCACAGTAATCTCACCATGTCCCCATACTCCACAGTAATCTCACCATGTCCCCATACTCCACAGTAATCTCACCATGACCCCATACTCCACAGTAATCTCACCATTGCCCCATACTCTACAGTAATCTCACCATTGCCCCATACTCTACAGTAATCTCACCATGGCCTCATACTCTACAGTAATCTCACCATTGCCCCATACTCTACAGTAATCTCACCATGTCCCCATACTCTACAGTAATCTCACCATTGCCCCATACTCTACAGTAATCTCACCATTGCCCCATACTCTACAGTAATCTCACCATGGCCTCATACTCTACAGTAATCTCACCATTGCCCCATACTCCACAGTAATCTCACCATGTCCCCATACTCCACAGTAATCTCACCATGTCCCCATACTCTACAGTAATCTCACCATTGTCCCATACTCTACAGTAATCTCACCATTGCCCCATACTCTACAGTAATCTCACCATGGCCTCATACTCTACAGTAATCTCACCATTGCCCCATACTCTACAGTAATCTCACCATGTCCCCATACTCCACAGTAATCTCACCATGGCCTCATACTCTACAGTAATCTCACCATTGCCTCATACTCTACAGTAATCTCACCATGGCCTCATACTCCACAGTAATCTCACCATGTCCCCATAGTCCACAGTAATCTCACCATTGCCCCATACTCCACAGTAAATCTCACCATGTCCCCATATTCCACAGTAATCTCACCATTGCCCCATACTCCACAGTAATCTCACCATGTCCCCATACTCCACAGTAATCTCACCATGGCCTCATACTCTACAGTAATCTCACCATTGCCTCATACTCTACAGTAATCTCACCATGGCCTCATACTCCACAGTAATCTCACCATGTCCCCATAGTCCACAGTAATCTCACCATTGCCCCATACTCCACAAAAATCTCACCATGTCCCCATACTCCACAGTAATCTCACCATTGCCCCATACTCCACAGTAATCTCACCATGTCCCCATACTCCACAGTAATCTCACCATGTCCCCATACTCTACAGTAATCTCACCATTGCCCCATACTCTACAGTAATCTCACCATTGCCCCATACTCTACAGTAATCTCACCATTGCCCCATACTCCACAGTAATCTCACCATTGCCCCATACTCTACAGTAATCTCACCATTGCCCCATACTCTACAGTAATCTCACCATGGCCTCATACTCTACAGTAATCTCACCATGTCCCCATACTCCACAGTAATCTCACCATGTCCCCATACTCCACAGTAATCTCAACATTGCCCCATACTCCACAGTAATCTCACCATTGCCCCATACTCCACAGTAATCTCACCATTGCCCCATACTCTACAGTAATCTCACCATTGCCCCATACTCCACAGTAATCTCACCATTGCCCCATACTCTACAGTAATCTCACCATTGCCTCATACTCTACAGTAATCTCACCATGGCCTCATACTCTACAGTAATCTCACCATTGCCCCATACTCTACAGTAATCTCACCATGTCCCCATACTCCACAGTAATCTCACCATGTCCCCATACTCCACAGTAATCTCACCATGTCCCCATACTCCACAGTAATCTCACCATGACCCCATACTCCACAGTAATCTCACCATTGCCCCATACTCTACAGTAATCTCACCATTGCCCCATACTCTACAGTAATCTCACCATGGCCTCATACTCTACAGTAATCTCACCATTGCCCCATACTCTACAGTAATCTCACCATGTCCCCATACTCTACAGTAATCTCACCATTGCCCCATACTCTACAGTAATCTCACCATTGCCCCATACTCTACAGTAATCTCACCATGGCCTCATACTCTACAGTAATCTCACCATTGCCCCATACTCCACAGTAATCTCACCATGTCCCCATACTCCACAGTAATCTCACCATGTCCCCATACTCTACAGTAATCTCACCATTGTCCCATACTCTACAGTAATCTCACCATTGCCCCATACTCTACAGTAATCTCACCATGGCCTCATACTCTACAGTAATCTCACCATTGCCCCATACTCTACAGTAATCTCACCATGTCCCCATACTCCACAGTAATCTCACCATGGCCTCATACTCTACAGTAATCTCACCATTGCCCCATACTCTACAGTAATCTCACCATTGCCCCATACTCCACAGTAATCTCACCATTGCCCCATACTCTACAGTAATCTCACCATGTCCCCATACTCCACAGTAATCTCACCATGTCCCCATACTCCACAGTAATCTTATCAAGGCCCATACATCACTATAATCTTACAAGGGCCCGAAAGTACATAATAATCTATGTATTGAGAAGTTTATTGAGAGTATGCGATCAAAATTCATCGTCTGCTTTCTATAGTTTGACACTGTATTGTTATTTAATTGTTACTTCCCTTGTTAGTGGCGCCACACCCCGATGCCCAAACTTTGGTCTATTGTAGATCTCCACCGACATCGTTATTAACATCAATAGTATCAAGCCATCTTAGTCGCTGTCTTTTGTCGCCTGCCTTTCTGTTTTTTTTTACCAGTATACTATTTTCGCCTTTCTATTCTCTGACTTTTTTAAAAAGCTTATATCAAGTCACTCAGTCTGTCTGTCTGTCTGTTTTTCCGGTAAAAATTTTGAACACGTTTTTTCTCCTACACTCGTTCTCGGAGCTTTTATTGTACATAACAAAACATGAATCAATTCAAAAAAATTAACCTATTGGTCAATTAAATTTTTTGTTTGAAATGGATTAAGAGAAATAACTTCTACGCTATTAAGAGACAAAGCAGTAAGTGCAGAGTTCTTTCCCTTAGATAAGCTTTGTTTTTCTTTTTATGATATTTTTTTTTATTTAGCATCTCACTTACTTGCATAACTACTACCCTAAATTTTGGTTCTATTACCCACGATCAGGAAGTGCATTTTGATTTTGTAACTTATTTTAAAAATATTGAAAGAAAAAAAATACTTTGAATACAAATATATATTATATATATATATTTCACTTATATTATTATTATTTTATTTTTTTTTGAAAGGGACGAATTTAAAGATACGCTTATGAAGAAAGTCGACGCTGCAGGTTTAAATTTCAAAAGAGGTTTTGATGTTTCGGAATATTTTGCCAAAGAAATTTAGACGTAAAGCGGCTAACCCAAGACCAATCGTCATAGAGGGTCTGAACACTTGCCTGCAACGTTGCTACCTGTGGGCTGTGAAGACCAATCGTCATAGAGGGTCTGAACACTTGCCTGCAACGTTGCTACCTGTGGGCTGTGAAGACCAATCGTCATAGAGGGTCTGAACACTTGCCTGCAACGTGGGCAGTGAAGACCAAAGGCACGTTGGGACCCCACTGGTCGTTACGACGTCTCCACTGCCCACAGGTTGCGACGTCGCAAGTTAGTGTTGAAGCCTTATATAACGAATGGTCTCGTCTAACTGGCCCATAGTTGTAAAACATGCTTAGTTCAACTTCACATTACAGACAGACGATGTATATCAAATGATACAACTTTGTATTGAGGCATTTAAAACAATGGTTGACCTACTTAACTATTGTATCAAAAGCATTTATTTATCTATCTAAGCAGCCCAATGAAATGTTAGTCCATCCATTAATAAAAATGTAAATAACTCTTTTCTAGAGACGACAAGGATGTATAAACATTTTCCTAATGAGCAACTTAAGATGTTTGAATGGTCAGTATCAGGGTCATTATATTGACCTCGTTAAGGGAACAATGAAAAATAAAACTGAAATTTACTTGACCCTTCTCCTGACTAATTGGACCTGGGCGAACGTTAAACCGAGAATCGATTCTTCCTGAATGTGTGTTTATGTCAGTTTGTAATCGCGACTATATTTTTGTTCGTGGAACAAGAAGGCACACACTAATGCAATTATAAATTTTAAATCTTGATAAGTCATTCTGAAATTAAGTAACTCATATCGCCTTCGGTGTATCACTCCCTTGTGCCAACGTATCAGTTCGTTAATTCCAAGTATCAAAACCAAAAGTATCTAAGGATCACTTTTTATGAGTTACTTATATTGATATTAGTATCCTATTTCTTTGTGTACCAAGTATCAATATAAGTATCATATAAATGTGTGTACCAAGTATCGATATTAGTATCAGTTATTTGCGAGTACCAGTTATCGATATCAGTGTCATCTATTTGTGATTACCGAATATCGATATTCGTAGCAGTTTACGAAGAAGGACGTTTTGGAGCAGCAATTTTTTGGTACGGGACGTTTTGGCTCAAAATGTCTTAGACACATATACATGTTCAGTTTATATTTTATAATGTCCTTAAAGAGAATGATACATGTCAATGTTTTTGTATATGTGTATAAATTAAACATACGGTTAGAAATGAACTAGCTGCACAGGTAGAAGTTACCGTGCGTGATCCCTCAGGTCATGCGGCAGAGGTCAGCATGTTTCTAGGATCACATGGTGCTCCAGAATGGAAGCTCGACAGACGTTATAGGTTTCTTACATATTCTAGAAGCTTGTTTGGACCTTATATGAACCAGTGAGAGACTGCAGGGACAGTCGTTAACAGTCGATACAGTTGAAGTGTACGGCTCGGAACAGTGGAGCAGAGCGGAATATGGCTCAATACATGTAGAGAAGAATAGAGGGCAGAAAAGTGCATTTAAGTCCATGGAATTGCAGAGAAGTACAGCCAAGTGCATAGAAGTACAGCCAAGTGCATAGAAGTACAGCCAAGTGCATAGAAGTACAGCCAAGTGCAGTCATGTGCAGTGAAGTGTAGAGAAGCACAGTGAAGTGCAAAGATGTGCAGTGAAGTGCAGAGAATCGAATTGAAGCACATTGAAATGCAGTGAAGTGAAGTGCAGAGAAGTGCAGAGAAGTGCAGAGATGCAAATTGAGCGCACATTGAAGTGCAGTGAAGTGCAGAGAAGTGCAGAGAGGCAAATTGAGCGCACATTGAAGTGCAGTGAAGTGCAGAGAAGTGCAGAGAAGCGCACTGAAGTGCAGAGAAGCGCACTGAAGTGCAGAGAAGCAAATTGAGCGCACATTGAAGTGCATACAAGTGCAGTGAAGTGCAGAGAAGCACAGTGGATGGCATAGAAGTGCAGAGATGTGCAGTGAAGCTTAAGCATTTAGTCTTTTTCAAATAGGACTTAATATATCTCTGCGTGGACAGGTTAAATTGAACTAATTAATTTTCTTCAGCACTAGAGTTGTCGCCAAAATGAAAAATAGACTCCACCAAATAATCTTTTTCAAAATTGTAATCATCATCAAAGGCACAAGTGACTATAGCAAAAACAATCGACTTCATTAGAATCGACTCTTTATCTGAAAGATCTTATACTAAGTAAGAGCCAGCCCCTAGAGATAAATCTGTTCAAACGAAATAATCGACTCCAGCTAAAGAAAGGTTTTAATCATTGACTATTATAAATCACATCAAGTGGCTTAGTTAAAAAAAAAAAAGGGTGAAAAAATTTTAAAACAATAAAAAAAATTTTAAAAATATGAGGAAGAACTAATTTACAATTATATCTCACAATATTGTAGAAGTTATGTCCCTTCTTTTGTATCAAACAAAATAATTAATTACCAATAATTTAATTACTAATTGGCTAAATTTTTTAATTGATTCATGTTTTGCTAGCTACGATAAATGATTGCTTAAAGTTTCAACTTGATCAGAGAATGGCTTTGGGAGAAATAACGTGTACAAGAATCCAAATGAACAAAGCTTTTAATATTTATTTAGACATATCTCTGAATACTGAAGAATCCTTTTCCTTGTCGGTATAAACAAATATTTATTACCAGTAGTTATTTGAACACTAATTGGTTTATTTTTTGTATTGATTCATGTTTATGCCAATGAAGAATTGTGCAAAAGTTTTAACTTGATCCCAGAAAGAGTGTGGGAGAGATAACGTGTTGTAGCTTTTAAAACCAGACAGACAGACAAACAGACAGAGTGAGTTTTCATAAGCTTTGTAAAAAAAAAAAAAAAAGATAATTTACGGGACACAATAAAAAGACAAGAGGGCGCCATTGCTAGCAGGGCGTTGTCTGGACACTGCGAAGGTGGAATGCAACGTGTCATGTGGCGTTGGTGGCGCTAGTACCCAGAGTCCCCCTCCTTTGACCTTCCATTCCCTCCCACCTAACGGAGTCATTAGCCCCCGGCCAGTATGATGATGAAAATGGGGAAGGGGGGAGGAGGAAAATTTGTAATCTGTGATCAAGGGAAGTAACCAGTAAAATTACCAACAAGCCAAGCGAGTTTGTTCCCTTTTGATGAATGAAACAAGATAATATGCTTCCGGCTGTAATTATTTTTTTTCCCATTTAAACTTGTTCAAAACATAATATCCAGTGGTCATTAGTTGTACAAGTCATTAACTCGGAATAGTACACTCATTAACTCATCCTTTTCTCTACACGCCGGAGTCAAATGAGGCAATATAAAGCAGCGGCGACTGTTACCTCCCTTATAAAAACTACGAAATACAATAAAAATGGTTACGGTAAGAGAGTTGAGCTGCCGATAGCCTATGTCCAACGTTCGAGACCTGGAACATACAGGTTTTAAATTCTGAAGATGCCTTCATTTTGTTTGGGGAAACAACTTTGTCTGCGCATCTTACCGCAACTCTCTCAACTCTCTCAGTCATTGGTCGTAATAGTGCGCAAACACTCTAAAGAAATAATCGTAAAATCCTCCCTTGCGATTTAGAAATCGAAGTATTTTGCTAGAGAGATTGGCATCAGGCCATCATTTCGAAGAGTCCAAGCCTTAAGTATTTTACTGAGCATTTTCTACTGGCAAGAAGCTTCTCGACTTTCATCGCTGACCTCGTCTTCAAAGGGAGTTAACGATAAATAATCACGACAGTAACAAAACAATTTATTTGGCAACCATGTAAGTACTTTGGGATAATGTCCCTCGTTTGTCCAAAGAACAAAAAAACACAAAAAAAACATAAATTTTTTTCCTTTAATAATTGACAAGAATGCTGAGCGGCTGGTGATTAATTGTACAATACATTCCTATGTCCAACTAATATTACAGATGCTTAACATTGGGGTTGGGGTTGGGAGGGGGAACCGCGCTGGGTGACATTCGTCAGAGTATGACACTACATCCATTTTCATAACTATATATATATATACATATTTATTTATTTATTTATTGTTATTTTTGAATTCACATTAACAAGATACCTAAACACGTTCTAGCGCCATTGAGTCAATCGTACCCTCCGACGTCAGGGTGTGTTATGCCATCGGTTGCTGCATCATCATATAAGACAGGTTTTCAGATATCTATTTAATGTATATTTTATAACAGGTCATAGAATTAGTAATATTAGTTCCTAAAACGATTTATCAGTTTTCTCTACTGTCACAAGTAAGTTTATGTTTTCATGTACACTTTTCCAGCCTTGAATGTAGCTCGAAAATATTTGGCCCGTATACTTTATGTTACGTTTTTCTTGATTTTCTTCTTACCAATTCACCACACACACCGCTCCTGTTCGTTGTAGCCAATCCCCAGCCAGCCCTCGTTCATTCTAGCATGCTATGCACGTTCTGGTACCCTCAGCTTAAACACCATTACAGGGATGCGAGAAAAAAAAAACCAAGGTAGAAAAAAAAAAACTTAGACCAAGTCCCCCGAGGGGAGATCTCCTTTGATGAAGTGTGTGAGCAGTAACGACTTCACCGCTCTGGAAGCAGCGTGGGTGCTGAAAAAGGATTGCGTGCATTTCGGGGGTGAGTTGAAATTGTCCACAAGAGTGAAAGGGCTGAAAAAGAAGGGGGTGGGAAAGGAGGATGAACGCGCGTGGGGCGTGAGATTCATGAGCACCTCTAACATGATGTGACAGATCTCTTGCTTTCGGCGGGCGCCCCATTTAACCAACGGCATTTTCCCCATTCCCTTCCGTCGCTCACCCGTTCCTCCTCCCATGTATTTACCTTCCTCCTCGTGACTTTCATTTCAGACTAGTCAGGGTAGGAGCAGAAGAGGGCGGCTCACAAAGGGGCGCCTGGAAGTCTGGTTGAACCCCTAACGTGCAAACGATGAATTTACGTGTCTATTTTTTTTTCCTTTCTTTCTTTTTTATTTGCCCTCGTGTTTATATCGTGGTATTACGAGAGGGGGGGTGGCGGCCTCAGGGCGTCTGTCTGGTGGGGGCGCAACTGATGTGGAGCCGAGTCAAGTACACATTGTCATCACCAATCGAGCCAACAGCTTCATCGCCCTGGTGTTGTGCTCACGCCCCGTTCTTTCGCCCCCCCCCCTCTCTAGAAGTCTTTTTTTTTTTTGCCCCCTCTGTTCAGTACTTCTTGTATATCTCCATATGCCCCCCCTAACCTATTAGTTTAATAATAATATAGAGCTAGATTTTTTTGTTAATTACTCATAGGCGCCTCCTGTTTATTTCCAGCAAAAGAATTTAGTAGGATAATAAATTGGAAGGGGGACATTTATATTACGTGCATAGTGCGGAAATATAGTAGCTTGTAGATAACTACTCTAATGCTGATCTAGCTGGTTCGCACTGACTGCTTCTATGATATTCTAGCTGAATTGCCCTGACTACTTCTATGATGTTATAGCTGAATTGCCCTAACTGCTTCTATTATGTTCTAGCTGAATTGCTCTGATTACTTCTATGATGTTCTAGCTGAATTGTCCTGACTGCTTCTATGATGTTCTAGCTGAATTGCCCTGACTACTTCTATGATATTATAGCTGATTTGCCCTAACTGCTTCTATTATGTTCTAGCTGAATTGCCCTAACTGCTTCTATTATGTTCTAGCTGAATTACCCTGATTGCTTCTATGATTTTCTAGTTGGTTTGCCCTGACTACTTCTATGATGTTCTAGCTGAATTGCCCTGACTGTTTCTATGATGTTCTAGCTGAATTGCCCTGACTGTTTCTATGATGTTTTAGCTGAATTGCCCTGACTGTTTCTATGATGTTCTATCTGGTTTGCCTTGACTACTGCAATGATGCTCTAGATTGTATTCCAGAAGAAAAAAATCACTGAGCTGCAAGAATTCAGTAAAGTCCTTCTAGGCTAGTCCTACAATACTACGGCTGTAAAAGCAGGTTCTGACTCAGCTTTTGATCACAAGTATTAAGTATTGCGTGATAACTCTTTGGTACTACTGCAGCGGTCAGACTGGATCGCCACTTTACCGTGGATGATGGGTAACACTATAGTTCTCTAAAGATCTTTGTGCTCCTTGATTTCTTCTTAAGTTTTACGCCTGAAGATCTTCCCCGTACCAAACAAGAAAGTCGCTTCTAGTGGAAGCTAAAACAGATAACCCACTGTTACGTGCGCATCTTAGTGTAAATGTGAAAACGTGCGCATCTTAGTGTAAATGTGAAATGGTGCGAATGCGTGTTGAAAATAGGAAGAAACCAAAATGGAGGAATATGAACAAGAAAGTGTTTTCAGTGTTAATAAAGATTAAAGTATTTATAAACGGTGATTTGTCGTTTTCCCTGTCTAAAGAGTTTCATCTAATATGAAGACGTAACAAGTGGCGCCCAACGTGGGGCAGAACTAAGAAAATACGTACAAGAAAGGTTAATGGAGAGGGAGAGATTAGCGATGGAAAGAGAAAAAGAAAAGGAGAGATTAGCGATGGAAAGAGACAAAGAAAAGGAGAGATTAGCGATGGAAAGAGAAAAAGAAAAGGAGAGATTAGATAAGGAGGACAAAAGAGAAAGAGAAAAAGAAAAGGAGAGATTAGATAAGGAGGACAAAAGAGAAAGAGAAAAGGATAAGGAGATAGTAGCAATTGAAAGGGAAAAGAAAAATGAATTAGTTGCCATTGAAAGAGAAAGATTAGCGTTTGAAAAAGAGACAGCAGAGAAAAAGTTAAAAACAAACCAAGAAAAAGAAAGTGATAAAAGAAAGAGTGACACTACAGGGAATAAACTAGCAAAATATAAAGGTGCGATATTTGAAGAAGCTAAAATGGACATAGACATTTTTTTGAAGAAATTTGAAATTGAAATGAGAGAACTGGAATACCCCGAAGACAAATGGTCATTCTTATTATCAAAGTCATTTGTAGCAGAGGTTCCATCAAAGATATGCATGAACCAGAGCAACTATAGCGTGGTGAAAGAACAATTACTGCGAACGTACGGAAAAACAGACGCGTACTACCGTGAACAATTTGTTAACTGTGCGATCGAAACAAATGATGACCCACAGACATTCTTGGACAGAATGACCAGTAGTTTTGAAAATTGGACTGAAACCGCTAAAATAGAAAAGACATTTGATGGTCTAAAGACATTTCTAATGATTGACAAAGCAATTTATGAGTGTCAAGAGGAATTAAAAATATTTTTGTTGGAGAGGAAACCAAAATCCATAGAAGATATAGTAAGACTGATAAGGGCCTATAAGGTGGCACATCCCGATAAGAAACTATCCAGAGGCAGTGACATAGAAGAAATAGTTGCATTTAACAGAACAAGAGATACACGAGACAACTACATCAACAACGGCAGACGATTTAGATATGATGAACATAATAGGTTTAGAGGGCAAGGAAGGAACCAAATTGGTAGTAGACAAGGCCAGTTTTATAGTAACCGAGGTCGATACCAAAGAAATGTACAGGGACGATTCGGCGGAGTAAGAGATCGAAGAGATCAAAGCCTGTCAATGTTAACATGTGCCGGAAGCCTTGAGTATTTTGAGACCTTCGTGAGAAACAAAATAGCAAGGACGATACGAGATTCAGGCAGTACAATAGTGGGTGTTAATAAGAAATTAGTAGAAGAACAAGACTATACCGGCAAAACCAGGAATTGTGTGATGTTTGATGGGAAGACGGTACAATTACCAGTTGCTAGAATTAAAATTGATACACCATATTTTACTGGAATTGTGGATGCATGTGTAATAGACCATGCTCATATTGATTTGATTATTGGAAATATTCCAGGTATAAAGAATTGCAATGAAAAGGATATGGGAAATTGGAAGAAGTGTTTCGGAATGAGTGTAACTCGATCCAAATGTAAGGACCTGGATGCAGGAGATCTGGAAAAATTATTTCAGTTACCAGATAAGAACGAAAAAGAAGAAGGATTATTAGAAAACGCAGAAACATTAGAACTTAATAATGTAGTATTCAACAAGGAAAGGTTTATTACAGAACAAAAAAATGACCCAGAGACGCGTCAGTTGGCCCAGAAAGGAGGCAGTGGATTAGCTTTGGAGGGTTGCACCATGTCGGATCGAGAGAGTGGCGATGAGCAACAACAGCCGCAGGCCCAAGAAGCTTCAGATCCTGGTGGGTCTGCGGAGCAGGAGTTGGCCACACGCACACTACACATCCAGTCCAAAAGATTTTATTTAGATGTGAAACAAAACAAGCGTGGTCGCTTCATCAAGGTGGCAGAGTTTGGTGCTGGAGGAAAGAAAAGTCGTCTTCTACTGGCCATGTCATCTGCGGCTGAGTTTAGGGACTTTTTGTCTGATTTCTCAGAGCACTACGCATCGTTAGGGCCTACAAATTCAGAAACACCACCAGAAGATGGCAGGCTGAAAAGTGAGATGATCGTTAAAGATAATCGGCGCTACTACTTGGATTTGAAAGAAAACCAACGTGGCAGATTTCTTCGGGTGTCTCAGACCATTCCCCGTGGAGGTCCCCGTTCACAAATAGCCATACCTGCTCAGGGTATGATAGAGTTTAGAGATGCACTTACTGAACTGTTGGAGGAGTTTGGCACAGATGATCAAGATCCACAGAATGAGCTACCAGAAAGTCGTTCTATGAGAGTAGAAAACAAAATGTTCTATTTTGATGTAGGCTCTAACAGGAGAGGTGTTTATCTTCGCGTCTCGGAGGTCAGAAATAATTTCCGGACGGCAATCATCATTCCAGAACGATCATGGGGACGATTCCGTGACATCATCTCCGAGTTTGTTGACAAATCTAGTGCAAGGCCAGAGACTGAATAAATTGACAGCCCCTGCGTTTTGCCTGTGATATCTGGCCCCAACTTTGCTACAGATGACCTGCAGAGGAAATGTGCTTTCTGATTGGATGGCTTGTGTTTGTGTGACGTCATGTGGCTGGACTAGTAGGATTTGACCAGTGTTTTGTTGTCTAATTACTCCATAATGGGACATTTTGTCGACACGAGGTTCAACTGGGTTTTCTAGACAAATGTTTGTATAATGATATATATTTCTAAATATATATATCTGTATGTGTTAAAGAGCAGACATTTACAATCCCCCCCTTTGTTTCAGTCTGTTGGAGTTTATAATCCCCTATGTGCGGGATGCTAAGATAGTGTCTTATGCAATGTAGTCCTCCCCAAATACAGTCTTGTAGCAAGCTGCACATCTATGGTGCTGTTACACGGTTGGATTGATGACTTGAGTGTCTCGGTACATCACCAACACAAGTATCAGTCTATCACCATCCCACAGAGCATCAGTATTATCAACTGGATGCTTAAGTGTTCAGAGCGAGTGATTGTGTCTGTCAACTCACTGTTAGGGAAACAAGAAGTGTTAGAATTGAACTCGGTCTCACACTAGTGTAGGTTTGTGAGAATAGTTCCTATCCTGTAGAGACACACGGGGAATGAGCTACACCTTAACTTATAGAAAATACAATGCTTGAATATATAGAAAATACAATGCTTGAATGCGATTGTGCGTGAGGAAACTTGGGCATGTGAATGTGTGCATTGTGTGTGTGTGTGTGGGGTGACCTAAGTGAGTTATTTCATTGTTATCTCATGACTACCATTAGACTGGTACTGGGACTCTTCTCCAAGACATTGTGTTGGACTCATTGAACTGTGTATTGATCTGTCTATGTGCTTTGATGTCTTCATAATGAACTATTCAGTCAAAGTGACTGTGTCATGAATTGTTTATATTTTATACTTGTCATAACAAAATCATCTCTTGTCCACCAATCCTTGCAACATTTTTTTTTCAGCTCTGCTGTTCATTGTTCTTATCATAGGGAAACTGGAGATTGTGTAGAGTATATCATGACTATTGACATTCTGTTAAGAATTAAGCTATTTTATTGTGTACATTGGTAAATTCTGGCACGGACTGTAGTAGATATTCAATAGAGAATTGTTCAATTGTGGGTGTACACAACAATGATTTGTGAGCAGATATAGATTTGGATTGAATTATAGGCGGGGAGTGGTATAAACGAAATCTGAATGATTCCATAGAGATATGTATAGATATATATGTGTCACAACTGGGGAATATAAATGTTATATGTTAATCTAATGTTAGAAGTGTATTATTATTAATATGTCATTGTGTATGATTTTGGTTTGTATTACATTATGGTTCCCTATGTTACAGAGAATTTAGATTATTTTTTTTAACTTGGAATAGGCTGATAAGATATGTGGTGATTTGTATTTTGGACGTTCGATGTACATCAAACTTGTCAAACAGGGGGGGTGTTACGTGCGCATCTTAGTGTAAATGTGAAAACGTGCGCATCTTAGTGTAAATGTGAAATGGTGCGAATGCGTGTTGAAAATAGGAAGAAACCAAAATGGAGGAATATGAACAAGAAAGTGTTTTCAGTGTTAATAAAGATTAAAGTATTTATAAACGGTGATTTGTCGTTTTCCCTGTCTAAAGAGTTTCATCTAATATGAAGACGTAACACCCACATGCTTCTTTATCTTCTTTAACCTTTATCTTTATTTGTTTCTTCTATGGAGCTTTTCTTGCTATATCTTTCTGTAACAAATTATGATAGAATATAATAATGATGGTGTTTTATGATATTGATAGCTATCATGGGAAAGTAAGAATTTTGAGTAGAGCTTGAATGGGTAAAAATGTGTTAAGCGGCTGCTTAAGTCATAGAAAAATTTCACAAGTCTTATGAGTCTAATGTATTTCAAGGAACTTGGCTTAAATAATCTTAGAGAAATAGTATTTGTATATTATAGAACATCTAATGAACACATTAGCTGAAAATAACAAATTGTCCAACTGAGTGACTACAAACACATTTTATACAAAGCTCATTCTGTTTGTCTGTCTGGTACAAAGTCTGTGCACGTTGTTTCTTCAACATATCGTATTTCGTTGTATACAATTTCTCACAATTATTCTTTCACATAAAAACACAAGAATCAATTTTTTTTTTTATTCTTCTAATCGCACAGTTTTATTGCTGTTAGTCTAGATTCTAGATCTATTACAAACTTAATACATGACTGATTCAACTACAATTCGTATCAAGTATTTTTTTAAAATGTTTTTCTTGTTTTTTCTCTCTTTTTAAGTTCACGTCTGGTATATCTTCTTTTTGAGTTATCTCCCTTCTATTAATTTATTGATTTTTAAAAACAACAAAAGTTTAATTTTAAACTGGTGTTTTTTGTTTGTTTGTTTTACTTTAATTCATACATTTACTAATACAAGCAAAATACATGTTACACGACTAAAAGACGTACCCAGACATTCTGGTTCACAGATTATATCTGTAGTGACAAGGTCTTTGCCAGAGCACTCAATCTGGCGGACCACCGGGGGATCGGAATTCTGGAGGCGAGGGCGAGCTAGTGGTCCGTGTGAAGGAGAGAATTCTTCAGGTGCTCTCGCGCAGGTAGCGAAGGACGTACGTCACACCAGGATGACACGTCAACAGATGTGAACGTGACCTTAGTCAATGTGAGCAGTACAGACAATTCTGTAGGGTTCACGTGAGAAGGTGAGAAAAAGGACGTGTGCATAAAATTAAGGGGCGGGAGTACTTATCAGATATATGAAAAAAATTATTGTAGCCCCTAATTATCATGGGTTAATTAGCATAATTTAGTTTTAATACACTAGAGTTATTAGCATAGGTTAAGCCATGGTTTGTTTTACATGTTTTGGTGATTCATTCTGAATTGAAGATTATTACCAAACCTCTATTGGTACGTGTGTGGGGGGGGGGGGGTTGGTTCAAACCCGGGACCATCGAGAGGCTTGTCCAGAGCACATACTACACGACCAGGCAACCATCCTCTTTATAGAATCGGATTTTTCAACGACTTTGAATACACTATGCATATACTCCTAGCGTCTGTGTAGAGTAAAACCTAAATCTAAGGATCAAATAAAGGAAAATATTTTTAAAATATCCTTTTTAAAAAAAAACAAATTAAGCTTACTTTAAGGGGAAGAACTCCGCCCTTAAACTATATCTAACTCCGCCATCTGCCGGTCCCTAGCCCGGGTGAAAAAGGAGGAGGGTTTGGCGTGGGGCTAGCGACCCCACCCTGTAAAACCACTATTGCTACAGAAACGGAAAAATCGACACATAATGAAAACTATACATGCGGCCGGCGAGGGCGGCCAAACCCTGATGATGGTGTTGGATCAAAGCCAACTGGAAGTCCAATGGCAAGCCTTTCAACGCAAGGAAACCGACTCTTATAGGCACGTGGAATGTAAGAACCCTGAATCAATGCGGTAAACTGGCCCAACTTTTAAGAGAGTTTGACTCTTACCGGCTGGACATCCTTGGGATCTGCGAGATGCGGTGGACATCAAGTGGACAAATAATCAATGATGGCAAGACAATAATATATTCAGGACATGATAAGGAGCACATTGGTGGTGTAGGAATCATCATGTCTAAAATAGCAGCTTCAGCGCTAATTGCTTGGAAGCCGGTAAGTGACCGCATCATTACAGCTCGACTCCAAACAAAGCAAATCAAAGTCACTACCATCCAAGCATATGCCCCTACAGAGGATGCAGAAGATACCATCAAAGATAATTTCTATAACCAACTACAAACCACTCTTGATGAAACACCTACTCACGACCTAATTCTAATGATGTGAGACTTTAACGCCAAAATCAATCCCAACCGAACTGGCTTTGAATATGTAATGGGACCATATGGCTCTGCAGAAAACATCAGTGATAATGGCGAGTGCTTGATTTCTCTATGTGCATCCAACAGCCTTTCAATTGGAAACACATATTTTAAGCACAAACAAATACATAAAAAAACATGGCGATCACCAAATGGAGAAACCTTCAACAAGATAGATTACATTTGCATCTCCAAACGATGGAGGTCATCTCTGTTAGACGTGCGGACCCGCACAGGAGCGGATATCGGCTCAGACCACTACCTTGTCAGTGGCAAATGTAAGCTTCGATTGAAACGCCAACCAAAACGAGCCACACGACCCCGCCCATTTAATGTAGAGAAGCTTAAAGACGGCAATACTGCAGCAGTGTTCCAATTGAAACTAACGAACCGCTTTGAGGCTCTTGCTGATATATTGACCCTTGAAGAAGAGTGGGCCAACTTCAAAGATACCACTATTGGGTGCGCGGAAGAAGTTATCGGAAGGAGGCGAGGTTCATACAAGGAACGGTGGATACAAGACAGAACATGGAAATTGATAGATGAGAGGAAAGACGAGATCAGAAAAATGAAACACAGGATCGCAGCCTAGCGGAAGAAGCCTATAGGGAAGCAGATCTGAAAGTAAAGAGAAGTTGTCGGCGAGATAAACGGGACTGGATTGAGCAGAAGGGACAAGAGGCACAAGCAGCTGCAAGCAGAAATGACTCAAAAACCCTTCATCGTATTGTCCGAGATCTCACTGGAGCAAAGAGTGGACATGGGGCACCGATAAAAGACAAGCAAGGCAAAACTTTTTTAACGTAAGAAGAACAGGATGCAAGATGGGTAGAGCACTTTAAAAAAACCCTTAACCAACTGTCGCGAGACCAAACTTACATATTCAAGGACTCCTCTCCAGACAATGATCTCAAGGTCAAGACAGACCCAATAACTGCTGAGGAGGTTACCATAGCCATTGCAGTGTTAAAGAATAACAATGCACCAGGACTAGACATGATATCAGCAGAAATGCTAAAATATGGGGGACAGTGCATTGTTAACAGAATGACTGATCTCTTAAATCTCTGTTGGCGAATTTCAAAAGTCCCAGAGGACTTGCAAAAGGGAGTGATTGTAAAGCTTCCAAAAAAGGGCAACTTAGCAGACTGCAACAACTGGAGGGGCATTACTCTCCTCTCTGTCCCGGGCAAAGTTTTCAGCACTGTTTTGTTGAGTCTGTAGATGAAAGGCTCAGAGAAGAACAAGCAGGTTTCCGAAGAGGCAGATCATGTACAGAGCAGATTTTCGTTCTACGAAATATCATAGAACAAAGTCTTGAGTACCAACAACGGCTAACGATCAGTTTCGTGGACTTCAAAAAAGCGTTTGATAGTGTCCACCGAGAATCACTATGGAAAATAGTTAGAGAATACGGTATCCCAGAAACATTCGTCCCGATCCTACGACATTTTACAGTCAATCTAGTTGCTGCATTAAAACAGAAGAGGGAACAACAGAGTTTTTTACAATCGAGACAGGTGTGAGACAGGGGTGCATCTTATCTCCCTTCCTTTTCCTCCTAGCCATCGACTACATAATGAGGAGAGCAATGAACCAGACTGCCTTTGGTATTCCATGGCATGAACAGCTCCGATTGACGGACTTGGACTTTGCTGATGATGTTCCACTACTCGGGGCTACAAATAAATGCATTCAAGAAATGACGGAGAGCCTAGACAGAGAGGCACCCAAAATTGGCCTCCGCATAAACTTCGATGAGACTAAAATTATGCGAGTGGGATATAAGGCAAAGGGTGTCCCCGTCAGACTTGGCGAGTCAAAGCTTGAAGAGCTGGACAAGTTCACGTACCTTGGCAGCATCATAACAAATGATGGAGATGCTTACCATGATGTAGAGTGCCGAATAGGAAAGGCAGGGAGCATTTTCCAAAGGCTGCAGCCTATTTGGACTAGCCAAGCCATTGGACTCGAGACAAAAATACACCTTCTCAACACAATCGTCATTCCAACTGCTACATATGCATATGAGACGTGGAAGTCATCTGTCAAAATTGAGAAAAGACTAAATGTGGCTCAACAGAGATGGCTGAGACGGATTTTGGTAGTCAGTTACACAGATCGGGTCTCAAACAAGGAAATCCTATGCCGAACTGGGAGTCGAACACTTGTTGAGGTTGTGACTGAGCGTCGCATGAGGTTTGCGGTACATGTTCTACGTCAAAATGAATTACGCACACCAAGAGTTGCGATAACATGGAAGCCAAAACAAGGAAAGCGCAAACAGGGACGCCCTCGTATTACTTGGCGACACACCTTCATGGAGGACCTCAGAACAGTGGACACCAGGTGGGAGGAGGCTTCAGACATTGCCAGTGACAGATCTTTATGGAGACAGCTTGCCGCCCAATGCGCCGAACTGCGCGGGATGACTTAAGTCTAAGTAAGTAAGGAGGTATTGTCTTATAAAAAAGTATTTTTAATGATTTTCTTGTTTCTTGTGTCATCACGTTTTGTTTTTTGGCTGGTCGTTGGGTGACCTCGCGTTCATATTAAATGTAGGCATCGAAGCAGGACGTTTTGGTGCAAAATGTTTAGATCACTTTATTTATTTCTTTAAACATTAATACAGAACTCATAGATTAGGGGGGAGAGTTAAGCATGTCATTACCAGGTAGGATTTTTTTATATATTTATGAAATAATCAAAACCTTTGACAAAATACAACTCGGTGGATGGGTATAGTACTCATACTATACATTCAATAATATAGAATAGTGAAATAAACTCTTATATAAAAGTTAGGTGTTTCTTAAATTATAGTCAGAACATCTCGCGCCAAAACAACCTTTGCGCAAAAACGGCTTGCGGCAAAGGGCCTCGCACCAAAACGTCTGCGTCAAACGGTCGCGCCAAAACGGCTGCGCCAAAACGTCACGTACCATTCTCAGGATGCATTATTTTAAGTTCATACCCCTCTCTCGTAAATGAGGAAATAACTCACAATGTAGCAGACACAAATAATACGTTTAATACAGGGGCGGACTGGCTATTAGGATGGAGTGAAAAAATTTTTTTTTGAATATCTTGGTTGGATATGTATAAAAATGTGCTGAAATATGCAATTAGTAACGTGGCAAACAATCAAACAATTTAAAGCATATCTTGAGGTTCCACAATTGACCTGAAGTATAGGCATAATTCAAATAAAAAACAATATTCTTTGAAAATCCAAGTTTATATATGACAACATATTCTTGTAGCAGTTTACATTTGAAACAGTCTATACAAAAGTTACAAGTAAATAGAACTAAATATTTGAAGGAAAACATGAAAACTATAATCTAGCATGTTTTTATAGCTACAAATGATGTTGTGCTTTAGTGTCCAGTTTCGGCATTTTCGATCTCGATTCCAAACGTGCTCTTATGAATCCGTCGCGTTTTTCTGGACCGCACACCACTTGGGAAGCTTCTGTAACTAGCTTAATATGCCTCTCTACCGACTGAGTGTGACAAGGATAGCGGGCAAAATCCAGTCATGGTGTATCTTCTTCCCGGATCATGGTTAAAAAAGTATCGTCATCAATGTCCATTACGATCGGAGGCTCTGTGATTGGAGTTTTCTGCCAATCAATCATGTCTATGTAACTAGTAGCTTCAAAATTGATTAATGGCACACAGAAAGATCTGACTGAACTCGTGCGTTTCTGCTTCCTGGATTTCATTAGACGTCTCAGAGCCAACTCGCGTAGTTCTGATTTTTCGTCGGTAAGCATCGCAAGCAAGAAGTTTTCTGGATGAGTACAAAAATGTGTTGCGTTGAATTACTGGATCAACAACTTTCTTCAGCTTGTCTGTGAGGTGAGCGTGATTTCACTATTGTATTCTGGACATGTCGAGCGCCATCTTTACAGGAAGCAGTATTTTTTTTATTTCAAACCATGCTGGGGCATAAACTGTTACGATGAAGGTAACCTTTGTCTTCAGTTCATCTGATGGGCATCTTGTGGCTTTATACAGGCGTAGTATTCGATTAGCCGTTGTTAACCACCTTGAATGGTTGATAAGACCAGGATTGCGAAGTGAAAGGCCTACAGGACAAACACCAACACTGACAGCGGTGCACAAGTCGAACAGATATTTTTTATCTGTACCTAAATCGTCAGAATTTATACCTGACGGTAGAACACAGTTTATGGGTGTGTAATTGACAACGGGAAGCTTCCTACAATCTACCAGTGATTTTCCGATTGGACCAGAAAATCCTTTTGGACCATTGGTAGGTCCATCTAGATGTTCAAACAAATGCCTTAACGGTAATTCGTTAGCATGTAGCTGACATACGAACCATTGCAGCGGTTTGTCCAACGCCACTTCAAGTAATCGAATGATACCTCCTCGATTGCCTGTATTAGCAACGGTTCCGTCACAACCTACAGCTTTTATACCACCCAAGTCAACATTCTTTTTACTCAAATATGCAATTAACTCAGCCGCGATAACTTTGCTTGACCCTGCAGTTGGTGTAATGTGGCCTAAATAGATGGATCCTGGTTCGGATATAATCGATATGTGTTCTTCAGTTATTAGTTTTCGATGAAATTTCCCATCACATTCTTGAATTAGGGTCATTGTACTGTCTT
Source organism: Biomphalaria sudanica (assembly GCA_036873155.1). NCBI lineage: Eukaryota > Metazoa > Mollusca > Gastropoda > Planorbidae > Biomphalaria > Biomphalaria sudanica. Next base: position 279,069 of record JAZGLO010003512.1, read on the forward strand.
TTCTTCCGTCAAAATATAGCCCAGTGATTGTGTTACTGACACTGGCACATAATGTTCCACGTTTTTTACAACGCTCTCGTCGCACTTTACTTCTGTCAATCACTTTAGAAACATCCCTTTCGTGGATTATTCCGACATCTTGAAGAACAGCACTGGTGATTCCTGCTGCGGCCCTGTCGGAGACACCATATCGATCACATGCTAACGCCAACGATGGTAACTTAACTCTCATCTGCTTGTCATTGAACTTTCTAAGTTGTTTATTAGGATCCGGCCTACAATCGTTATCAGATTCGTCATCGCTAGCATCAGTTTTCTCTTCCGTAGAAGAAATCTCCTCACAAACATCTGACTGTTTTTCACTGATGCCATCAATGTCAGATTTGCGACACTTCTGCCTCTGCGTCAACTCTTTACGAATATATCGCTTTTGCAATTTGATGGATTCGGCCTCATCAACTTTAGCATTGATCATACCTCGTGGACCCCTCTGATCTTCTAGAAAATCACGTTTTATTGCGGGTATCTTTCTTGACTTTTCACACTGGCACTGAGATATGAAAGAACACTTGCAGGAGCAAATGTCAAAGAGTTTGTTGGATTCCTCTTTAAACTGAGATATTTTCTCTTGGTATGGCCCTGAGTCTTTTCTAGACTTATATGGCTTCAGCATATGTCAAAGAGTTTGTTGGATTCCTCTTTAAACTGAGATAGTTTCTCTTGGTATGGTTCTGAGTCTATTCTAGACTTCTAGATGGCTTCAACAAATTCATGAACGTCTTGTGGTACTTGTTCAACATTTCTTGGACACGGCGGTGGCTTACATGTGGTATGGAAGCTTTGTCCCATATTTGTTCTACTTTTGTTTTCACTATTTCTGCCACATTGTGATGTGGAGGATCTTTATTGTTCAATTCATATTTAAGTCTCTGCTTTGTCAGATTGTAAAACTTCATAACATCTGCATAGGTAGGTAGTTGATTATCGGGCATTTCAGAGGGAGCATAAAAAATGACGCAAGACACTTTTTTTCTGGTTACAGCCATGGCGTTGGCAACCCTAAATGAAAAACCAGAAAAGTTTAAAAATAAATGGTGAAGGCTGTAGGTAGGGGGTGTCAAGTATTTTGTTATTGAAAGGTGAGGAAAATATTATTAAGTGCTATCAATGACTTGGCATAACATGTTATAATATTACCTCTTGTAATTGGCTAATTATTATATTTATATTTATTATTATATATGAATTATTATTATATATGAATAAAAAGTTTTGCAATAAACGCTGTTTGTTGACTCGAAACAGGAAAAACGCAGTACGTGAATGCGTATACAAGCAAACTACAATAAAAAGAATACCGGATAGCAAATGCTTATAAATGGTTCAATGTTGAAGTTGGTTGTGGAACCTCATCACGTGACTTACATTACATTTTTTGTTTACAGAGTAGTTGATTGTACCACATAGCAAGTTTTAATAACTATCCAAAGTCAAACAAATCAAAAAAATATTTTTTTCAAGTTTTCACTCCACCCTACGTGGCTATATGGGCATTGGGCAAATGCACGGTGGGTCGGTACCCAAATGGGCCGGTAAGGCCATCTAAATGGCCTAATCGATGCCGCTATGGCAAAGATCAAATTGTGAAATGTTTTATAATATCCTCTTATAAAAGACCTTCTGAGCGACGGGTTTAACAACAAAATCTTGCACAGACTCTACAGTGTAATACCATTTTAATGGAACACATTTTCAGAAATAATTAATAGCCTTCATCTGTAGACAGTGCTACTAGTAGGCTTCATTCTTTTAGGGCTTATACATACTTGGAGATTAAAAAGCAACATAAAGCCTCTATTTTTTACAAAGATATAGAGTTCACTGTATGCATTCATATCGATACATTATCAAACTTAACATAATGATTTTGAGAACAGATAAACCTTGAAATGGATGCCCATTATATGATATAGAATTAGTGGGCCGGATTGTATAGAAATGCCCAGGCCGATTTCGACATCTAGTTCCCCTTCCCTCCCCTAGTTTAATATATATAATAATAACAACAACATACAGAAAATATGACACATACAATCCAAGAATAATCAGTAATGATCCTTTATACAAATACTTGACAATGGTAACAACTTATTGACTGATACAAATCTCAACTACTTTATAATAACTATGTGGATCTAGTGACTCTTTCAATAACTTTCTAAAGTAACTATCTACAATGACTACCCTTTGCTGTTTGCTTTTACTGACATCTCTCACAGACTTCTCTCACTGACATCTCTCACTGACATCTCTCACTGACATCTCTCACGGACATCTCTCACTGACATCTCTCACTGACATCTCTCACTGACTTCTCTCACTGACATCTCTCACGGACATCTCTCACTGACATCTCTCACTGACATCTCTCACTGACATCTCTCACTGACATCTCTCACTGACATCTCTCACTGACATCTCTCACTGACATCTCTCACTGACATCTCTCACTGACTTCACTCACTGACATCTCTCACAGACATCTCTCACTGACATTTCTCACTGACTTCTCTCACTGACATCTCTCACTGACATCTCTCACTGACTTCTCTCACTGACATCTCTCACGGACATCTCTCACTGACATCTCTCACTGACATCTCTCATGGACATCTCTCACTGACATCTCTTACTGACATCTCTCACTGACTTCTCTCACTGACATCTCTCACTGACATCTCTCACTGACATCTCTCACTGACATCTCTCACTGACTTCTCTCACTGACATCTCTCACAGACTTCTCTCAATGACATCTCGCACTTTCTCTCACTGACATCTCTCACTGACTTCTCTCACTGACTTCTCTTACTGACATCTCTCACTGTCATCTCTCACTGACATCTCTCACTGACTGCTATCAAGTCACTGGCTAGCTCAAAGTTAAAAGTTTTCACTTCCATAAACATGAATTGTGAATAATACTCATAATATTAAAATATGGTAACTACTGTTTGGCACCAACTTTGAGGTGATGACACTTTCTTATAAGTTATATTTCTTCTTATTTGCTATAAATCGTAAGGAAGTTCTTTTTTAATATTGTTAAGTGTGTTCGTTTGTTGTTTTTATTATTATAAATAAAAGGTCGTTTTTTTTTTTAGGAAATAGTTCCCTTTCAGACCTTGTGATCTATAATGCAGAAGATGTTGATGTCATCTGTTTCTGTGGCACACGAACACGGTTAACGAGCAGGGTGTCATGTGGCCAGTATAACGACCAACCGCCTTTACTTTACCCAACTAATGCCAGGTACCCATTACAGCTGGGTGGAGTCAAAGGCGCCTAAAGATCCCGAAAAGTAAAAATCCTAGTCTTCACCAGTATTCGAACCCGGGACCCTCGGTTCGGGTGCAAAGCGCCTTACTGCTTAGCCAGCGCGCCTATTTTTTGTGTGTGTATGAAATAGAAAATACGTTTATTCTATCATTAGCTCTTCGCTTCGCCCAGTTTGTTGATATCTGAAAAAAACAAACAAACCAGGAAATGTGGAAGCTTGAATATGTTGCAATAAGCACGAAAACCAGGTCACACATCATTTCACTCTAAACGCACTCATCGTCACTTTCTAGTACCTGGGAGGGGGGTGGGGTGGTGGGAGTACATAACGACCTGTCGAACGTGTTTCCACCCGTGACTGTCACAGACAATCTCACACTTTAGTGCTTAGACATAAAACAGACTCTGAAAAAAAAAATACACAGCTTTTCAGCCTTGAAGATCAAACACAGAAAAAAAATCTTGGTTGAGAGTAAAGCTCAAATGTTCTACTAAAAAAAAAAAATTTTCCACATTATCTCTGTGTTACACCATTTTATATAATGATTTAAAGAAAAAGAACCCAGACCTATAAAAAAAATAGGTTGTTTTTAATATTGGAAGAAATATTTTTTATAAAAGTCGAATGTTAGAAATGATTTTTCCAACAAAAAGAGAATGCGCTGTACTAGCCACATATTAATTGTGACATTATCATTGCTTAGGGGGAAAAAAAGATGGCATTTTTTTTGTTATATGCCATCAATTTCTATGGTTCTCGATAAAAGTGTGTGTGCTTTCTCACATATGTGTGCGTGAGTGTGTGAAGGTGTGTGTGACTGTCATCTCCAGAGCAGTTAGGCGAAGTCGTCTAATTAGCTCTTTAGTTCCGCGTGCTTGAATATTTCATGAGGGCAACAACAAAATGGCGCGCTCTTGAGCGCTCTCACGGCGGGCGGGTTTAAAAGTTTGCACGTGAAAAGCGAGAGCCCCGGACAGCGGGGGTAGTGCAGAGAAGAGGGGCCCCCATGAGACTCGCGTACCTGCCGGATCGGAAAATGTCATAGAAGGTGGCATTTCAGACAAAAGGTGTCTTTATTATTATTAGATTTTTTTGTTCGGTCTGTTATTATCTGAAAGAGAGGTCGATGTGAAAGGCGTATTATCTGGTGGGCTTCTTATCGGGGTAGGGCGTATACGTTGAGAGGATAGAGAGACAAGAGGACGAGCTGCTGGTAATCTCAGAGGCGTAGCGTTAGGAGACAAGCAGGAAACTTATGTACTCATGGTCGTATCGTTCAGGGACTAGTTGGATTAGAATGGCTGCACACACACTCGCGCACAGTTTTATTAGTGCGATTTCTTTTTTTTTTTTTTTTTTTTTTACAGTTAATGATATTTTTTTATTTTTGTTTTGCAATTACGTCCGCTCCCCGCCCTTGGGGTTAATTTCCACGAGAAAAATCGTACACTTATATATATATTTATAAGGAGAGAGACAGACAGATAGATAGATAGATAGATATATATATATATATATATAGATAGATAGATAGATAGATAGATAGATAGATAGATAGATAGATAGATAGATAGATAGATAGATAGATAGATAGATAGATAGATAGATAGGCTTTTCTTACGTATGTTAACAGACCTCTCTCTTAGGAAGAACAGTTGTCGATCAGCGAGACACATCCGGGGCTCTAAAAGAAATGCAAGATATTTCGACAACGCTGTAGTCAATCTCAAAGTGTGTTTCCACTATAAACACTGACTTCCTAAACGAGCGATATCGGATTTGAATCCAGATCAAGACCCCTTAATTTATCTTATCTTATATAATACAGACGTTACTTCAAAAAAGAAGATGATTACGTCCTACGCGTCATGCATTTAGTCATGCATATTAACCAATGACTTAAATTGTGCCAAGTCACTGGTTTTTCTGGCTAGCTCAGGCAACCCATTCCATGCTCTAATAGCACTAGGGAAGAAGGAGTATTTGTACAAATTTGTCCTAGCATATGGGACAAATTGAACTTGGGTACTTTAAGAGCGGCCCTGAATCCTCCCAACTTAGACAGTGTTCTTCACATTAGTGAGTGAAAGCAATCGCCGTTGATCATTGTGCTTCAATGTGAAATAGAAATATATTTTGAAAATATCTAGCTGATTTGAAGTGCTTTGTCCCACTACAGCAAAGGTTTTCTATTCTTTGAGACTCGATCTCTGTAACTAACTTCTAAAATCCATTTTAGCCTTTTTTTTTTGCGCCACATTTTGACTTTTATCGATCTTGGCAGATGGCTTCCATGTCTCGCATGCATACGTTGCTGTTGGGGTGCAACTACTAACCCACATTTCTCCTACTTAACACAATCGTCATTCTTTGATGAGTACCCCGGCTTTTTAATTTCGGGATTTTTAGGGCGCCGTCAAGTCCACCCGAGCTTTAGAGGGTATCTGAGATCAGTGAATGAAAAGCAAAAAGTTGGTTGGTCGTTGTGCTGGCCATATAACACCATCGTTAAACGTCGAGACCTACAGAACACGGATGAGCACGTTCTTATTTTATTCACGTAAATGTTAGAAACACATTAAACACTTAAGTTTTGAACACACGTCATTCATGGGTTTCTTTCTGACCAGCACTACCCACCTACCCTCCCTCCTTACCTCCTTATTAAAAAAAAAACATACAAAAGATGAACATACAATGAAACATCACATTTGAAATATTGATAAGTATTTTAATTGTTATTAAAGTTGGCGTGGGGGAAATAAAACGGTAATGTCACAAAGACAGCGACATTTGAGTGATTTCAAATTGTAAAGGTTGAAAGAGCAGACTATAATAATAAAGAAGCTTGTCTAAAAGGTACAGTTGTTTTCTGTTGTCAAAGAGCAAACATAACAAAACATTGTTTTCACGCAATTTCAAGTTTTTCCCAAGGCTATTATTATTATTTGGTTTGGATGTTTTTTTTGTGTGAGCTTATTTTTTTTGTTTCTTTTTTGTTTTGTTTTGTTTTTCTAATGTATTTTGTTAACTTCTGCATTAAAACGATTTTGTGCTTGTTCAAAGTCGTTTTTATCAAAGACAAATGTGAAGACTGTCAAGTGGATGTTTTTTTGTGTTTTTTGTTTTGTTTTGTTTTGCTTTTTTTTTTATATTCCAGATGAAAAGATAAAAGCTAAATTCATACTCCACAGAGAGGCCGAGAGGCGGTATTATTTGATTTCCATACAAGATATTTCCCTGCTTTATTATACTTTTTTTTTTTAATAATATTTTCTTTTCTTGTGTCCAGTGTGTAGGTTTTTATCTATAATTCAAGCCCTTAGGTTTTGGCCCCAGGAGAGTTTGGGGGCAGAAGAAAAGGTGGGGGTGGGGGAGGGCGGTGGGGGGTTGGTAGTAATCTGACTTGAGATGTGGTAATAAATTATGAACAAATGCCAGCACCAGTGGCTCGTGGGGGGACAGACGTCTGAGGGAGGACACGGGGCGACAAAGGCTAATCTCTTCAAGGGCTGTTTTATCCTGGGAGGGTCTGGAAAGGAAGGAGGGAGGATGTTAGAGCAGAGATAGAGAGAGAGAGTGCTTAGGGAAGGGTGGGGTAGGTGGGTGAGTGCGAGAATGCACTGTTGTGAGCGGGGCGAGTAACTTCATTAGGGATGCAAGGTGAGAAGAATCAAGACGAGATACGAATGTGTGTGTGTGTCATTGAAAAGGAGGATGAGCTGATTGTGTGTGTGTGTGTGCCATTGAAAAGGAGGATGAGCTGAGGAGTACAAAGAGGACGAAGCAAAGTTACCAGGTGATTTGATAAGAGCTGAAGTTTTCTTCGCTGTGCTCGTCTATCTATGTATCTATCTAATAGATCTATGTATGTATCTGTCACGATCATCAATGTGCCAATGTCACGATCTTTTATGATGTTGGATGTCACGTTGAAGATTATCTTGATCTAAACAGCACAATCAATGATCGTGATTGCCGAGGATTTAGAAATCGTCAGTTGATAGGATGATCATCTAGAAGTTGCCAGTTGATAAGAGGACCATCTAGAATTTACCAGTTGATAAGAGGATCATCTAGAAGTTGCTAGTCGATAAGACGATCTAAGTATGTTATTATTGTAATCAATGAAGAAACTTCTCTTCGAATACAAATACTTTAATTCAAAAGTTGGAAAAGGTATTCCCAATAGTTACAATGATATACTGTAATTGAATAAAACATGAAAAATATTTCTACTAGAATAAATGATCCACACAATAATATGATCACGTCATCTTTCTTTGAGTTCCAACACGAGACTGGCGGTAATATCTAGAATCTTCTTGTTAGACCTTTGGGCGTTACCATGTGACTAATATCTCCTTGTCGCTTGGTTAATAAATTGACCAATAAAATATAGATTAGCTTACAAAAATTAATATTTCTAACCAATCACATTCACTAAAAAAACAGAAGTTTGCTGCATGCTGGAATTTCCCGAGCTAGCTCATCTTGTCGGCAGACCTTGGGCTAAATATAGACAAAGCGTACCTGACAGTATCTATCTATGTATCTATCTAATAGATATATGTATCTATGTATGTATATATCTATGTATCTATCTAATAGATCTATGTATCTATGTATGTATCTATCTATGTATCTATCTAATAGATCTATGTATGTATCTATCTATGTATCTATCTAATAGATCTATGTATGTATCTATCTATGTATCTATCTAATAGATCTATGTATCTATATATGTATCTATGTATGTATCTATGTATTGATCTATCTATGTATCTATCTATGTGTGTATCTATGTATCTATGTATCTATATCTATGTATCTATCTATCTATCTATCTATCTATCTATCTATCTTTCTATCTATCAATCTATCTTGTTTCATATATATATGTAGTGTAGGAAACACATTGGCTAATGCAATATTTATAAACTTTATTGCACTCTGGAAACTCTCGGATTTCTGATGTTTCTTTAAGATTGTATTCTTTAAGCCACGTCAAATCGTCACATCCTTCCTTTTATATTTGCCCTCGTGCATCTGTGCTGTCTGTCTGTCTGTCCAAACTTAAAGCCATTTTCAGTATCACTGATCTCAGAATTGCACTAAATGTTTTACTTTTCTTTTTTTTTTTTTTTTTTCACTACAATTTAAACACGTCATCTTCACTTTTTGTTTGTTACAATAGCTCTATTCAAGTCACTCCTTTTTGGAACCAGGAACCTGGGCAGCTGATCTGAAAAACGACTCCAACGATGTTTCTAGATATGTAACAGTTGATGTATATCGCTGGGAAAAAGAACAGCTCGTTGGCTACACGAGGAAAAACCTTGTTTGACCGTTATCAATTTTCAAGTAAAAAAGGTGATAATTTAAAATTTGGCTAGAGATCTATATCTGGGATTCTAGGTTTAGATCTAACATCTGTTTTGAAAGGACTATCGGGAATTTCCGAATGTAAGGCTTTATTGACGCATGAGTTTAATAAATGAATGTTCAGGGAAATTGTATGCATCGTCTTTTTAAGTCTAGTCTCTACTCTTAGATCTGAAGGCTTATCGTTGGAATAGTATAAAGTGTACAGTTTTCTAGATCTATACATTCGCTTAACCAGGAGTCTTTCTGGGGGGAAAGGGGGGGGGGAACGGGGTAAGAAATGTTTCATTGTTTTTAAATCAAACATTCATAAATTTTTAGGAGAAAAACAATCGCTCTATAAGTTGTATCTTCTTATCTTATATAATACAGACGTTACTTCGAAAAAGAAGATGATTACGTCCTACGCGTCATTCATTTAGTCATGCATATTAACCAATGACCACAATTCTGCCAAGTCACTAGTTTTCCTGGCTGGCTCAGGCAACCCATTCCATGCTCTAATGGAAGAAGGAGCTTTTGTACAAATTTGTCCTAGCATATAGTCTAAACTACTCTAAACTGTTTTGGTTTCGTTTAGGTTATGCTAAGCTATTTTAGTTTATTTTCTTGTTTGGTTTTTAAAAAAAATCGTTTTCAATCATGTTGTTCTGTCTTTCTCTGTTGTTACAAAGCTTCTATCAACTCACTCCGTCTGTCTGTCTGTCTGTCTGCCTGGTACAAATTTTATTCTTTTTTTTTCCCCCACTTCCCACTCTTAAAACCTCCCAATTACTCATTGCCCTAACAAAATATGAATCAATTAAAAATTTAATCGATTAATTGATAACCAGGTTGTTGTTTTTTTTTCAGAAAGGGGAAATAAATCTAACAGTATTAAGAAATCCCGTATGTAATATTTTTTGTAATACTTTTTTTTGTGTCTGTTTCTCTGTTGTTTTTTTTTTTTTGTTGTTTTTTTATATGTCTGCTTCTGTTCCTGTTTGGCTTGTTCTTTCTGTTTCTCTGTCGGTTTCGCGTGTGCATGCCTCAATTCGCTCCCTTCGTTGAGACCATGTGACTAAACAGAACGAATCTACTTTAAAGGTTTAACGTCACATTTCAAATCAATGTGTTACTTTATTCCCGTAATGACCTCGTTAGTACCCACCAACTGCCCACTGGCCATTTCATCATCGACTGTAAAACTAATAGCTATAGTTAAACCCTTGGCTGTCAGTGCTATTCCCCCCCCCTCCCCCCGCTTCTTCCTTGTTCTTGTCTCTTTCCCCCGCCCCCCACCTCCTCCTCTCTCACCACACTTTATCAGTGTCACTTGGAAGGCACTGTCCGTTCATCTATTTCGCCGCTGACCACGGCCTGGCGGAGTGACCGCTAGAGTGTCACATACGCCCGGTTTTTCCGGTCATGTCAGAGAGTTTTGACACTCGGTAAAAGTGTGTTCGCACGGGAAGGAAGATGTCCAAGTTGGTTTTTTTTTTTAGATCTAGAATTTATATTGGGATGTAGAGGAGATGGACTGAAAATATGCATTTTGAGTAATTTTTTTAAGACTCTTTGTGAATTAAATTGCTTAATTAATTAAATGCTGTCTTCTCAAAGGCTCTGAATTCGAACCGTAACCTTCTATTATACTTCATTATATACTGTACAATATAATAGGTTATAATTTAAAGAAATTTTATTGAAGAATTCTATAGTTTTGAAAAGGTCATAAGTTTTATGAATGTCATAAAAAATGCATTTTCTTTTGAACACCTTTGTCTACTTTTTATTGCAAAACTTATAACAATTCAGCCTGTCTGGGTGGAATCTTGTACACCTTATCTTTCCCACTTTCTAGTCTCGAGTTAAGTTGAAACTTTGCCCCAATATTTACCGTCCCTAATCAATCGAAAAATTTACCAACTAGTCATAATAATTTCGTTTTAATAGAGACATTACTAGCTAAGGGGAGGAAAGCCTTGTGTAGAGAAATAGTTTCTCGCCTACAAAACTGTAAGCTAACAAAAGGTATCTATAGGTATCTATCTTTATAAGCACTCTGCTGGCTCGGTGGCGAGTGCGTCAGCTTGGGGAGGCTTCAGCCCTCTAGTTCATTTTTTAAAAAATTATTTGTAAAAGGTCTTTACGGAAAACTTTTTTCCCAGATACCCTCTCCTCCCCTGTCTTCTCCCTCCTGCTCGCTAACCGGTGATTGGACTATAGCGCATTGAGAAAGCTAAAAGCATGAAATTGCGCTAAAGAAAAACAATTGGAAAACATATTTCCAATCGCAAAGATTTATTTTCGTTAGTCTAGATCTATTACAAATTAATTAACTGATTGATTAAAATCATTGATACAATTACACTAGTTTTTAAATAGTATTTTTTAAATAATTTTTTTTTTTAATTCATGTTTGGTTTCCAGATGTAAAAAAAAATACTTTTTTTTCTGGGTGATATATTCAAATTAAACATAAAATATAAATATTCTGTAAACAACAATAAAAGTTTTAACATTAAAAAAAAAAAAAACTTTATTATAAAGCTGATAACAGTTTTGAACAAAAAAAACCGCTCTTACTAACTAATCATTTATATCTGAACATTGTTGTACTCCTTCTCAAATTCTTTCCACCCCCCCCCCACCTCCCCCCAGAAATTCTGTTTACGACCATGTATAAATCTATTCAGAGAAAAGATAATTCTAGTTGAACGATATAGATCCAGACTTGGAAACATTAAAAGACAGTAGTCTAGACTAGAATACTCTGCCTAGTTAAAGATATACTGTTGATACTGTGTATTCATAAATCGTATCAGAACTATATATAATTATACATGTATATATTGTCACCAATTAACTCTAGCAGTCCAGTTAATTATTTCTACATATTATGGTGCACACAATGTTCCTGGACGTCTAGTTATTGGTTCAACTCTTTACTGCGAGAATTTCCAATGACGAGGGTTCACAAATAGACCAAATTTAATTTTAAGATAGTTTTTATTTTGAAAAAATTACAACGGTCGAATCCGAGTTTTTACATCCTGTCCAGTTATGTAGTAATTTAAATTTATTTCCAAAAAGAAACGTCAAAGTCTAGGAAAATCGTTAGATACGTTTTGGGATTCCATGTCTACACACACAGCGTCCACCCATCCACGCCAATAGTGCAAGCTACTATACACACAGCGTCCACCCACCCACGCCAATAGTGCAAGCTACTATACACACAGCGTCCACCCACCCACGCCAATAGTGCAAGCTACTACACACACAGCGTCCACCCACCCACGCCAATAGTGCAAGCTACTATACACACAGCGTCCACCCACCAACGCCAATAGTGCAAGCTACTACACACACAGCGTCCACCCACCCACGCCAATAGTGCAAGCTACTATACACACAGCGTCCACCCACCCACCCCAATAGTGCAAGCTACTACACACACAGCGTCCACCCACCCACGCCAATAGTGCAAGCTACTATACACACAGCGTCCACCCACCCACCCCAATAGTGCAAGCTACTATACACACAGCGTCCACCCATCCACGCCAATAGTGCAAGCTACTATACACACAGCGTCCACCCACCCACGCCAATATTGCAAGCTACTTCACACACAGCGTCCACCCACCCACCCCAATAGTGCAAGCTACTATACACACAGCGTCCACCCACCCACCCCAATAGTGCAAGCTACTATACACACAGCGTCCACCCACCCACCCCAATAGTGCAAGCTACTATACACACAGCGTCCACCCACCCACCCCATTAGTGCAAGCTACTATACACACAGCGCCCACCCACCCACCCCAATAGTGCAAGCTACTACACACACAGCGTCCACCCACCCACCCCAATAGTGCAAGCTACTACACACACAGCGTCCACCCACCCACCCCAATAGTGCAAGCTACTACACACACAGCGTCCACCCACCCACCCCAATAGTGCAAGCTATTCACACACAGCGTCCACAAACCCCAATAGTGCAAGCTACTTCACACTTAGCGTCCACCCACCCACCCCAATAGTGCAAGCTACTATACACACAGCGTCCACCCACCCACGCCAATAGTGCAAGTAACTATACACACAGCGTCCACACACCCACGCTAAAAGTGCAAGCTACTTTACACACGGAGTCAACCCACCCATGCCAATAGTGCAAGCTACTATACACACAGCGTACACCCATCCACGCCAATAGTGCAAGCTACTATACACACAGCGTCCACCCACCCACGCCAATAGTGCAAGCTACTACACACACAGCGTCCACCCACCCACGCCAATAGTGCAAGCTACTATACACACAGCGTCCACCCACCAACGCCAATAGTGCAAGCTACTACACACACAGCGTCCACCCACCCACGCCAATAGTGCAAGCTACTATACACACAGCGTCCACCCACCCACCCCAATAGTGCAAGCTACTACACACACAGCGTCCACCCACCCACGCCAATAGTGCAAGCTACTATACACACAGCGTCCACCCACCCACCCCAATAGTGCAAGCTACTATACACACAGCGTCCACCCATCCACGCCAATAGTGCAAGCTACTATACACACAGCGTCCACCCACCCACGCCAATATTGCAAGCTACTTCACACACAGCGTCCACCCACCCACCCCAATAGTGCAAGCTACTATACACACAGCGTCCACCCACCCACCCCAATAGTGCAAGCTACTATACACACAGCGTCCACCCACCCACCCCAATAGTGCAAGCTACTATACACACAGCGTCCACCCACCCACCCCATTAGTGCAAGCTACTATACACACAGCGCCCACCCACCCACCCCAATAGTGCAAGCTACTACACACACAGCGTCCACCCACCCACCCCAATAGTGCAAGCTACTACACACACAGCGTCCACCCACCCACCCCAATAGTGCAAGCTACTACACACACAGCGTCCACCCACCCACCCCAATAGTGCAAGCTATTCACACACAGCGTCCACAAACCCCAATAGTGCAAGCTACTTCACACTTAGCGTCCACCCACCCACCCCAATAGTGCAAGCTACTATACACACAGCGTCCACCCACCCACGCCAATAGTGCAAGTAACTATACACACAGCGTCCACACACCCACGCTAAAAGTGCAAGCTACTTTACACACGGAGTCAACCCACCCATGCCAATAGTGCAAGCTACTATACACACAGCGTACACCCATCCACGCCAATAGTGCAAGCTACTATACACACAGAGTCAACCCACCCACGCCAATAGTGCAAGCTACTATACACACAGCATCCACCCACCCACCCCAATAGTGCAAGCTACTTTACACACAGCGTCCACCCACCCACGCCGATAGTGCAAGCTAATTTACACACAGAGTCAACCCACCCATGCCAATAGTGAAAGCTACTATACACACAGCGTACATCCATCCACGCCAATAGTGCAAGCTACTATACACACAGCGTCTAACCACCCACGCAAATAGTGCAAGCAACTTTACACACAGCGCCCACTAACCCACGCCAAAAGTGCAAGCTACTATACACATAGCGTCCACCCACCCACGCAAATAGTGCAAGCTACAATACACACAGCGTCCACCCACCCACGCAAATAGTGCAAGCTACTATACACATAGCGTCCACCCACCCACGCCAATAGTGCAAGCTACTACACACACAGCGTCCACCCACCCACCCCAATAGTGCAAGCTACTTTACACATAGCGTCCACCCACCCACGCCAATAGTGCAAGCTACTATACACGCAGCGTCCACCCACCCACCCAAATAGTGAAGCTACTATACACACAGCGTCCACCCACCAACGCCAATAGTGCAAGCTACTACACACACAGCGTCCACCCACCCACGCCAATAGTGCAAGCTACTATACACACAGCGTCCACCCACCCACCCCAATAGTGCAAGCTACTACACACACAGCGTCCACCCACCCACGCCAATAGTGCAAGCTACTATACACACAGCGTCCACCCACCCACCCCAATAGTGCAAGCTACTATACACACAGCGTCCACCCATCCACGCCAATAGTGCAAGCTACTATACACACAGCGTCCACCCACCCACGCCAATATTGCAAGCTACTTCACACACAGCGTCCACCCACCCACCCCAATAGTGCAAGCTACTATACACACAGCGTCCACCCACCCACCCCAATAGTGCAAGCTACTATACACACAGCGTCCACCCACCCACCCCAATAGTGCAAGCTACTATACACACAGCGTCCACCCACCCACCCCATTAGTGCAAGCTACTATACACACAGCGCCCACCCACCCACCCCAATAGTGCAAGCTACTACACACACAGCGTCCACCCACCCACCCCAATAGTGCAAGCTACTACACACACAGCGTCCACCCACCCACCCCAATAGTGCAAGCTACTACACACACAGCGTCCACCCACCCACCCCAATAGTGCAAGCTATTCACACACAGCGTCCACAAACCCCAATAGTGCAAGCTACTTCACACTTAGCGTCCACCCACCCACCCCAATAGTGCAAGCTACTATACACACAGCGTCCACCCACCCACGCCAATAGTGCAAGTAACTATACACACAGCGTCCACACACCCACGCTAAAAGTGCAAGCTACTTTACACACGGAGTCAACCCACCCATGCCAATAGTGCAAGCTACTATACACACAGCGTACACCCATCCACGCCAATAGTGCAAGCTACTATACACACAGCGTCCACCCACCCACGCCAATAGTGCAAGCTACTACACACACAGCGTCCACCCACCCACGCCAATAGTGCAAGCTACTATACACACAGCGTCCACCCACCAACGCCAATAGTGCAAGCTACTACACACACAGCGTCCACCCACCCACGCCAATAGTGCAAGCTACTATACACACAGCGTCCACCCACCCACCCCAATAGTGCAAGCTACTACACACACAGCGTCCACCCACCCACGCCAATAGTGCAAGCTACTATACACACAGCGTCCACCCACCCACCCCAATAGTGCAAGCTACTATACACACAGCGTCCACCCATCCACGCCAATAGTGCAAGCTACTATACACACAGCGTCCACCCACCCACGCCAATATTGCAAGCTACTTCACACACAGCGTCCACCCACCCACCCCAATAGTGCAAGCTACTATACACACAGCGTCCACCCACCCACCCCAATAGTGCAAGCTACTATACACACAGCGTCCACCCACCCACCCCAATAGTGCAAGCTACTATACACACAGCGTCCACCCACCCACCCCATTAGTGCAAGCTACTATACACACAGCGCCCACCCACCCACCCCAATAGTGCAAGCTACTACACACACAGCGTCCACCCACCCACCCCAATAGTGCAAGCTACTACACACACAGCGTCCACCCACCCACCCCAATAGTGCAAGCTACTACACACACAGCGTCCACCCACCCACCCCAATAGTGCAAGCTATTCACACACAGCGTCCACAAACCCCAATAGTGCAAGCTACTTCACACTTAGCGTCCACCCACCCACCCCAATAGTGCAAGCTACTATACACACAGCGTCCACCCACCCACGCCAATAGTGCAAGTAACTATACACACAGCGTCCACACACCCACGCTAAAAGTGCAAGCTACTTTACACACGGAGTCAACCCACCCATGCCAATAGTGCAAGCTACTATACACACAGCGTACACCCATCCACGCCAATAGTGCAAGCTACTATACACACAGAGTCAACCCACCCACGCCAATAGTGCAAGCTACTATACACACAGCATCCACCCACCCACCCCAATAGTGCAAGCTACTTTACACACAGCGTCCACCCACCCACGCCGATAGTGCAAGCTAATTTACACACAGAGTCAACCCACCCATGCCAATAGTGAAAGCTACTATACACACAGCGTACATCCATCCACGCCAATAGTGCAAGCTACTATACACACAGCGTCTAACCACCCACGCAAATAGTGCAAGCAACTTTACACACAGCGCCCACTAACCCACGCCAAAAGTGCAAGCTACTATACACATAGCGTCCACCCACCCACGCAAATAGTGCAAGCTACAATACACACAGCGTCCACCCACCCACGCAAATAGTGCAAGCTACTATACACATAGCGTCCACCCACCCACGCCAATAGTGCAAGCTACTACACACACAGCGTCCACCCACCCACCCCAATAGTGCAAGCTACTTTACACATAGCGTCCACCCACCCACGCCAATAGTGCAAGCTACTATACACGCAGCGTCCACCCACCCACCCAAATAGTGAAGCTACTATACACACAGCGTCCACCCACCAAGGCCGATAGTGCAAGCTACTTTACACACAGAGTCAACCCACCCATGCCAATAGTGAAAGCTACTATACACACAGCGTACATCCATCCACGCCAATAGTGCAAGCTACTATACACACAGCGTCCAACCACCTACGCAAATAGTGCAAGCAACTTTACACACAGCGCCCACTAACCAACGCCAAAAGTGCAAGCTACTATACACATAGCGTCCACCCACCCACGCAAATAGTGCAAGCTACAATACACACAGCGTCCACCCACCCACGCCAATAGTGCAAGCTACTACACACACAGCGTCCACCCACCCACCCCAATAGTGCAAGCTACTTTACACACAGCGTCCACCCACCCACGCCAATAGTGCAAGCTACTATACACGCAGCGTCCACCCACCCACCCAAATAGTGAAGCTACTATACACACAGCGTCCACCCACCCACGCCAATAGTGCAAGCAACTATACACACAGCGTCCACACACCGACGCTAATAGTGCAAGCTACTTTACACACAGCGTCCACCCTACCACCCCAATAGTGCAAGCTACTATACACACAGCGTCCACCCACCCACGCCAATAGTGCAAGCAACTATACACACAGCGTCCACACACCCACGCTAATAGTGCAAGCTACTATACACACAGAGTCAACCCACCCACGCCAATAGTGCAAGCTACTATACACACAGCGTCCACCCACCAACGCCAATAGTGCAAGCTACTACACACACAGCGTCCGCCAACCCACGCCAATAGTGCAAGCTACTATACACACAGCTTCCACCCACCCACGCCAATAGTGCAAGCTACTACACACACAGCGTCCACCCACCCACGCCAATAGTGCAAGCTACTATACACACAGCTTCCACCCACCCACGCCAATAGTGCAAGCTACTATACACACAGCTTCCACCCACCCACGCCAATAGTGCAAGCTACTACACACACAGCGTCCGCCCACCCACGCCAATAGTGCAAGCTACTATACACACAGCGTCCACCCATCCTCGCCAAAAGTGCAAGCTACTACACACACACCCACCCACACCAATAGTGCAAGCTACTACACACACAGAGTCCACCCACCTACGCCAAAGCGCAAGCTACTACACACACAGCGTCCACCCACCCACGCCAATAGTGCAAGCTACTATACACTCTGCGTCCTCCCACCCTAGCCAATAGTGCAAGCTACTACACACACAGCGTCCACCCACCCACGCCAATAGTGCAAGCTACTTCACACACAGCGTCCACCCACCCACCCCAATAGTGCAAGCTACTTCACACACAGCGTCCACCCACCCACCCCAATAGTGCAAGCTACTATACACACAGCGTCCACCCACCCATCCCAATAGTGCAAGCTACTATACACACAGCGTCCACCAACACACGCCAAAGCGCAAGCTACTACACACACAGCGTCCACCCACCCACGCCAAAGCGCAAGGCTTTACACACACAGCGTCCACCCACCCACCCCAATAGTGCAAGCTACTTTACACACAGCGTCAATCCACCCACGCCAATAGTGCAAGCTACTATACACGCAGCGTCCACCCACCCACCCAAATAGTAAAGCTACTATACACACAGCGTCCACCCACCCACGCCAATAGTGCAAGCAACTATACACACAGCGTCCACACACCCACGCTAATAGTGCAAGCTACTTTACACACAGAGTCAACCCACCTATGCCAATAGTGCAAGCTACTATACACACAGCGTACACCCATCCACGCCAATAGTGCAAGCTACTATACACACAGAGTCAACCCACCCACGCCAATAGTGCAAGCTACTATACAAACAGCGTCCACCCACCCACCCCAATAGTGCAAGCTACTTTACACACAGCGTCCACACACCCACGCTAATAGTGCAAGCTACTATACACACAGCGTCCACCCAACCACCGCAATAGTGCAAGCTACTATACACACAGCGTCAACCCACCCACGCCAATAGTGCAAGCTACTATACACACATCTTCCACCCACCCACGCCAATAGTGCAAGCTACTACACACACAGCGTCCGCCCACCCACGCCAATAGTGCAAGCTACTATACACACAGCGTCCACCCATCCTCGCCAAAAGTGCAAGCTACTACACACACACCCACCCACACCAATAGTGCAAGCTACTACACACACAGAGTCCACCCACCTACGCCAAAGCGCAAGCTACTACACACACAGCGTCCACCCACCCACGCCAATAGTGCAAGCTACTATACACTCTGCGTCCACCCACCCTAGCCAAAAGTGCAAGCTACTACACACACAGCGTCCACCCACCCACGCCAATAGTGCAAGCTACTTCACACACTGCGTCCACCCACCCACCCCAATAGTGCAAGCTACTTCACACACAGCGTCCACCCACCCACCCCAATAGTGCAAGCTACTATACACACAGCGTCCACCCACCCACCCCAATAGTGCAAGCTACTATACACACAGCGTCCACCCACACACGCCAAAGCGCAAGCTACTACACACACAGCGTCCACCCACCCACGCCAAAGCGCAAGGCTCTACACACACAGCGTCCACCCACCCACGCCAAAAGTGCAAGCTACTATACACATAGCGTCCACCCACCCACGCAAATAGTGCAAGCTACAATACACACAGCGTCCACCCACCCACGCAAATAGTGCAAGCTACTATACACATAGCGTCCACCCATCCACGCAAATAGTGCAAGCTACTATACACACAGCGCCCACTAACCCACGACAAAAGTGCAAGCTACTATACACATAGCGTCCACCCACCCACCCCAATAGTGCAAGCTACTATACACACAGCGTCCACCCACCCACCCCAATAGTGCAAGCTACTTTACACACAGCGTCCACCCACCCACGCCAATAGTGCAAGCTACTTTACACACAGCGCCCACACACCCACGCCAAAAGTGCAAGCTACTATACACATAGCGTCAACCCACCCACGCAAATATTGCAAGCTACTTCACACACAGCGTCCACCCACCCACCCCAATAGTGCAAGCTACTATATTCACAGCGTCCATCCACCAACGCCAATATTGCAAGCTACTTCACACACAGCGTCCACCCACCCACCCTAATAGTGCAAGCTACTTCACACACAGCGTCCACCCACGCACCCCATTAGTGCAAGCTACTATACACACAGCGTCCACCCACCCACCCCAATAGTGCAAGCTACTATACACACAGCGTCCACCCACCCACCCCAATAGTGCAAGCTACTTTACACACAGCGTCCACCCACCCACGCCGATAGTGCAAGCTACTTTACACACAGAGTCAACCCACCCATGCCAATAGTGAAAGCTACTATACACACAGCGTACATCCATCCACGCCAATAGTGCAAGCTACTATACACACAGCGTCCAACCACCCACGCAAATAGTGCAAGCAACTTTACACACAGCGCCCACTAACCCACGCCAAAAGTGCAAGCTACTATACACATAGCGTCCACCCACCCACGCTAATAGTGCAAGCTACTTTACACACAGAGTCAACCCACCTATGCCAATAGTGCAAGCTACTATACACACAGCGTACACCCATCCACGCCAATAGTGCAAGCTACTATACACACAGAGTCAACCCACCCACGCCAATAGTGCAAGCTACTATACACACAGCGTCCACCCACCCACCCCAATAGTGCAAGCTACTTTACACACAGCGTCAACCCACCCATGCCAATAGTGAAAGCTACTATACACACAGCGTACATCCATCAACGCCAATAGTGCAAGCTACTATACACACAGCGTCCACCCACCCACGCCAATAGTGCAAGCTACTTTACACACAGCGTCCACCCACCCACCCCAATAGTGCAAGCTACTATATTCACAGCGTCCATCCACCAACGCCAATATTGCAAGCTACTTCACACACAGCGTCCACCCACCCACCCCAATAGTGCAAGCTACTTTACACACAGCGTCCACCCACCCACCCCATTAGTGCAAGCTACTATACACACAGCGTCCACCCACCCACCCCAATAGTGCAAGCTACTATACACACAGCGTCCACCCACCCACCCCAATAGTGCAAGCTACTTTACACACAGCGTCCACCCACCCACGCCGATAGTGCAAGCTACTTTACACACAGAGTCAACCCACCCATGCCAATAGTGAAAGCTACTATACACACAGCGTACATCCATCCACGCCAATAGTGCAAGCTACTATACACACAGCGTCCAACCACCCACGCAAATAGTGCAAGCAACTTTACACACAGCGCCCACTAACCCACGCCAAAAGTGCAAGCTACTATACACATAGCGTCCACCCACCCACGCAAATAGTGCAAGCTACAATACACACATCGTCCACCCACCCACGCAAATAGTGCAAGCTACTATACACATAGCGTCCACCCATCCACGCAAATAGTGCAAGCTACTATACACACAGCGCCCACTAACCCACGACAAAAGTGCAAGCTACTATACACACAGCGTCCACCCACCCACGCCAATAGTGCAAGCTACTATACACGCAGCGTCCACCCACCCACCCAAATAGTGAAGCTACTATACACACAGCGTCCACCCACCCACGCCAATAGTGCAAGCAACTATACACACAGCGTCCACACACCCACGCTAATAGTGCAAGCTACTTTACACACAGAGTCAACCCATCTATGCCAATAGTGCAAGCTACTATACACACAGCGTACACCCATCCACGCCAATAGTGCAAGCTACTATACACACAGAGTCAACCCACCCACGCCAATAGTGCAAGCTACTATACACACAGCGTCCACCCACCCACCCCAATAGTGCAAGCTACTTTACACACAGAGTCCACCCACCCACGCCGATAGTGCAAGCTACTATACACACAGCGTCAACCCACCCATGCCAATAGTGAAAGCTACTATACACACAGCGTACATCCATCAACGCCAATAGTGCAAGCTACTATACACACAGCGTCCACCCACCCACGCCAATAGTTCAAGCTACTTTACACACAGCGCCCACCCACCCACGCCAAAAGTGCAAGCTACTATACACATAGCGTCCACCCACCCACGCAAATATTGCAAGCTACTTTACACATAGCGTCCACCCACCCACCCCAATAGTGCAAGCTACAATACACACAGCGTCCACCCACCCACGCCAATATTGCAAGCTACTTCACACACAGCGTCCACCCACCCACCCCAATAGTGCAAGCTACTTCACACACAGCGTCCATCCACCCACCCCAATAGTGCAAGCTACTATACACACAGCGTCCACCCACCCACCCCAATAGTGCAAGCTACTATACACACAGCGTCCACCCACCCACCCCAATAGTGCAAGCTACTTTACACACAGCGTCCACCCACCCACGCCGATAGTGCAAGCTACTTTACGCACAGAGTCAACCCACCCATGCCAATAGTGAAAGCTACTATACACACAGCGTACATCCATCCACGCCAATAGTGCAAGCTACTATACACACAGCGTCCAACCACCCACGCAAATAGTGCAAGCAACTTTACACACAGCGTCCACCCACCCACGCAAATAGTGGAAGCTACTATACACATAGCGTCCACCCATCCACGCAAATAGTGCAAGCTACTATACACACAGCGCCCACTAACCCACGACAAAAGTGCAAGCTACTATACACATAGCGTCCACCCACCCACCCCAATAGTGCAAGCTACTATACACACAGCGTCCACCCACCCACGCCAATAGTGCAAGCAACTATACACACAGCGTCCACACACCCACGCTAATAGTGCAAGCTACTATACACACAGAGTCAACCCACCCACGCCAATAGTGCAAGCTACTATACACACAGCGTCCACCCACCAACGCCAATAGTGCAAGCTACTACACACACAGCGTCCGCCAACCCACGCCAATAGTGCAAGCTACTATACACACAGCTTCCACCCACCCACGCCAATAGTGCAAGCTACTACACACACAGCGTCCACCCACCCACGCCAATAGTGCAAGCTACTATACACACAGCTTCCACCCACCCACGCCAATAGTGAAAGCTACTATACACACAGCTTCCACCCACCCACGCCAATAGTGCAAGCTACTACACACACAGCGTCCGCCCACCCACGCCAATAGTGCAAGCTACTATACACACAGCGTCCACCCATCCTCGCCAAAATTGCAAGCTACTACACACACACCCACCCACACCAATAGTGCAAGCTACTACACACACAGAGTCCACCCACCTACGCCAAAGCGCAAGCTACTACACACACAGCGTCCACCCACCCACGCCAATAGTGCAAGCTACTATACACTCTGCGTCCACCCACCCTAGCCAATAGTGCAAGCTACTACACACACAGCGTCCACCCACCCACGCCAATAGTGCAAGCTACTTCACACACAGCGTCCACCCACCCACCCCAATAGTGCAAGCTACTTCACACACAGCGTTCACCCACCCACCCCAATAGTGCAAACTACTATACACACAGCGTCCACCCACCCACCCCAATAGTGCAAGCTACTATACACACAGCGTCCACCCACACACGCCAAAGCGCAAGCTACTACACACACAGCGTCCACCCACCCACGCCAAAGCGCAAGGCTTTACACACACAGCGTCCACCCACCCACCCCAATAGTGCAAGCTACTTTACACACAGCGTCAATCCACCCACGCCAATAGTGCAAGCTACTATACACGCAGCGTCCACCCACCCACCCAAATAGTGAAGCTACTATACACACAGCGTCCACCCACCCACGCCAATAGTGCAAGCAACTATACACACAGCGTCCACACACCCACGCTAATAGTGCAAGCTACTTTACACACAGAGTCAACCCACCTATGCCAATAGTGCAAGCTACTATACACACAGCGTACACCCATCCACGCCAATAGTGCAAGCTACTATACACACAGAGTCAACCCACCCACGCCAATAGTGCAAGCTACTATACAAACAGCGTCCACCCACCCACCCCAATAGTGCAAGCTACTTTACACACAGCGTCCACACACCCACGCTAATAGTGCAAGCTACTATACACACAGCGTCCACCCAACCACCGCAATAGTGCAAGCTACTATACACACAGCGTCAACCCACCCACGCCAATAGTGCAAGCTACTATACACACATCTTCCACCCACCCACGCCAATAGTGCAAGCTACTACACACACAGCGTCCGCCCACCCACGCCAATAGTGCAAGCTACTATACACACAGCGTCCACCCATCCTCGCCAAAAGTGCAAGCTACTACACACACACCCACCCACACCAATAGTGCAAGCTACTACACACACAGCGTCCACCCACCCACGCCAATAGTGCAAGCTACTATACACTCTGCGTCCACCCACCCTAGCCAAAAGTGCAAGCTACTACACACACAGCGTCCACCCACCCACGCCAATAGTGCAAGCTACTTCACACACAGCGTCCACCCACCCACCCCAATAGTGCAAGCTACTTCACACACAGCGTCCACCCACCCACCCCAATAGTGCAAGCTACTATACACACAGCGTCCACCCACCCACCCCAATAGTGCAAGCTACTATACACACAGCGTCCACCCACACACGCCAAAGCGCAAGCTACTACACACACAGCGTCCACCCACCCACGCCAAAGCGCAAGGCTCTACACACACAGCGTCCACCCACCCACCCCAATAGTGCAAGCTACTTTACACACAGCGTCCACCCACCCAAGCCAATAGTGCAAGCTACTATACACGCAGCGTCCACCCACCCACCCAAATAGTGAAGCTACTATACACACAGCGTCCACCCACCCACGCCAATAGTGCAAGCAACTATACACACAGCGTCCACACACCCACGCTAATAGTGCAAGCTACTTTACACACAGAGTCAACCCACCTATGCCAATAGTGCAAGCTACTATACACACAGCGTACACCCATCCACGCCAATAGTGCAAGCTACTATACACACAGAGTCAACCCACCCACGCCAATAGTGCAAGCTACTATACACACAGCGTCCACCCACCCACCCCAATAGTGCAAGCTACTTTACACACAGCGTCCACCCACCCACGCCGATAGTGCAAGCTACTATACACACAGCGTCAACCCACCCATGCCAATAGTGAAAGCTACTATACACACAGCGTACATCCATCAACGCCAATAGTGCAAGCTACTATACACACAGCGTCCACCCACCCACCCCAATAGTGCAAGCTACTTTACACACAGCGTCCACCCACCCACGCCGATAGTGCAAGCTACTTTACACACAGAGTCAACCCACCCATGCCAATAGTGAAAGCTACTATACACACAGCGTACATCCATCCACGCCAATAGTGCAAGCTACTATACACACAGCGTCCAACCACCCACGCAAATAGTGCAAGCAACTTTACACACAGCGCCCACTAACCCACGCCAAAAGTGCAAGCTACTATACACATAGCGTCCACCCACCCACGCAAATAGTGCAAGCTACAATACACACAGCGTCCACCCACCCACGCAAATAGTGCTAGCTTTTATACACATAGCGTACACCCATCGACGCCAATAGTGCAAGCTACTATACACACAGAGTCAACCCACCTATGCCAATAGTGCAAGCTACTATACACACAGCGTCCACCCATCCACGCCAATAGTGCAAGCTACTATACACACAGAGTCAACCCACCCACGCCAATAGTGCAAGCTACTATACACACAGCGTCCACCCACCCACCCCAATAGTGCAAGCTACTTTACACACAGCGTCCACACACCCACGCTAATAGTGCAAGCTACTATACACACAGCGTCCACCCACCCACGCCAATAGTGCAAGCTACTATACACACAGCGTCAACCCACCCACGCCAATAGTGCAAGCTACTATACACACAGCGTCCACCCACCCACGCCAATAGTGCAAGCTACTACACACACAGCGTCCGCCAACCCACGCCAATAATGCAAGCTACTACACACACAGCTTCCACCCACCCACGCCAATAGTGCAAGCTACTACACACACAGCGTCCACCCACCCACGCCAATAGTGCAAGCTACTATACACACAGCTTCCACCCACCCACGCCAATAGTGCAAGCTACTATACACACAGCTTCCACCCACCCACGCCAATAGTGCAAGCTACTACACACACAGCGTCCGCCCACCCACGCCAATAGTGCAAGCTACTATACACACAGCGTCCACCCATCCTCGCCAAAAGTGCAAGCTACTACACACACACCCACCCACACCAATAGTGCAAGCTACTACACACACAGAGTCCACCCACCTACTCCAAAGCGCAAGCTACTACACACACAGCGTCCACCCACCCACGCCAATAGTGCAAGCTACTATACACTCTGCGTCCACCCACCCTAGCCAAAAGTGCAAGCTACTACACACACAGCGTCCACCCACCCACCCCAATAGTGCAAGCTACTTCACACACAGCGTCCACCCACCCACCCCAATAGTGCAAGCTACTATACACACAGCGTCCACCCACACACGCCAAAGCGCAAGCTACTACACACACAGCGTCCACCCACCCACCCCAATAGTGCAAGCTACTTTACACACAGCGTCCACCCACCCACGCCAATAGTGCAAGCAACTATACACACAGCGTCCACACACCCACGCTAATAGTGCAAGCTACTTTACACACAGAGTCAACCCACCTATGCCAATAGTGCAAGCTACTATACACACAGCGTACACCCATCCACGCCAATAGTGCAAGCTACTATACACACAGAGTCAACCCACCCACGCCAATAGTGCAAGCTACTATACACACAGCGTCCACCCACCCACCCCAATAGTGCAAGCTACTTTACACACAGCGTCCACCCACCCACGCCGATAGTGCAAGCTACTATACACACAGCGTCAACCCACCCATGCCAATAGTAAAAGCTACTATACACACAGCGTACATCCATCAACGCCAATAGTGCAAGCTACTATACACACAGCGTCCACCCACCCACCCCAATAGTGCAAGCTACTATACACACAGCGTCCACCCACCCACCCCAATAGTGCAAGCTACTTTACACACAGCGTCCACCCACCCACGCCGATAGTGCAAGCTACTTTACACACAGAGTCAACCCACCCATGCCAATAGTGAAAGCTACTATACACACAGCGTACATCCATCCACGCCAATAGTGCAAGCTACTATACACACAGCGTCCAACCACCCACGCAAATAGTGCAAGCAACTTTACACACAGCGCCCACTAACCCACGCCAAAAGTGCAAGCTACTATACACATAGCGTCCACCCACCCACGCAAATAGTGCAAGCTACAATACACACAGCGTCCACCCACCCACACAAATAGTGCAAGCTACTATACACATAGCGTCCACCCATCCACGCAAATAGTGCAAGCTACTATACACACAGCGCCCACTAACCCACGACAAAAGTGCAAGCTACTATACACATAGCGTCCACCCACCCACCCCAATAGTGCAAGCTACTATACACACAGCGTCCACCCACCCACCCCAATAGTGCAAGCTACTTTACACACAGCGTCCACCCACCCACGCCAATAGTGCAAGCTACTTTACACACAGCGCCCACACACCCACGCCAAAAGTGCAAGCTACTATACACATAGCGTCCACCCACCCACGCAAATATTGCAAGCTACTTCACACACAGCGTCCACCCACCCACCCCAATAGTGCAAGCTACTATATTCACAGCGTCCATCCACCAACGCCAATATTGCAAGCTACTTCACACACAGCGTCCACCCACCCACCCCAATAGTGCAAGCTACTTCACACACAGCGTCCACCCACCCACCCCATTAGTGCAAGCTACTATACACACAGCGTCCACCCACCCACCCCAATAGTGCAAGCTACTATACACACAGCGTCCACCCACCCACCCCAATAGTGCAAGCTACTTTACACACAGCGTCCACCCACCCACGCCGATAGTGCAAGCTACTTTACACACAGAGTCAACCCACCCATGCCAATAGTGAAAGCTACTATACACACAGCGTACATCCATCCACGCCAATAGTGCAAGCTACTATACACACAGCGTCCAACCACCCACGCAAATAGTGCAAGCAACTTTACACACAGCGCCCACTAACCCACGCCAAAAGTGCAAGCTACTATACACATAGCGTCCACCCACCCACGCAAATAGTGCAAGCTACAATACACACATCGTCCACCCACCCACGCAAATAGTGCAAGCTACTATACACATAGCGTCCACCCATCCACGCAAATAGTGCAAGCTACTATACACACAGCGCCCACTAACCCACGACAAAAGTGCAAGCTACTATACACACAGGGTCCACCCACCCACCCCAATAATGCAAGCTACTTTACACACAGCGTCAACCCACCCACGCCAATAGTGCAAGCTACTACACACACAGCGTCCGCCCACCCACGCCAATAGTGCAAGCTACTATACACACAGCGTCCACCCATCCTCGCCAAAAGTGCAAGCTACTACACACACACCCACCCACACCAATAGTGCAAGCTACTACACACACAGAGTCCACCCACCTACGCCAAAGCGCAAGCTACTACACACACAGCGTCCACCCACCCACGCCAATAGTGCAAGCTACTATACACTCTGCGTCCACCCACCCTAGCCAAAAGTGCAAGCTACTACACACACAGCGTCCACCCACCCACGCCAATAGTGCAAGCTACTTCACACACAGCGTCCACCCACCCACCCCAATAGTGCAAGCTACTTCACACACAGCGTCCACCCACCCACCCCAATAGTGCAAGCTACTATACACACAGCGTCCACCCACCCACCCCAATAGTGCAAGCTACTATACACACAGCGTCCACCCACACACGCCAAAGCGCAAGCTACTACACACACAGCGTCCACCCACCCACGCCAAAGCGCAAGGCTCTACACACACAGCGTCCACCCACCCACCCCAATAGTGCAAGCTACTTTACACACAGCGTCCACCCACCCAAGCCAATAGTGCAAGCTACTATACACGCAGCGTCCACCCACCCACCCAAATAGTGAAGCTACTATACACACAGCGTCCACCCACCCACGCCAATAGTGCAAGCAACTATACACACAGCGTCCACACACCCACGCTAATAGTGCAAGCTACTTTACACACAGAGTCAACCCACCTATGCCAATAGTGCAAGCTACTATACACACAGCGTACACCCATCCACGCCAATAGTGCAAGCTACTATACACACAGAGTCAACCCACCCACGCCAATAGTGCAAGCTACTATACACACAGCGTCCACCCACCCACCCCAATAGTGCAAGCTACTTTACACACAGCGTCCACCCACCCACGCCGATAGTGCAAGCTACTATACACACAGCGTCAACCCACCCATGCCAATAGTGAAAGCTACTATACACACAGCGTACATCCATCAACGCCAATAGTGCAAGCAACTATACACACAGCGTCCACCCACCCACCCCAATAGTGCAGGCTACTTTACACACAGCGTCCACCCACCCACGCCGATAGTGCAAGCTACTTTACACACAGAGTCAACCCACCCATGCCAATAGTGAAAGCTACTATACACACAGCGTACATCCATCCACGCCAATAGTGCAAGCTACTATACACACAGCGTCCAACCACCCACGCAAATAGTGCAAGCAACTTTACACACAGCGCCCACTAACCCACGCCAAAAGTGCAAGCTACTATACACATAGCGTCCACCCACCCACGCAAATAGTGCAAGCTACAATACACACAGCGTCCACCCACCCACGCAAATAGTGCTAGCTTTTATACACATAGCGTACACCCATCGACGCCAATAGTGCAAGCTACTATACACACAGAGTCAACCCACCTATGCCAATAGTGCAAGCTACTATACACACAGCGTACACCCATCCACGCCAATAGTGCAAGCTACTATACACACAGAGTCAACCCACCCACGCCAATAGTGCAAGCTACTATACACACAGCGTCCACCCACCCACCCCAATAGTGCAAGCTACTATACACACAGCGTCCACACACCCACGCTAATAGTGCAAGCTACTATACACACAGCGTCCACCCACCCACGCCAATAGTGCAAGCTACTATACACACAGCGTCAACCCACCCACGCCAATAGTGCAAGCTACTATACACACAGC
Organism: Biomphalaria sudanica; assembly: GCA_036873155.1. Lineage (NCBI taxonomy): Eukaryota > Metazoa > Mollusca > Gastropoda > Planorbidae > Biomphalaria > Biomphalaria sudanica. The sequence continues at coordinate 309,328 of JAZGLO010003512.1, forward strand.
GTCCACCCACCCACGCCAATAGTGCAAGCTACTACACACACAGCGTCCGCCAACCCACGCCAATAGTGCAAGCTACTATACACACAGCTTCCACCCACCCACGCCAATAGTGCAAGCTACTACACACACAGCGTCCACCCACCCACGCCAATAGTGCAAGCTACTATACACACAGCTTCCACCCACCCACGCCAATAGTGCAAGCTACTATACACACAGCTTCCACCCACCCACGCCAATAGTGCAAGCTACTACACACACAGCGTCCGCCCACCCACGCCAATAGTGCAAGCTACTATACACACAGCGTCCACCCATCCTCGCCAAAAGTGCAAGCTACTACACACACACCCACCCACACCAATAGTGCAAGCTACTACACACACAGCGTCCACCCACCCACGCCAATAGTGCAAGCTACTATACACTCTTCGTCCACCCACCCTAGCCAAAAGTGCAAGCTACTACACACACAGCGTCCACCCACCCACCCCAATAGTGCAAGCTACTTCACACACAGCGTCCACCCACCCACCCCAATAGTGCAAGCTACTATACACACAGCGTCCACCCACCCACCCCAATAGTGCAAGCTACTATACACACAGCGTCCACCCACACACGCCAAAGCGCAAGCTACTACACACACAGCGTCCACCCACCCACCCCAATAGTGCAAGCTACTTTACACACAGCGTCCACTCACCCACGCCAATAGTGCAAGCTACTATACACGCAGCGTCCACCCACCCACCCAAATAGTGAAGCTACTATACACACAGCGTCCACCCACCCACGCCAATAGTGCAAGCAACTATACACACAGCGTCCACACACCCACGCTAATAGTGCAAGCTACTTTACACACAGAGTCAACCCACCTATGCTAATAGTGCAAGCTACTATACACACAGCGTACACCCATCCACGCCAATAGTGCAAGCTACTATACACACAGAGTCAACCCACCCACGCCAATAGTGCAAGCTACTATACACACAGCGTCCACCCACCCACCCCAATAGTGCAAGCTACTTTACACACAGCGTCCACCCACCCACGCCGATAGTGCAAGCTACTATACACACAGCGTCAACCCACCCATGCCAATAGTAAAAGCTACTATACACACAGCGTACATCCATCAACGCCAATAGTGCAAGCTACTATACACACAGCGTCCACCCACCCACCCCAATAGTGCAAGCTACTATACACACAGCGTCCACCCACCCACCCCAATAGTGCAAGCTACTTTACACACAGCGTCCACCCACCCACGCCGATAGTGCAAGCTACTTTACACACAGAGTCAACCCACCCATGCCAATAGTGAAAGCTACTATACACACAGCGTACATCCATCCACGCCAATAGTGCAAGCTACTATACACACAGCGTCCAACCACCCACGCAAATAGTGCAAGCAACTTTACACACAGCGCCCACTAACCCACGCCAAAAGTGCAAGCTACTATACACATAGCGTCCACCCACCCACGCAAATAGTGCAAGCTACAATACACACAGCGTCCACCCACCCACGCAAATAGTGCAAGCTACTATACACATAGCGTCCACCCATCCACGCAAATAGTGCAAGCTACTATACACACAGCGCCCACTAACCCACGACAAAAGTGCAAGCTACTATACACATAGCGTCCACCCACCCACCCCAATAGTGCAAGCTTCTATACACACAGCGTCCACCCACCCACCCCAATAGTGCAAGCTACTTTACACACAGCGTCCACCCACCCACGCCAATAGTGCAAGCTACTTTACACACAGCGCCCACACACCCACGCCAAAAGTGCAAGCTACTATACACATAGCGTCCACCCACCCACGCAAATATTGCAAGCTACTTCACACACAGCGTCCACCCACCCACCCCAATAGTGCAAGCTACTATATTCACAGCGTCCATCCACCAACGCCCATATTGCAAGCTACTTCACACACAGCGTCCACCCACCCACCCCAATAGAGCAAGCTACTTCACACACAGCGTCCACCCACCCACCCCATTAGTGCAAGCTACTATACACACAGCGTCCACCCACCCACCCCAAAAGTGCAAGCTACTATACACACAGCGTCCACCCACCCACCCCAATAGTGCAAGCTACTTTACACACAGCGTCCACCCACCCACGCCGATAGTGCAAGCTACTTTACACACAGAGTCAACCCACCCATGCCAATAGTGAAAGCTACTATACACACAGCGTACATCCATCCACGCCAATAGTGCAAGCTACTATACACACAGCGTCCAACCACCCACGCAAATAGTGCAAGCAACTTTACACACAGCGCCCACTAACCCACGCCAAAAGTGCAAGCTACTATACACATAGCGTCCACCCACCCACGCAAATAGTGCAAGCTACAATACACACAGCGTCCACCCACCCACGCAAATAGTGCAAGCTACTATACACATAGCGTCCACCCATCCACGCAAATAGTGCAAGCTACTATACACACAGCGCCCACTAACCCACGACAAAAGTGCAAGCTACTATACACATAGCGTCCACCCACCCACCCCAATAGTGCAAGCTACTATACACACAGCGTCCACCCACCCACCCCAATAGTGCAAGCTACTTTACACACAGCGTCCACCCACCCACGCCAATAGTGCAAGCTACTATACACGCAGCGTCCACCCACCCACCCAAATAGTGAAGCTACTATACACACAGCGTCCACCCACCCACGCCAATAGTGCAAGCAACTATACACACAGCGACCACACACCCACGCTTATAGTGCAAGCTACTTTACACACAGAGTCAACCCACCTATGCCAATAGTGCAAGCTACTATACACACAGCGTACACCCATCCACGCCAATAGTGCAAGCTACTATACACACAGAGTCAACCCACCCACGCCAATAGTGCAAGCTACTATACACACAGCGTCCACCCACCCACCCCAATAGTGCAAGCTACTTTACACACAGAGTCCAACCACCCACGCCGATAGTGCAAGCTACTATACACACAGCGTCAACCCACCCATGCCAATAGTGAAAGCTACTATACACACAGCGTACATCCATCAACGCCAATAGTGCAAGCTACTATACACACAGCGTCCACCCACCCACGCCAATAGTGCAAGCTACTTTACACACAGCGCCCACCCACCCACGCCAAAAGTGCAAGCTACTATACACATAGCGTCCACCCACCCACGCAAATATTGCAAGCTACTTTACACATAGCGTCCACCCACCCACCCTAATAGTGCAAGCTACTATACACACAGCGTCCACCCACCCACGCCAATATTGCAAGCTACTTCACACACAGCGTCCACCCACCCACCCCAATAGTGCAAGCTACTTCACACACAGCGTCCATTCACCCACCCCAATAGTGCAAGCTACTATACACACAGCGTCCACCCACCCACCCCAATAGTGCAAGCTACTATACACACAGCGTCCACCCACCCACCCCAATAGTGCAAGCTACTTTACACACAGCGTCCACCCACCCACGCCGATAGTGCAAGCTACTTTACGCACAGAGTCAACCCACCCATGCCAATAGTGAAAGCTACTATACACACAGCGTACATCCATCCACGCCAATAGTGCAAGCTACTATACACACAGCGTCCAACCACCCACGCAAATAGTGCAAGCAACTTTACACACAGCGTCCACCCACCCACGCAAATAGTGGAAGCTACTATACACATAGCGTCCACCCATCCACGCAAATAGTGCAAGCTACTATACACACAGCGCCCACCCACCCACCCCAATAGTGCAAGCTACTATACACACAGCGTCCACCCACCCACCCCAATAGTGCAAGCTACTATACACACAGCGTCCACCCACCCACCCCAATAGTGCAAGCTACTATACACACAGCGTCCACCCACCCACCCCAATAGTGCAAGCTACTATACACACAGCGTCCACCCACCCACCCCAATAGTGCAAGCTACTATACACACAGCGTCAACCCACCCACCCCAATAGTGCAAGCTACTATACACACAGCGTCCATCCACCCACCCCAATAGTGCAAGCTACTATACACACAGCGTCCACCCATTCACCCCAATTGTGCAAGATACTACACACACAGCGTCCACCCACCCACCCCAATAGTGCAAGCTACTACACACACAGCGTCCACCCACCCACCCCAATAGTGCAAGCTACTACACACACAGCGTCCACCCACCCACCCCAATAGTGCAAGCTATTCACACACAGCGTCCACCCACCCACCCCAATAGTGCAAGCTACTTCACACACAGCGTCCACCCACCCACCCCAATAGTGCAAGCTACTATACACACAGCGTCCACCCACCCACGCCAATAGTGCAAGTAACTATACACACAGCGTCCACACACCTACGCTAATAGTGCAAGCTACTTTACACACGGAGTCAACCCACCCATGCCAATAGTGCAAGCTACTATACACACAGCGTACACCCATCCACGCCAATAGTGCAAGCTACTATACACACAGCGTCCACCCACCCACCCCAATAGTGCAAGCTACTCTACACACAGCGTCCACCCACCCACGCCGATAGTGCAAGCTACTTTACACACAGAGTCAACCCACCCATGCCAATAGTGAAAGCTACTATACACACAGCGTACATCCATCCACGCCTATAGTGCAAGCTACTATACACACAGCGTCCAACCACCCACGCAAATAGTGCAAGCAACTTTACACATAGCGCCCACTAACCCACGCCAAAAGTGCAAGCTACTATACACATAGCGTCCACCCACCCACGCAAATAGTGCAAGCTACAATACACACAGCGTCCACCCACCCACGCAAATAGTGCAAGCTACTATACACATAGCGTCCACCCATCCACGCAAATAGTGCAAGCTACTATACACACAGCGCCCACTAACCCACGCCAAAAGTGCAAGCTACTATACACATAGCGTCCACCCATCCACGCCAATAGTGCAAGCTACTATACACACAGCGTCCTTACATCCACGCCAATAGTGCAAGCTATTAAGGTGAAGTGGAATAAAATATTAGAGGTAAGTATTTTATAAATGTTAAATTTTGGGCGCTCATCAAACTCAGTTAGAGTAGATCCCATTTTAGAACTTCTTGAATACATAGGCACATAGGGTTTCGAACGCGAACTGGAAGGTCCCTGGTTCAAGTCCTTGTGAAGGTTGGGATTTCGCTAAGTCCACCCAGCTCTAATAGGTACATGACATTAGTTGATAAAAGTAAAGGCGGTTGGTATTCGCTCTGGCCACATGACCCCGTTGTTAACCGTCAAAAAAAAAACAACAGATGACCTTTACATCATCTGCCTTAAAGACTGCATGGTCTGAAAAGGGAACTTTACTTTTACTTTTGAATATTCCAACTTTAACCATGCAAGATGTTGTTATTTTTTTAAATTTCTTTTAAAAAAAACAACAACTTACAAACAACTACAAAGGCAACAACAATTATACATGTAACACGTCGGTCTGGGAGAGGGCGGGAACTTGAAAACAAGGTTAAACAAGGTTAAAGCCGGCCTTTATTTCTACTTCTAGTACTAGATCTAGATCTTCATCTAATCAATATTCTCTTTGTAAGACCATAACCACGTGACTTTTCTTAAAGTAGGTCAGAGATATGAAACAACCCCCATTATGGATATGTTAATTTAAAAAATCCAAACCACTTTGAGAAATTTAAAAATACAATTTTACCTAGTATAATTTATTCTAAAGCATGTAGTGAAGCAAATAGATATATTAGAAAGAAAAAAAAAAAAGAAAGAAAACTTGATGTTGGACTGCTGGTTAAAGGAAATAAATAGACTTAAAACCAAGGAACTATTTTTTTTTAAGCTCGTCTAAACCAAAACAAAAATGGAGGACTACATTTTCACTGTCCCCTTCCCATTTTGCCCACTTCATTTTAATACCATCCCCCCCCCCAATCCAAATTGGCGCTTGAACTCAGCTAAAGGGTGGTTGCCTGGTTGTGTGGTAAGCGCTTAGGACACTCGTCTCAATTGTCCCTGGTTCAAAACCTGCTCGACTTAAGCTCCCGCAGTTTGGCGAAAAAAATCTTCATCTCAATAGGAACATCTGATTTGACATTAGAAGGTCGCCACTTTCGTATCCCGACGTAACTTTGTATTCTCAATTTTCAGGCTTGGGGGGGGGGGGGGGAGGGGGGGGGGGTCCCTGATATTCCTAGATCGCCCCGATCCCCATTCACCGGCACTGTAGCCCATCCACTGAAGGTTTAGTCTTTTCGTTTTATCTTGTTGCAATATGCCGATACCTTTTATTTGAGCTTCGATCGTCATTTCGAAATATAGTTTGACACTTAAAAAAACAAAAAAAAAAACACTATTTTCCGGTACTCTTTACGGTAAACGTTCAAAAATTTAACAAAAAACAAAATCTTCCGGTACTCTTTACGTAAACGTTCAAAAATTTAACAAAAAAAAAAAATCTTCCGGTACTTTTTACGGTAAACGTTCAAAAATTTAACCAAAAAAAAAATCTTCCGGTACTCTTTACGGTAAACGTTAAAAAATTTAACAAAAAAAAAATATATTTCGGTACTCTTTACGTAAACGTTCAAAAATTTAACAAAAAAAAAATCTTTCTGTACTCTTTACGGTAAACGTTCAAAAATTTAACAAAAAAAAATAAATCTTTCGGTACTCTTTACGGTAAACGTTCAAAAATTTAACCAAAAAAAAATCTTCCGGTACTCTTTACGATAAACGTTCAAAAATTTAACAAAAAAAAAAATCTTTCGGTACTCTTTACGGTAAACGTTCAAAAATTTAACAAAAAAAAAACCTTCCGGTACTTTTTACGGTAAACGTTCAAAAATTTAACAAAAAAAAATCTTCCGTACTCTACGGTAAACGTTCAAAAATTTAACAAAAAAATTAATAAATCTTCCGGTACTCTTTCCGGTAAACGTTCAAAAATTTAACACAAAAAAAATCTTCCGGTAGTCTTTACGGTAAACGTTCAAAAATTTAACAACAAAAAAGGTTGAAGAAAATTGAAATCAAGCTGATGAAGGCGAGAGTAAAGGTGGGAGGGGTATTATTAGCCGGGAGGGGGGAGGTGAACCGTTATCGATATACTCATTAAGGGCGTTCAATGAGGTGTTATTATATACAAGAAACGCCCCGCGTGTTCGTTATTATGACAGGGGAGGTGTAGAAGAGATATGTTCCGGAATAATCAAGTCTTTAATGAAGTTTAGTCTCGACTGCGCATGAGCGGGGTCTTTATTGGCGCAAGATGCGACAGTTCTGCCCGTACCAAGCCGTTCCTAGGTCACGCTCGATTGATGGAATGTTTGTGGAGTGCTTTTGATACCAGAGATGTTCTGTAACTTCATTATATACAAAAAAAAAGTGCTTTCGTGTTATTATGAATGTTTTCCCCATAAATGTATTCAAAGATTTTAAATAGGAAGAAAAATACAAAAGTGTCAACTTTTCAACATGTAATGGAGATTCCAATTTTTAAAGGAGAACTATAAATAGCTAGTTATTTAGTGTATCTGGTGTAAAACAAGAATAACATTTTTAAAATATCTTTTTTTTTAAAGACAATAGCTCCATTAAATCAACTTCAAAATATAATAAAATAATTTTGAAAAAATAATTTAAAAAATTTTTTTTTTTTAAATTTGGGTGTCGAGCTCGTGACACCGTCTGCTTCTATGAAATACGCATTATCTAATTCGACCAAAAAAAAAAAAAAAATCCCAGGAAATCAGGAACCGTAAAGATGTGGCGGGTGTTGGTGTAGGAGGGGAATTCCCTTCTTGATCTACGTCAGTGTATGCAAGAGAAATAGAACACAACGATGTGGCTAAGTGAAAAGAGCATTTATGGTGCAAAGAAAAAAAAAAAAAAAACTCTATAGGCATACTACTAAATTATTTAGTATTATTCAAGTTAAGAATAAAAAGAAAAAAATACTTCCTCCCCGGCGGGGAATCGAACCCCGGTCTCCCGCGTGACAGGCGGGGATACTTACCACTATACTACCGAGGAAGTTACAAGGTTACCATCTTAATTGATTTAGGTAGAGAAGTTTGATCTCAATTGATATTTATTGTACTTTGATTAGTAATGTAGGGCTTGTTACAGATACTAAGATAGCTCTAGCAAGGTAAAGAATTTGTTTTCTTTTTATTTCGTAATTCTTATCTCTTATTTGTTTATTTGTTCTTTATTAGTATTGTTAGAGTTAAATGTAAGTTTGTACACTACTAGGAACAGGTTAATAATCTCAAGTGAGATAGTTTCATTAAAAAATCAACAACAAATTGTAATGTTTAAATATGCGAACTAATAGAAACTACCGTACTTTAAGTGCGCGTGCTTTGGGGAATTGCCATACGAGAATCTCCTGTTCAATTTTGATATATAGAACTCATAGGTCCGTTACCAAGCTCTTATCTCTTTCGTTATTCATCCGCTAACAGCGGTTTCATGTGGCCAGCACAACTACCAACCTCAACTAAGTTTACCAACAAATGTCAAGTTTCTTACGATGCCAAATTCTCGAGGCTCAGAATGACCATCTTTGCTCTTGACCCATCAGTACGTAAACCAAGCTGATATGGCTAATTTTTTAAACATTAATTCAATCATCTCAAAACAAAAGGCAAGCGAAATACACAAAAGTACTTTTTTAGAAAAACAAAGCTTATATTATGCAAAATTTCAGCTTGATCCGCTATGGGGTCGGAGAAATAACGTGTACAAACTTTTGGCAAGTGAATTGATATAAGCTTTGTCCAACTGAATCTGAACAATTCTGCTCGCAAGGATCAAGACCAATCGTCATAGAAGGCCCGAATGCTGACCTGCAACGTTTCAACCTGTGGGTAATGGAGACCTACATGCCCCAGATCATGACGATGACTATACTCAAATACTATTGTCAAATATCCATAAATGAAGTATGGATATTTTAAAATTAGCGAGAGTTTGTTTAGGGTGTCATGTGTGAGATTCGCACCAAAGTAGCACCTAACGGTGTCTTTTTGTTCAATCGTGCAGCACGGTGCTAGTACTTGTTATGAACGTGGTGACGTGAACATAGAAATGACGTCAGAGATGATGCAGACAGCATGAAAGCCGGTCGATGCCATTTTATTGTTATTTTTTCTGTAGATGTTAATTTAATAAAAAAATATGATGTCGATTGTTTATATTTGGTATCAAATTGACAATTATAATACTATGACTCATCACTGTAGAAACAAAATCCTAGAGTAGGTACTAAAGCCCTTCTTTAAAACCTACCGATCTATAGGCCAGAGATCATCTATTTCTTTGGCTGAAGATTAACGAGGGTGTCATGCGGCCAGCTCAACGATTAACCAGTCTATACTTTCCCCAATTAATTTCAGGTACCCTAAATAGTTGGGTGGACTCAAGGGTGTCCTAAAAAGTACTGAAATTCAAAATCCATGTCTTCACCGAGTTTCGAGACCCCTCGGTTTTGAAGCCAAGAAGCTTTCCCACTCAGCCACCTAGCCCTGAGGAGTACTCAGGCAATATTTTAAAATTGAAAATCGAAGTCGTCAGCTTTAAGAGACTGAGAAAAAAATGTTTTTGGATTTTTTTTTTTTTTTAATCCTTGATTTGAACAGAAGTTCCTTATTGCAGAAAGATTCTAACTGTCGTGCCTAGCCCTCCAGCAAGAAAGCCGGTGTTTCAAGGCAGTGAGACTCTTGGAGAAATGATAACTACGACACTAACACCACCTGGCGGTGAAAATATGGCGGGATTCAGAGAGCATCAAGGGAGATTACCCCGCGGCTAGGCTGTAACATTGTCGCATGCATTCAGCAAAATGAGTTTTTAATCTCCAAACTAATAGTAATTGTTTGCTGAAAGATGTGATAGGAGATAGTAAAGAGAGAATAGAAGGGAGAGAACAAGACAGGGGGAGAGTAGAATGCTGAAAAGGGACGTAATCCATGCAAATATTTTTTTTTTATGTTCGAACGATATCATCTTCACAGAACGGGTTGGTGATTGTGACGTCATCTAGAGTGTCGGTCGGTGAAAAGGGTTAACTAGCGCCTTCTACTTCTTTTTTTTTATTATCTCCAGCAGTCCAGCATCAAGCTTTCTTTCTTTTTTTTTTTGTAATATATCTATTTGCTTCACTACATGCTTTATAATAAATTATATTATACTATATTATATTATACTAAATAAATTTCTTAAAGTGGTTTGGATTTTTTAAATTAACATATCCAGAATGGGGGTTGTTTCGTATGTCTGACCTACTTTAAGCAAAGTCACGTGGTTATGGTCTTACAAAGAGAATAATGATTCGATGAAGATCTAGATCTAGTACTAGAAGTATAAATAAGGGCCGGCTTTAAGCATAAGCAAACAAGGCAGTCGCCTAGGACCTCCGATTCGAGGTGGGCCTTGTTTTAATGGAGATAATATGTTTAGCCACTTAAACACCTCGGGTCAAACACAACAAGAAAGGAAGGATCATTAAAGAAGTAAAAATTCGTTTAAGCTTGACATCCGCCGTCATGGGCAAACTGTTGAGAATCTGGAAGAGTACATTAGTTTCCAAGTTAAATTAAAACTAGTCTCCTTTAAATGATCTCTGTTGGACTGGTTGTCAGCGGAGGGGGGCAATCGCATCCAAAAAATCATTATGTACGGGCAACTCGCGTCTGGGTCAACAAAAACTGGTCGCCCCCACCTACGTTACGTTGATGTGATAAAACGGGATTTAAAATCAGTGAACATTGATACTGACCATTGGAAAAACATAACCTTGGACCGCACTAGTTGGAGAGAGACGGTGACCAAGAAAGCTATAGACAGCGAGAAAACATGGGCCTCAGCTCTTGAAGAAAAGCGTGCCACACGGAAAATGGCCAGCTCCTCTACCACCAAAGCGAAAGCCACCTTTACCTGCAATATATGTGGACGGGAGTGTCTCTCCAAAATAGGGCTCCACAGTCATATGAAAAAAGAAATCAAGCCTCTACAGACAAATGCTGGGTAGCAGATACCTCGCAAAGAAGACAAAAGAGTTTGTACAAGTCAACACACTGGCTGGCGTAAAAAAAAAAAAAAAGAAACTCCTAAATACTGTGAAAAGATAAGAGTTGAGCTGCGTTTGGTCCTATTGTAAGGCACAACTCACTGTCTAAAGTCATTCTTCATGGTAAAGTGGAGAGAGAAAGAAGAAAGGGACGTCCAAAGAAAAGCTGGTTGGACAACGTACAAGAATGGACCGACCTCTATCCTGAAGTCCTTCTAAGGACAGCCTGCTGACCGTGAAAAGTGGACGCATTTGATTACGCAAACTGTTAGAGAACCCCGTGATGAAAGTCAAGAGACAGGTCATGATGATGATGTGGAGGATGTTGATGATGATGACCATGATGATGATGATGATGATGATGATAATGTTGATGTTGTTGATGACGATGTTGATGACGATGATGATGATGTTGTTGATGATGACGATGACGACCATAATGTTGATGTTGATGACGATTATGATGATGATGTTGATGTTGATGACGATTATGATGATGATGTTGATGATGATGTTGATGTTGTTGATGATGATGATGATGACCATGATATTGATGTTGATTACGATTATGATGTTGATGTTGATGACGATTATGATGATGATGTTGATGATGATGTTGATGTTGTTGATGATGATGACGACCATAATGTTGATGTTGATGACGATTATGATGATGATATTGATGTTGATGACGATGATGATGATGTTGATGTCGATGATGATGATGATGACGATGACCATGATGTTGATGTTGATGACGATGATGATGAGGAATATGATGATGATGATGATGATGCTGGTGAGGAGGAGGAGGAGGAAAAAGAGGATAATGTTGATGATGATGAACTTGATGATGATGATGATGATGATGATAGTTCTATATTTGGCAGGGCACTATGCAACGCATGTGTTTATCGGTGATATTCACAGCCCGTGGTGTTGAAGGACTTAATGTGTTTTTACGACTTCCGTGGCCAATGTTAAAAGAAGACATTTTGATGCCATACACTTATATTGGAAATATTAAAGTATATATAAGTACGTTTCAACATATTGTTTATTTTACGACATTCAATATACATTGTTGGGACAGAATTCCACTTCTATTCTTTATTGATCTACATAAGTAGGTGTTACCACCACATCGTACTGACCATCTGACCCCGTGCCATCCTGATATAAGAGAATCCATTGCTTAAAACAAAAATAAAACAACTCTTTAATTAACTAACAAAAAAAAATATTTACTAGACGCAATAATGTCTGCATTTCGCTAGGAATGAATAAAACTTGTTTACCACAAACCTCTCGCAGTGAATCACATACAAACACAGACAAACCTAACCCAAACAAGTTGAGCATATAGAGTTTTTAAAATAAAAAAATCAAAAGGAGAAAGAAAAAAACGAAAAAAAAAAAAATCAAACACTGGCTTAAAGACTCTGGCTGACTTTAGATGAAAACAAAATATAGGGGGGGAAAATGCCTAAATATGGAATTTCTAGCTAAAGAAAAACTTGTGAAAAATCTTTTTAAAACACCAACAAACACTTTTTTTTTGTTAAAGTTCTCCTCACATGGTCGTGCAAGATAGACAACATAAGAGTATGTCTAGGTCTAACTCAACTCAAACTCTGCTAACATCGCATATAGTCCATGTGCATCTTTTCTCCCCCCCCCCTTTTTTTTTTCTCCTGTATATTTTTTCACTTTTTCTACCAGCTTACATTCCACACTAGTTCATACCCCCCCCCCCCCCCCCCATCCTTCAGATCACAACCACATCTATGATTTTTGCCCCCTCTCCGATCAGAGCCCTCGTCTTGATCTTTTTATGAGCCCTAGCTAGTAATTGTGCAGGCATTGTACGGGAGACCGCACCATCAGCTCTGCATCAGATACTCATTACGGAGGACGGGCAAGTAGCTAGTAGGATCGATACCACCACTACGGTTACTGGACTGTAATCATCCTCTTTTTTTGATACCTTGTAAATACTTGGATAAATATTTTATTGAGAGATGCTCGTTTTAGTTTCTCTCGGTGCATCTTTCTGTTTCTTTCTTACTTTCTGTGTTTCTCTCTTTCTCTTCCTCTCTTTCTCTCTGTGCACCGTTCTCTTTCTTTCTTACTTTCTGTGTTTCTCTCTTTCTCTTCCTCTCTTTCTCTCTGTGCACCTTTCTCTTTCTTTCTTACTTTCTGTGTTTCTCTCTTTCTCTTCCTCTCTTTCTCTCTTTCTCTTCCTCTCTTTCTCTCTGTGCACCTTTCTCTTTCTTTCTTACTTTCTGTGTTTCTCTCTTTCTCTTCCTTTCTTTCTCTCTGTGCACCTTTCTCTTTCTTTCTTACTTTCTGTGTTTCTCTCTTTCTCTTCCTCTCTTTCTCTCTTTCTCTTCCTCTCTTTCTCTCTGTGCACCTTTCTCTTTCTTTCTTACTTTCTGTGTTTCTCTCTTTCTCTTCCTCTCTTTCTCTCTTTCTCTTCCTCTCTTTCTCTCTGTGCACCTTTCTCTTTCTTTCCTACTTTCTGGGTTCTTTGTTTCTCTCTCTCTCTCTTTAATCTTTTTTTTAAATCTCTTCAAACTATCTATTAAAGTATCGAGTGCCCTCACCCTCTTCCCCTCTTTTTATTGATAATACTGACTATCCATCTCTCTCTCTCTCTCTCTCTCTCTCTCTCTTTCTCTCTCCCTCTCTGTGTGTCTCTCTCTCTCACACACACATATACTTTCTCTCTTCCTAGTCCAATCATCTCTCTATTTTTGCTGTATTCCGGTCACCTTTCTTTCTGCATTCTCCCCCGACTCTTTTCAGAGTCATTCTTTTATTTTTCTCTCCTGCCGCATCACTCCTTTTCCTCTCTCCCTCACTCACTCTCTTCTTCTACTTTTACCTGTCCCTTAGTTCGTGGGACAGTTGAGGGGGGGGGTACTGTTCCCCGTTGAAAAATCCCCGCCTCTAGTTATGCTACCCCTTCCAACCGAGGCCACGTCACAGGTCGTGACGTCAGACCTGTGGCTGGGCGACAAGCTATTGGTCTACACTGCCCACATGTTTTGACGCCGCAGGTCAGTATTAAGGCATTCCATTACTATAGGTCTCGCCCCAACGCTCTTCAAACCGTATTGTTAAAGCTGGTGTAAAGTCCAGTGATTTATTTAAACTTTTGTATATCCTTACACAGTCGCTCTACTTGTCGAACTCTTCACTATTTGAAAACAATAATGTTTGAAAACATAGCAGACGATACATACAAATGGAGCACGTTGATAATATTTACAATAAATTGATTTATTTATATATATATATATATATTTCATAATTGCAAACGAGAGAACAGCATATTAGCCTAAAGCACATCATTTATAATTCATTCCTCGCAGCGCTGACTACGCCACCAAGGCTACGTCATAAATACTAAATGAAGATTTGCTGATTTTATTTGGGTTAAGTAATGCAATAATGAGTCGCGGGCGTTGTCACAAGGCATAGTTTTAAGCTGTGAGAGTCAAAGTGGCACCCTGTGTTGACAATGTTACCGGACCATTGGCAGATATTGGTGTAAACGCATAGGTGTGTGAGCTGTTGAAAGCGCTAAATGGGCCCCACTCTCTGGGCTATTCTTGCGTTCTCAACAGAAGATTCTCGTTTAGACTTCAAGTAAGGAGAGAGGGGCGGTGGGGTGCGGCGGTGGGGGTGAGTTATCAGGATGGGGAAAAAAATGGACAAATGTCGCTTATTATGCAGACTGAATGATCATACTGATGCTGTGTACTCTTGTGTGTATTAGGTGAAAAGATTCTGATGTAACCATGATGTAACTATGGCAGATAAAGTTAATCAAAGAGGTTATAAAAGATGTACACGCTCTGTTGAAAGTCAGTTAAAGAAGTCGGAAACTGAGAAGCAGAAAGAGCCTGGTTAGTTGCTGTTTTTGAACTGATTTACACTATCTTTACATTGTTCAACATCTTATTATTAGGCTTATGTTTCTACATGCAAGAAGGCGGCTGGGTGGACATAATCCTCCTGAGGAGTATTGCCCAGAACAGAGTCCAGAATAGAGTCCGCAGCTGGCGAAGTACAGTTGCGGCCCTCATCCGCTGGCTAAGTGCAGTTGCGGCCCTCATCCGCTGGCTAAGTACAGTTGCGGCCCTTATCCGCTGGCAAAGTAAGGTCCACTAGGAGTCATAAGGTCCAAGTCAAGTCCAAAGACACCTATATTAAAAGTTGTAAATATTGTCAATAAAAGTGAATATTTGTATAACTATTAAAAGAAGAGTGTTATTGACATTGTATTCCAGTGTTGTATAAAGTAAATTAAAACCCAACGATTTAGTTTGACTAGCTGTCTGGAGTTACAACGAACTTGTAAACAATAGTAATTTTAAAAAATAAAAAATTAAAACATATGGAACTACTATCGCCTGCTTACGATAATTATGATGTTGCTTCTTTGTTGATTTTGTCTGTCCTATGTCTCTCTCCCCCCTCTTATCCTTTCTCTTTATCTTCACTTCTTTTCTCATTTTCCTTCTCTCTCTCTCTCTCTTTCCTTTCTTTCTATCATAGTTCGTAATTTTTTCCTGGTTCTCTCTCTGTGTTTCACTGTCTTTGTGCGTGCGTGCCTCTTTGTCTCTCAATGACTCTCTCTCTGTCTTTCACTTTCTCTCTGTATGTCTCTCGAAAAAAATGATATTCAATCTCTTGTCAGCCATTATTTTTTTTATTGGAAAAAAACTACAAACAAAGCACAAAACATTTTTCTTTCTCTCTATCTCCCTCTCACTTTCTCTCTCTCTCTACCTCCCTCTCACTTTCTCTCTCTCTACCTCCCTCTCACTCTCTCTCTCTCTTTACCTCCCTCTCACTTTCTCTCTCTCTACCTCCTTTTCACTTTCTCTCTCTCTACCTCACTCTCTCTCTCTCTACCTCCCTCTCACTCTCTCTCTACCTCCCTCTCACTTTCTCTCTCTCTACCTCCCGCTCACTCTCTCTCTCTCTCTACCTCCCTCTCACTTTCTCTCTCTCTACCTCCCTCTCACTTTCACTCTCTCTCTACCTCCCTCTCACTTTCTCTCTCTCTACCTCCTTTTCACTTTCTCTCTCTCTACCTCCCTCTAACTTTCTCTCTCTCTCTACCTCCCTCTTACTTTCTCTCTCTTTACCTCTCACTCACTTTCTCTCTCTACCTCCTTCTCACTTTCTCTCTCTCTCTACCTCGATCTTACTTTCTCTCTCTTTACCTCTCACTCACTTTCTCTCTCTACCTCCCTCTAACTTTCTCTCTCTCTCTACCTCCCTCTCACTTTCTCTCTCTCTACCTCCCTCTCACTTTCTCTCTCTCTACCTCCCTCTCACTTTCTCTCTCTCTACCTCCCTCTCACTTTTCTCTCTCTACCTCTCTCTCACTTTCTCTCTCTACCTCCTTCTCACTTTCTCTCTCTCTACTTCCCTCTCACTTTCTCTCTCTCTCTACCTCTCTCTCACTTTCTCTCTCTCTCTCTACCTCCCTCTCACTTTCTCTCTCTTTACCTCCTTCTCACTTTCTCTCTCTCTCTACCTCGATCTCACTTTCTCTCTCTCTACCTCCTTCTCACTTTCTCTCTCTCTACCTCCCTCTTACTTTCTCTCTCTTTACCTCCCTCTCACTCTCTCTCTCTACCTCAATCTCACTTTCTCTCTCTCTACCTCCTTCTCACTTTCTCTCTCTCTACCTCCCTCTTACTTTCTCTCTCTTTACCTCTCACTCACTTTCTCTCTATCTCTACCTCCCTCTCTCATTTTCTCTCTCTCTACCTCCCTCTCACTTTTCTCTCTCTACCTCTCTCACTTTATCTCTCTACCTCCTTCTCACTTTCTCTCTCTCTACTTCCCTCTCACTTTCTCTCTCTCTCTCTACCTCTCTCTCACTTTCTCTCTCTCTCTCTCTACCTCCCTCTCACTTTCTCTCTCTCTACCTCCCTCTCATTTTCTCTCTCTCTACCTCCCTCTCACTTTCTCTCTCTACCTCCTTCTCACTTTCTCTCTCTCTACCTCCTTCTCACTTTCTCTCTCTCTACCTCCCTCTCACTTTCTCTCTCTCTACCTCCCGCTCACTCTCTCTCTCTCTACCTCCCTCTCACTTTCTCTCTCTCTCTCTACCTCCGTCTCACTTTCTCTCTCTCTTCCTCCTTCTCACTTTCTCTCTCTCTACCTCCCTCTCACTTTCTCTCTCTCTACCTCCCGCTCACTCTCTCTCTCTCTACCTCCCTCTCACTTTCTCTCTCTCTACCTCCCTCTCATTTTCTCTCTCTCTACCTCCCTCTCACTTTCTCTCTCTACCTCCTTCTCACTTTCTCTCTCTCTACCTCCTTCTCACTTTCTCTCTCTCTACCTCCCTCTCACTTTCTCTCTCTCTACCTCCCGCTCACTCTCTCTCTCTCTCTACCTCCCTCTCACTTTCTCTCTCTCTCTCTACCTCCGTCTCACTTTCTCTCTCTCTTCCTCCTTCTCACTTTCTCTCTCTCTACCTCCCTCTCACTTTCTCTCTCTCTACCTCCCGCTCACTCTCTCTCTCTCTACCTCCCTCTCACTTTCTCTCTCTCTACCTCCCTCTCACTTTCTCTCTCTCTCTAGCTCCCTCTCATTTTCTCTCTCTCTACCTCCCTCTCACTTTCTCTCTCTACCTCCTTCTCACTTTCTCTCTCTCTCTACCTCCTTCTCACTTTCTCTCTCTTCCTATTTATCTATCTATATATCTATCTATCTTTCTGTCTGTCTATCTTATCTTATCTTATCTTATCTATCTATCTATCTATCTATCTATCTATCTATATATCTATCTATCTATCTATCTATCTATCTTTCTATCTATCTATCTATCTATCTATCTATCTATCTATCTATGTGTCTAACATTCTCCCATTCTGTCGGACTTGGTCCCAATTATTTATCCAACAACTCTCTCCATCTATAATTCTAAACACAACAATCAAATTTCAAATAAAATGAAATCGAGACCCACATACACACTCAAACACATACACACATGCACACACACAGTAGCGCTAACAGTTCTGGACATAGTGTCTCCATGTCGTCTGCTAGGCCAGCCAATAACAAGGCGGTTTACACTCCAACTCTCGGGCCGAGTGCCGCCCTCGCTTCAAAAGTCGAACCTGGGGATGCGTCAGGTTCCACACGGTAGCTTCCTAGCCGAGGCGAAAACGATAGCAGGCCCTGCCCCTTTAGGTAACACGTCGTTCGTCTGCTAGCAGATAACCGAGTGTCCTGTCTTTGTTTACCCCTCTGCTCTCCCTTTCTTCAGGTAAATAAGTGATACATTTTTAAAAAAAATTAAAAAAAACTTCCTCACACTGCTGCATTCTCTCATTCGCAAGAAAGGAAGAATTTTAGGATGACGGGCTAAACATATTTACGAAAAGGATTTAAAAAAAAACAAAAACAAGCGTATCGATTGCAAATGATTTCGCATAATCTAAATTATCGGAATCGATATTTAATTTAGTGCTATGTAATGCTAAAAATTGATACACGAGGTTGGATAAAGGCGATTTTTGAGAATCGAATATGTTTTATTATTTTTTTAGTGATTAGGGTGTTTTTTAAACTTGGCCTGGAGTGGAACTGATGTGTCCGACACGTTATGGTGTCAGAAACTGAGACAGATGTGCTGTTTGAGTGTGTCTCGTCTGTTGACCAATAAGGTAAGAGCTTAGAATACAACAGCATATACTAATATATTAATAGATTAATAGATAGATAGATTAATAGATAGATATATAGATAGATAGATAGATAGATAGATAGATAGATAGATAGATAGATAGACAGACGGACAGACAAACAGACAGACAGATAGATAGATAGATAGATAGATAGATAGATAGATAGATAGATAGATAGATAGATAGATAGATAGATAGATAGATAGACAGACAGACAGACAGATAGATAGATAGATAGATAGATAGATAGATATTATTTATTAGAAGTTGTTTTTGAATATTTCTAAAATCACGTAATCCAGTAACAATAAGATACTTCTGTTATCTGTTAGACTTGGTCGGCTAGACCAGTGGTTTCCAAACTATTTTGTCTCCTAGACACCTTGCCATGTTTTCTGGTCTTTTGTAGACCACTGCTTAACTTGTATTGCATTTTGCAAATTTATCAACATTTTTTAAACTAATTTCTAACTGTAGTGATTCGAGGAGTGAAAAAGTAATTTTTAAAGCTGCATCTTAAGTTATATAGATGTGAGCTTGCGCTCCTAGATCTAATTTAATTTATATTATTTACATAGGCCAGGGCTATAATGTTTGTTATTTAGTGTCCTTTTTAATTTTTATAGTTCAGTGCTGATTATTTTGTAGTTTCCGCTATTTATAACTTTCTGCTAGTTTTAGTCTTTTTCTGTTATTTGTGTTTTACTCGTAGAGAAAAAGTAGTTTTTAAAATAGTTAACTAGCCTTAGAGCTGTGGATGTTATTTTCTATTTTTTGTCCCAGGTTAGTTCTGCTTATTTTTGTCTTTGGCATTAGTGTTGGAATAGTTGTTTATTTTTTTATATCAGTTTATGTGCAGATCTGTAGACGGTATAGAGCCCCCAGATGAGTTTAGAATAGAAATAACTTTTTATATTCCCTTTTGTATTTTTATAGGTTTAAATTTTAAGATTCTCTTTTTAATGCCGTTTAATTTGGTATATAATGTTTTGTAGTCCGTGTCTGTAGTAATTTGCTAGGTTTTATTGTTGTGTACGGCTAGGTACAAATTAGGGAAATAGGTAGTCAAGTTTAGTTTTAAATAATTAGTGTGACGTCATGCTCTCCGATACGTTCGCGCTGACCAGTTATAGCTGGCTCCGGGACCACGTTGAATTCTTTTTTGTCTCGACCAGTGGTCAGCGCGGACAGTGGTGTTTGTATAGAGTTAGTTTGTGTATTGCTATTTCGGCTGGGACCGCCTGCTATAATTCCTGCCTAACTGTCTGCCGCAGTTATTACTGTTGCCTTATAGCTGTTGTTTTACTTCTGCTGTACAGCTGCCATTATTTCTGTGTAGTAGCTCACGGGCTGTAGTCCTGCCAAATAGCTGCTTTATTTGTAATAGTATAAATTAAGTAGAGTTGATTAGTCGTTTAGTTTTTGTTTATCTAGTTGGTTACGTATATTTTCTTCTGTACATATATTTTTATTGATTTTTTTCTCGTGTAAATAAAGTGTATATAAGTTCATTTTAATCTTAGTTTGTTTTTTAGTTAGCTAGTTTAGTTTAGTTTAGTTTGCTTGTGCTGTCTGGTTGCTTAGGCTACTATAGCCCCTTGGTCACCATACCGAGGTGCACAGATTGGGCCCACCCAGTAGAGCTACCATCTGCCTACTGTCTGTAAAATGAACAAATGTTGAGCAGCAAGTAACAACAGCCTAGGGCCTCACTCAGTAGCGCCACCCCTGACCTGCTCACATTTTTCTGGTGTCAGAAGTGGGATCTGTGCTTAAGTGATCAGACACGCATTATTTTTTTAGGGGTTAGGCTTTTGTTAGGTTGCTTTAGGTTTGGTTAGGTTTCTTTTAGGCTTTGGATAGGCTTTGTTAGCGCATAGTAAGGATTGCATAGGTTGGTAATGATTTTAGGTTTTTGGCATCGGTAGGAAGCAATGTTAGGGAGTTTATTTTGTTGTAGGTTGATAGGAAGTTGTTAGGATATAGATAGTTTAGGTTGTTGTTTTTGAGTTTTGTTTTATGTTGTGGTTTCTCTATAGTCGGTAAAGTTTTTTTTATTGTCGTTGAAGTGTTAGGCCTAGAAGTTGATAGAATGCTAAGTATGTGGTTCTATGAGGTTGTCGGTATGGGCATCTGTAGATGAGTAGTATTTGTTGTTATGGTTAGGGTTGCTAGGTTAGGTCGGCAGCAGTGGCAGGAAGGATGCAGCGGTCCCAGTCTGAAGTTGAGGGGCCTCGGAAGGGCATGATCCGAGAAGTCTGCAGCTACCCCCATGCCTGCAGAGAGATGCCAGCCCAGCTTCAGCAGATGAAATTGCATGTCCAGAGTCAGCATCAGAAGATGACAAGTATTGGCCATCTGTCTAGTGATAGTGGTCAACTTTTACAAATCAGATCAACAGACGACAATGCCCCTTTGTTGTAATTAGCTGTGTGGAGATTAATGGCAGTGAGTCCCAACAAGCGCCTCAACTTTACCTGATAGTAGGAGGGAGACCTGCCTTACAGTCCTTATCATCTGGTTGGTGAATTTGAACTATATTTGTGTTGATGTGAAACACTACACAGCCACCTCTGTGTTATATTAACAACTGGGCCAGTTTGTCCATTTAGGTCATCTGACAGCCCAGTTGCAACATTCAGTTTTGTGGCCATTGCCACACCCTGAAAGGTCCTTTCCTGTAACATAATGCTATCAAGTCTACCTGAACCACCACTCCCTGGTGCCATGTGTTCTGGGTCAACCACTGGTTACTTCTACTGGGCAGCGGTAGAAGTCCGTCAAGAGACAGTGTACAGAGTGGACCTGTAATTTATTTTTTTCTCTTTTATTAATTATGTTTTGTTCTTTATATGTGTATGATTTAGCTACACTGTTTCTTTGTGTGGCTATGTCTTTTCATGCTTAATTATGGATGCATAATATTTTTAGTTTGTTCTTATCACGTCTTATGCTTATGTTTTTGTATAATGATATTTTTTTGTATTTCCATGTATGCTTGACTAGTGGTGTTTGCATGTGTTGCAACCCAGTAGTTGATAGTATAAAGTCTTTATTGGGCGCTCAAGAGCCAATATTGTGCTTGATTGTGGTATGCTAATGTACCTTTTACTAGTCTTGTTAATTTTCGATGTTGCCGTCAAGGTACTCGATAATGTTATTTTGCCTTGGAGGCCATGACTAAGTTGAAGGTAATGGTATATTGCAGTATTCTGTTGTTGCCTTTGGGAGGCATGTAATGGTTTTTGTAGTTGCCTTTGGAAGGCAGTTAATGTTTTTATATAGGTAGTTAATTTGTTTGACTTTTTTGAAGTACTTAAGGTACTCATCAATGTCGTGTTAGGCTGATTTGTCTGACAGTGGTCCTTGTCTTTTTTATTTTTTTATGTCTTACCACCACTATGTTAGATGCCCTGTGTTTGAGTTATAACACATTAACCTCAGGTTAGTGTTATGTCACTTTGTATGTTACTATTTTTTTTGGTTTGCCATATGGCTGAGCATGTCAGCTATGTCATGTTTTATTTTGTTCTGGTCTGTGTGACCCTAGAAAAGCCTTTAGTGGCTCACCATAAGTCTGTGTGACTATGGACCTGTTTGAAGCCTTGGTGGCTTAGTGTAAGTCTGTGTGACTTTGTTTTAGCCTGTGTGGCTAAGGAACTGAGTAAGCCTCATAGAGTTCCTGTTGGTCTGTGTGACTAAGCGTATCATGTTTGGCTAGGGCGTCATTTGCTCTAACCATGTAGTTTTCATTTTATTATTTTTTTATAACGTCCCATTTTTTTAAAGATGTCATGCATTATGTTTTGTATTACCTGTATTTTTATTGAATGTATGTTCAGTTTCATTTTATAACTGATTGTTTTCAGTTGTAAGCTTTGCCACTTGTGAAGCCTTTTATTAGTGTTAATGTATTTTTAGTACTGAGAGCTATGGTTATAGTTCTCCGTTCTCTAATATGAATTCATTTTTATTTTTTTCTACAGTATCAATGTTTTATGTTTTGCATTTTGTGTATTTTGTTTTGCGGGGACGCAAAAGTTTTGGGCGGGGGTGAATGTGAGCTTGCGCTCCTAGATCTAATTTAATTTATATTATTTACATAGGCCAGGGCTATAATGTTTGTTATTTAGTGTCCTTTTTAATTTTTATAGTTCAGTGCTGATTATTTTGTAGTTTCCGCTATTTATAACTTTCTGCTAGTTTTAGTCTTTTTCTGTTATTTGTGTTTTACTCGTAGAGAAAAAGTAGTTTTTAAAATAGTTAACTAGCCTTAGAGCTGTGGATGTTATTTTCTATTTTTTGTCCCAGGTTAGTTCTGCTTATTTTTGTCTTTGGCATTAGTGTTGGAATAGTTGTTTATTTTTTTATATCAGTTTATGTGCAGGTCTGTAGACGGTATAGAGCCCCCAGATGAGTTTAGAATAGAAATAACTTTTTATATTCCCTTTTGTATTTTTATAGGTTTAAATTTTAAGATTCTCTTTTTAATGCCGTTTAATTTGGTATATAATGTTTTGTAGTCCGTGTCTGTAGTAATTTGCTAGGTTTTATTGTTGTGTACGGCTAGGTACAAATTAGGGAAATAGGTAGTCAAGTTTAGTTTTAAATAATTAGTGTGACGTCATGCTCTCCGATACGTTCGCGCTGACCAGTTATAGCTGGCTCCGGGACCACGTTGAATTCTTTTTTGTCTCGACCAGTGGTCAGCGCGGACAGTGGTGTTTGTATAGAGTTAGTTTGTGTATTGCTATTTCGGCTGGGACCGCCTGCTATAATTCCTGCCTAACTGTCTGCCGCAGTTATTACTGTTGCCTTATAGCTGTTGTTTTACTTCTGCTGTACAGCTGCCATTATTTCTGTGTAGTAGCTCACGGGCTGTAGTCCTGCCAAATAGCTGCTTTATTTGTAATAGTATAAATTAAGTAGAGTTGATTAGTCGTTTAGTTTTTGTTTATCTAGTTGGTTACGTATATTTTCTTCTGTACATATATTTTTATTGATTTTTTTCTCGTGTAAATAAAGTGTATATAAGTTCATTTTAATCTTAGTTTGTTTTTTAGTTAGCTAGTTTAGTTTAGTTTAGTTTGCTTGTGCTGTCTGGTTGCTTAGGCTACTATAGCCCCTTGGTCACCATACCGAGGTGCACAGATTGGGCCCACCCAGTAGAGCTACCATCTGCCTACTGTCTGTAAAATGAACAAATGTTGAGCAGCAAGTAACAACAGCCTAGGGCCTCACTCAGTAGCGCCACCCCTGACCTGCTCACATAGAGAAAATAACAATTGATATATATTACTGCTATCACCAAACACATTATAAATGTGTTGTTTTTTTAAGCAGGTTTATCATCCGTTGCTAAGGATATTATGTTCCATAAAGAATTTATTGTTCTACGAAGTAGTCCTTCAAACATTAAATATTATTCCATTTATTAATTTGCCTTAAGTATCATTGTAAAAGTTTTCACAAGAGCAGTTTCTCGTGTAGTTCTTGATCTTTCACGTGTGGCTCACAGTTTTCACTAACAGGAGAAGGGGCGAAGACGAGTAACTGGCGCCTAAGCCAGTAAGCTTTGAGCAGGGCTTATTATCCTTGGCTAGCAGAAGTAAAACTGAATTCAAACCTCTGTTGCTTGGCAACAATACCCAAACACTGGAAAGGTTTCTTAGGTCAAACCTGAAGAAAAATATGGAGTCGGCAACCCTTAGGCAGTCAGCAGCGCTACGCCTTATCAGAGCCTGTGACGCCGTTTATCCCAAACTGTATATATGTCGTTTGCAAAGAATTACATAAGAAGCTGTTAATTTGATAACTCATGCCACCGATGTGCCCTTAAACTGTATTGCTGCTTAAAGAAATTCTTTTAATAATATCAGATGTGGGTTTGTGTAAAACAGTTTCTAAAACTACAACGGCTGGTAAAATGTTTTTTAGTTTTTTTTTCGTAGTTTGCAAGACGTCCACAAACCATCATCTTCTTTATATGATTACATTAATGAGATGCAAAAAATTAAGGTCACGATCTGCTTAAATGAAATATATTATCGTAAACCACTGTGGACATCTCATAGGCCCCCAATTTATTTTTTTCTTTCGTAGACCCCTTTGGAAGTCTTCGTAGACCCCTGGGGGTCTATATAGACCACTTTAGTTTTAGTATTAAATCTATTTATTTAAACAATGTTATTTTTAAAAACAACAACAATACAACAAAAAAAAAATGTCCCGAGTATCATGGCTGACATATAAACAGCCGATCATTTTTATATGTTGTGGACGCGTTCATATGTTTACAAAGCTTATATCATCTCTGTCTTTCTCTGTCTGTTTTTGGTAGGCCAACAATCTCGTGCACGTCATTCCTCTCACTTCCCTTTCTCGGATCAAGATGAAACTTTGCAGAATTATTTTTAAAAAATAATAATTAGTTCATCAATTAGTTGTAATTCATTAATGTTGTTTTTATTTGAAAATGAACTAAGCTACGGAGAGATGAAGTTAATGTCCATCTGTTTTGATGCTGAAGGTTCATGAGGGTATCATGTGGCCAGAACAACGACCAACCGCCTTTGCTTTACCCAACTACTGCGTGGTACTCATGAAAGCATGTTCCGAAAAAAAACAAAATTTTAAAATTCTTGTCTTCAGCTAGATTCGAACCTGACACCCCTGGATCCGTAACCCCAACGCTCTACCACTCAGACTCCTCGCCAACAATATACATATATATATATATATATATAAAAAGCTTCCAATGTAACAATAAAAATCGCAGAGAAAGTAAATATTTGACGAGTTGAAGCTATTAAGATTAATTACATCATTTAGAGTTATAGATTAATACACTCTCTGGAATCGTGCTAGATATGGAACTATAATGATTTGGCAGACACGAATGATTAACACTAATGAACGACGCTTATTGATTAATAGACTAGTATTATAAAAAAAATATATTTTAAAACAAGGTTACAAAGACAGTTTGTGTTCAAACACAAACTCAAAATAGGCCTCGAAGTGGTCCACCCAGGCAGATAAAAAGGCAGGTTTCAATATTTTCAGAAAGAATATCAGAATGACTCTAGATCAGAAGAATTTTTTTTTAGAGCATTCCGATGGTCTAGAGGTTAGTTTCGCTTGTTGTGTTATCGCTAGGCGGTGGTGTCGAATCCGGAGTCACAGGTTCGAGCCTCAGTCGGCGCATGCCCTTACTTTCGTAGCATTTTAATTCACTACTTTCTCTCTTAAAAACTTGGTCCCTGGTGCTGTTATTCATTTATGATTAATATATGTATGTATCATTTGTTTCAGCACCTAGCTTCAACTCTATGTTTTTTTTTATAGTTATCTATTTTTTAATTTCAAATTTTTAGGCGGCCATCTATTTGTTTCTACGTAGTTTAAAATTTACATTTAACTTATACCACCACACCAGTCAAGTAAATTTTCTTTCCCTTGTTTGATACCAAAAAGAAATGAATTACTAATAGTAAATAATAATTATATATTTTTTATGATTTTAATAATGTCAGGTAAAAGGAATAATAGTTCGAAATTTCAGCTTGATCCGAGATTTTGTGTGGAAGAAATAACGTGTGCAAATAGACAGACAGACAGACAGACAGTGAGTTGATATAAGCTTTTTAATAAAATATATAAAATACTCCATATGTTTAAAGTCCATTGCAGGTTAAGAATGCTTACAATGTTGAATAATATCATCAAAAGAGATTTAGCCTTTAATACCAATGCATGCAGCAAGGAAAGTCGTGAATTTCATTTTTAGCGGCCCCGAAAGGGGAAAAGACGCTATTAGTTTTGTGTGGAATGTCTGTCCGTCTGTCCGTCCGTCCGTCCCGTTTAGATCTCGTAAACTAGAAAAGATAGTGAAAATATCGACATCATGATATTTTAGAACATGCAAAGTTCTGAGGTCTTTGTAACCTTGTTTTTTTAAGTATATCAAAACTTCGACAATACTAAAGATATAGTATTAATTACATCTTTTGATACAGATATTCCACTAAAAAAAATATTTCCGAAACACTGGAATCCTAAATGTACGCAATACGCAACATCTAAACATTGTATAGATATAAAACATAAATATATATCTCTGAATAAGTTTAATATATTCTTATATATATTCTCATTTATATATGAATTTTCATGCATAAAGCATTATTTATAGATGTAGCAATTTAAATAAAAAGAACAAAGTCCAGTGTGTGCTGTTAGATAAATCACCAATATCATTGCTTTAAAAATAAGAATATATATTTACATTGTGAAGCATAGTATCAACATTTGTGTGCAAGAAGTAGTGTGATGTCAACACATTGATTAGTGCAAATCGTAGCGCTATGTATGTACTCATACAATGCGAAGTAAGGGTCCCCTTTCAGACCTTGCGATCTATAGAGGAGATGATGTTAAGGTCAACTGTTTCTTTGGCCAACGGTTGACAAGCAAGATATCATGTGGCCAGTACAACTGCCAACCGCTTTTATGTACTTCAAAAAAAAAAGTCAGATACCCATTAGAGTTGGGTGTTTTAAGAATCCCCAAATTCAAAATCCAAGTCGTCACCAAGAAAAAAAAATCTGTTTCTTATTTAATACTTTCTATTAGGTGGTGATTCGAGATTCTAGCATGTTATTAGCCCTTCGATACGATCTAAGCAATATGTATGCCATATTTTGTTAAGATAGATCAAGTGTTGTAGAATCCTAAAAATAAAATACATATGGTGTCAGAAGTGGTTTACATGTTTAGACAGTTGTTGACTCAACTTGCATCATTCTACAAGACTAACAATAAATACTCCCTTATATATATATATCACCTATGTCATAACTTTGGACACACACACTTACATACACACTCACATACTAGCAGACATCTTACAAAATTATTTTTAAAATAGATAATAATTATAAAATGGATATACGAAAGCTAAACATTTTTTTTTATTTAAAAAATGGAGTAAGAACAGTAAGATTAGAATAGGTTAAAGCCTCGTGACAAACCTATGAATTCGTCTTAAAGCTTCAAAGAAATGTTTGATTTAATTATTAAATACTTACATATTAATTTACACTTTCTGGATTTTCGCTAGGCAAAGTTTCAATGCAAGAGTATTACAGCTGACTTATTACCAAGAAAACAGTGTCGTTAGAAATGTGCAGATAGTAGACAGTGGATGTTCTGACGATGCAGTGCTTCTTGGACTATTAAAACCTGTGAACTTTTCATATGAGAAGAAGGTCCTTCTAGGACTTCACATTCTGACTGACTTCATACAACACTATGACATTCAACCCCTATCTTTACAGTACAGGGGCGCCGGATATGTTCGCCATGAACTCCGTCGCTGGACAGCAGCACTACCTGTCAGGGCTACCTCCTTTACTCCGGGAACACTACGGCAAGGAATTCGCCAGCAACCCTTCGGCACTGGCTACCCACGCAGCACTGCAGAAGCTTCAGCATGCTCTCCCTTGCAGTTCGAGCAGCCTGGGCGTGTCCTACGAGCTGTTGGCGCATCACCAAGCCGGCGTTCAGCCCCAGACGAGGGGATTTGACACGCCGGAGGACGGGGTGAAAGACGACCCCAAAGTGGAGCTAGAAGGAAGGGACTTGTGGGAGAAGTTCCACGAGCTGGAATCGGAGATGGTCATCACAAAGTCTGGACGGTAGGACATTTTTTTTAAAATTCTTATTATCCTTATCGATAAGTTGTTTTGATCCATTCAAAGACAGTTTTGGGTACAAGGTTTGCTGTACAAGTGTACTTTGTTAGAGCCGAAAGCCGAGCATTAAGTTTCTCTGTTAGGGTTAAAGTGAATGATGACTTCTCAGTATGGGGATTCAGAAACATTTTTTTTTCTCTAAGCTAGATAAAGTTTAGTCTTACAGACAGACCAGAAAGCATTTTGTGCTGTGTGATTAGAGGTATTGAGGTCAGAAGGCCAACTTAAAAAAGACAACAACCTTAGCTGTAGTTATTGTTTTAGAAACAAACAAAAAAAAATCCTTTAGAAAAAAGAAAAAAAAAGCTTATTTAAAGGGGAAGAACTCCGCCCTTAAGTTATTTCACTTATTCGATATCAAACAAAATAATTAATTATTAATAATTGATTGATAAATAATTGTTTAAAGTATCAACTTGATTGGAGAATGCGTGAGGGAGAAATAGCGTTACCAATTATTTAAAGGACTAAACCCAAAATATTTAGCCATATCTGTGAATACTGAAGGATTAGTTTCCATTGTTGGCATCACATAGAAGACATTGACTTATTGGTTACTTTTCATTTTATTGAATCGTGTCAATGAATAATTGTGCAAAGCTTCAACTTGATCCGAGAATGGTTATGGGAGAAATAACGTGTACACACTTTGTATCAGACAGACAGAGTGAGTTGATATAGGCCTTTGTACAAATCAAAATGAATAGGGCAGATATGGGCACCACAGGTTTAAGAGTTGAATACCATATAACCTTCCTAATTGTATAAAGTAAACAAATCACAGACAATACATTCTTTGGGTTCCTGCACTTTTTGCTTTTCACCGTGGGGGGGGGGGTATTTCTTTTAAGCCGACGTTTCTTTTGAGTTCTTTTTCAAGACAATAACCTGCACCACAGAGAACGTCAGATATACAATCTAAATATCTCATGATATACTGAATCTCATGAAATACTAAATCTCATGATATATTACATCTCATGATTTACTAAATCTCATGATATATTAAATCTCATGATATATTACGTCTCATGATTTACTAAATCTCATGAAATACTTAATCTCATGATCTATTACATCTCATGATATACTAGATCTCATGATATACTAGATCTAACGATATACTAAATCTCATGATATACTGAATCTCATGATAGGTATACTAAATCTCATGAAATACTAAATCTCATGATATATTACATCTCATGATTTACTAAATCTCATGAAATACTTAATCTCATGATATATTACATCTCATGATATACTAAATCTCACGATATACTAAATCTCATGATATACTGAATCTCATGATAGGTATACTAAATCTCATGAAATACTAAATCTCATGATATATTACATCTCATGATTTACTAAATCTCATGAAATACTTAATCTCATGATCTATTAAATCTCATGATATACTAAATCTCACGATATACTAAATCTCATGATATACTGAATCTCATGATATACTAAGTCTTAGCTCTCGAGATTGCTACAGCTGCTGCTACTTGTATTAAAGTCCCTTGACTTTTGCGTGTTCGTCTTTAGCGTTAGAGTTCTACCACACGGGGTTTTGCAAAAGTTATTACTGGTAACAAGAAAAAATATAAATATACTTAAATATAAAAAAACAACAACTTATATAAAGTGTAATAGTATCAATTAATTCGGATCAGTCATGTAATTAAATGTGTAATAGACTTCGGCTAGCAATAATAAATCTGTACAATGGGAAATATTTTGACCCTTTGTTTTTGTTGAGCATACTTTAATGCTTTTAGCTTTCTCACTACGCTGTGATCCTATCATTGGTTTGGACCAGGTGGGAAAATAAGGGGGGGGGGGAGGTAAAAAGAAGGTATCGTGAATGTTACCGTGTTACTTTCTTACATGTAAGTTGCATTAAAAAAAAGTTTTACGACTTAGGTTCGAACTCGAGGGCTCTAGCCTCCTCAAGCCAATATACCAACCACCTGTACTACCTGTACCAGCGAATGAACCTCATTCACTAATCGTAAACAAACAACATTTAGCCAACGTGATAATATTGATAAACAATGGAAAAAACTGTCACGTGACAGACTGTGTGTATATCGTAATTTGTATAGAGGAGATAGAGAACCACGTGGCTAATTGTTGTTTGTTTACGATTGGTGAATGAGGTGCATTGCTTATGAAAACAGAAGGTTTCATAGCTATCTTCTCTTAGTTTCAAACTTTTAAGCTACGATCTAATTTTTCTACACCGCCACATTTATCAAGTACAATTTTTTTCCCTTGTTTGATTCGAAGCAAAATACATAATTAATAATAGTTAATTAACTAATAGATTGTTTTTCTCTTTATTGATTCTTGTTTTGTTAGGTACAAGAAATAATTGTGCAAATTTTTTACTTGATCCGAGATTGTATATGGGAGAAAAAGTGTACAGAAATTGTACATGACAGACAGACCGAAAGACAGACATACAGACAGATTGAGCTGATATAAACCTTTTAAAAGTACTCTGCTGTTGTTATAAACACCGCGTGTTTCCATGCGGACGCAGGATGTATACAGTAATGGGAAAACTAAAACTTAATTAAATTCGTCATAGAAGCGCCGAAAGAAGTCGATACCTTTAGCATTCTTTTATATCGATACCTTTAGCATCCTTTTATATCGATACCTTGATTTTAAAAAAATGTGATTTGGGAAACTAATGTTAATAAATAAGTTGTTTTTTTTTAATTCGAATTATCTTTTTATGTTTTTCAACTAGAGGTAGTAGGCGGGATGGGGGGTGGGGGTATTGAATCTTGTTACTATTTGTTACAAGGGTGGAGGGGATTAAATAGTTATTATGGGGCATTGACAATTTCCAAACATTCTCTTATCAGTTTAATCATTGAACAAAATGTAACAAAATGTAACTTTCTGTAGTAAATTTCATATGTAATGTAGAAGAGAAACTCGGGTATGAACGTATGCTCTGTGTGCTATCGTACAAAATGTTGGCTCTAATTATGTTTTGTTTTTTCTAATACACAATTGTAGGACAAATGTCTTTAAGGATAATATATTTATATTTTTAAAAAAAATATTTAAAAAAAATATTTTAAAACATAAAAAAAATTTTAAAAAAAAACCCTACTAAAACCATAGTATGATTCTCTTAGTGTGGGTAACATACCACCATAAAGACATTAGTTTTGTCGCTTGTTTGACACGCCATCATTTAAGGTTCCTTTCTTCGTGCCCCAAAACTAGCCGCCCCCCCCCCCCTTTCCCCCGCCACATACCTTAATATTCTGTTTCTTTCTATCAATCCTCAACCCTCTTTTAATTTTTTTTCCCTAAAATCATTAATGTATCATTTCTTCCCTTTCATTATTTGTCTTCTAAGAAAGAAAAGGAAACCTCCATGGAGGCGGATACCCCGGCAGTCTCATTGGTAGACCACCCTCACCACACAGCACAAAATATGGTAACAAGACAAGATAAAAGTTCTTTCCCTCCCGCCCTTCCATCCATCTATTTCCATCGCCGCCTCTACCCCATCCCCCGACCCGATGATCGGTTTGATACTAAGGGATCTAATTATTATTGTATCCTTCACTTTGTCAACGCAATACGCCCATTGTCCCCCCTCCTCCATTTTTTCCGATACCTTTGAGGCATGTCATTTGATACTTAGATATTCTGTCGGATAGAGAACGGGGAAAGGGAAAAGGTGGGGTGGGGGAGGTCGCTGCGCTACAACTTTCACCCACAAACAGTGCCGCACCTTCAAGCTCAGGTAATAATCCGGATCCCTAAACAGACAGCTCCCATATCGTGCGGGGTAGATTAGGAGGAAGAGGGGTGGACATCTCGTGACGAAGGAGAAGAGCCAGGGTTCAATTACGGCGCGTGGGCAGTAACGACTTCAATTGCTTAACAATGGGGGACTCATGCCACTGCTTCCACCACCCAGATACTTTTTCGACCGCAGTTGTCCTAGATTGAGTCTTAATTTACGGACCCCCCCGTCTCCATGGCTGGCGGGGACAATATTTTTCTTCCAGTTGAAAGACATTCTCCTCCTCCCGGCGTCCGATGAGGCACCTCAACCGCAGTGCTCTCCATATCTTTGCGGCCCCCCCCTCTTTCCGACGACAATACCGAAGGTACATTGCGGTTTTACTCTAAATCATCGTTTTACACAATCACAAGAGAAACACTCTCTCGCCTTTCAATCTCAGCTTTCTCTTTTTCTCTCGCTCTCCTTTTTTTTTTCTCCATTTCCCGGATGCCCGGAAATCTAATGAGGGCTCGTGTCAGTCCGGGGGGAAACAGTCCGCCCCTGCAGCCGTTGTTTAGCCTGTCCAAACTGTCTTTGGGAGCTCTCTGGCTTGACTTGATCATAATTGGCTCGCCTTTGTTTCGACTCGACGCGTCCTCGGCTAATGTCTATCATCTTATTTGTCTGGTGGTCGGGCGATGAAGATTTCGTAAAACGTGATGGCAATGTGTGTGTGTGTGTGTGTGTGGGGGGGTAATGTGAAAGGAGAAAGTGAAAAGAGAGAGGGGGGTTGGGGTAGAGGAATACGGTGTTACAAATAGGTAATAATAAGAAAACGAAGAAGACGAAAGACTTATGTGGGGGGGGGGGGGCGGCCAAGTGAGAATAAGTGAAATCTCTTTAAGTGCCCTTCGGCGTTGAACCCAAGTTCACTGGCGTACACAGCAAGTCATTTATCTCCCAATCACCATCGCTCCAATTTCAACCTACTTAGCCAATACTCACCTCTTTTTCACAATCGGTAGGGTGGGGGATATCAATTTCAATGCATTGTAATTATTGCCCTGCTCTGCATGCGTTTCTCTTAACTTTTTGGGCTTCCGGGCAACGACACTACTGACACTGTTGCCCTACGGCTGACAGTACTGACCGAAGCAGTAAGTGACACTCTTATTGGAGCCTTATATCATTAGAACAATTAAAGCACCCCCAGTCCTGCTGTCCGCATTGTCCATCAATACAATTGATTTAAGGAGAAATTATACTGGAAGCGAAATCTACTCTTTCAGAATAGAACGTAGGTCTGTAGAGTGTAACTTCGAGATGGCAGGTCAATTAATGTAAAGTGGACATTGTCCCCCGAAGATGGTTTAATTATAGAATACGTAAGAAGGTTTGAAGAAGACAGTAGCCAAGCATTGCCTCGTGACAAACAAACTCGATGGTGGAACTAAAAGTTGTGGCTCAGTGTGTGCATTTTGGGCTAACTTGCCAACTAACAGTCGATGCTACACATTGTGATATTTTAAAATAGCCAATTCAATAAGAATCTAACTTGAAATAATGAGGTATGATAAAATATTGGTCGACAATTAATATATGTATAAATAGACATTATATGATTATCGTTTTTGTAAATGGACGTTATCGACGACATCAGAAAATGTTTTCACGAGAATGATTCTACACACGCTGCCACACGTTCGCATCAAAGGACAAAACAAGAATTAATTAAACGCGTGTGGATGTAGAACTTTTACACAGTACGTTTTGAAAGGGGTGGGGGAAGGGTGTTATGGTGTGTGTGTTACTATGGCGACGGTGAGAAGTAGTTAGAGATTGGTTGGTTGGCGTGAATGATGCTAGATAAGCGGCAGTGTCGTAAGCTGTCTTGTGTCACCAGACGACTCTAGATTGCCCGAGTGAAAAGACGTGTTTTTGTAATGAGATTTTATTTTAAAATAACATTTTTTTTTTAAATTATTGCTTAAGTCTACATATATTTCATTTACTCTCAAGTTGAATCTCTCTATATTGTAATAAAAGTTATATTTAGTAGTCCCTATTGTAAACAAAAGAAGTTAGGGTAAGTTTTACAACTGAAAATATATAGCTCCTCCTACGTAGTTGAAGATGAGCGCATTTCTCATTTCCTATGAACTCGAAAATGACTGTAAAGTCCAATCCTCGCTTTAAAGATCCGGCCACACACATGACATGGGGTAAGTTGGGTCTACTGCAGATAGGCCTGCTTCTTCTCTAAGCTTTTTGTTGGCTCGGCGTTCTTTCATGCTGGCCACTCTCCTCCTACAGCTGTTTTGTTGTATACAAGCAGTTCGGTGCTACCAGCAGTTTGGTGCTAACAGCAGTTTGGTGCTAACAGCAGTTTGATGCTACCAGCAGTTTGGTGCTACCAGCAGTTTGGTGCTACCAGCAGTTTGGTGCTACAAGTCAACGATCGTCAACAACAAAGATGGGTGGGGGGGGGAGAGAAAAAGTCAACTATTATTATTGTCACAGTCTAAATCATAATCATTAGCTGTAATTGTGCCCGGACTACAACCCGCGGTCCATATCCGACCCATTACTCGGAAGTACCAAAAACGTCTGCCGACAGTGCAAGTAAAGGAGACTCGATTTCATTTGACATTTTTTTTTTTCTTGCGGCGATGCTGCCGGTGTGACGAGCATTTGAATGGGTTTGACCCCCCCCCCCCCCCCGCAGGGCCGAACAGGTCTTCGCCCCACTGGCCCATTGCTTCACTGTTGCCACACATCATCTAGCGACCGCCTTATTCCATTCCTGGCCATCTTTCCTCTTATCTAGATAGTCCACTGATTCACAGCATTAAAAAAAATTGTTTTGTTGATGGCCGGAACGTCACATTCAAGCTCGGTCTGCGTATCTTATAAAATACACACATTTCTTCAAGCAAGAAAAACATTAATTACATAATAAAAACAACTCCATAATACAACTTAAATATAAAATAATTAAAAAAAAGATACCGGGTATCGAATCCATGATTTTGACACCGTCAGACGCATGAACGAACGATATAGTGGACAATGAAAACTTGTGCAATTATTTATTGGAACTGGCCATCTAGACCTAGAACTAGACCTAGACTTCTGATTTAGAACTCTTTACGTCTAGTCTAGATATAAATCTAGATCTACTTCTAGATGTAGGATCTAGATTTAGCATATATCATATTTACGTACAAATATAAGTAAAAGCTTAGCTTATCTTTCAATAATCTTAAAGCAATTTTACATTTAATAAGCATCTCAGTTATCGGTACACTTCGGCTATGCCATGTTTTTATTGTTATTATTACTGAATAATTCCAATAACAGGCCTTTTAACTTAGAAGACGATGTACTAAATTTGCCTAAACATTAATTTATTGAACACTTAAATCAATAATACCTAGTTACATTGGGAAATTCCCGAATGCGATAGTCCTTTCAAGAACATGCTAGTCCATTCAAAACCAATGTTGGCTCAAGATCTTAAGTCTAGTTCTCAAGCCAAATTTACATGAAGTTTTTTTTTGAACTTTGAAAAATTATAGCGGTCAAACTAAGGTTTTCTCAGCGATATACATCAACAATTAAATTTCAATAAAAATCGCTAGAGTCGTTTTTCGGATAAGCTTCCAGGTTCCGCTTTCCATGAAGTTAGGACTTGAGGTATTGTTAAAAAAAGAAAAGGATTTTCTAGTCAAATAATTGGTATGTCTCTCTCTCTCTCTCTCTCTCTCTGTGTCTCTCTCTCTCTCTCTGACTCTCTCTCTCTCTGTCTCTCTCTCTCTCTCTGTCTCTCTCTCTCTGTCTCTCTCTCTCTCTCTCTCTCTCTGTCTCTCTCTCTCTGTCTCTCTCTCTGTCTCTCTCTCTCTCTCTCCGTCTCTCTGTCTCTCTCTCTCTCTCTGTCTCTCTCTCTGTCTCTCTCTCTCTCTCTCCGTCTCTCTGTCTCTCTCTCTCTCTCTCTCTCTCTCTCTCTCTCTCTCTCTCTCTCTCTCTCTCTATATATATATATATATATATATATATATATATATATGTATATATATATATATATATATATATATATATATATATCTACATTAATGTATGATGCTCCTTAGCCACTTCTCTATGATCTAATGTGTGTGGTGTTGTTTTTGTTGTTGTCGGTTCTGTTATAGTTGTTTTTCTGATTCTTTAAAAGTTTTTCCGATGACGAAGATCTCATTGCGCATGTCTGTCGTGTGTATGTAAAAGTGCACACAGCTTTGTTATTGTCATGTTAATAAATTGTCATTAGTTTGACTTTTGTGTTCATTATAGGTTGTTGTTTTTTTTTGTTTTTGTTTTTGTAATTGTCAACTAGGGAATGTTGTTGTTTTTTTGGGTTTTTTTTGTTCTACAATCAAATGTGCAGTGAGTTAAAGACGCAAACAAAAGAAAATTGCAATTTTTCATTGAAACTCAGCAGACGACGCCCGCCATTGTTTCTGTCACTACGAGGCTGTGACGTGCTTGGTTAAACTTAAAGATGAAAAGACGAGGCAAAAGGCGAGTTTACTACCATTCATTTTTTGGTCGATATATTTGTTCATCATTAACTCTTTTCGGCCTAGCAGGAAGATTAAATACATTTATTTCCCAATGCTATTAGCAGTACGTAGGGTAGAAGTGAATGGGTTAATTCATTCGTTTCTGGTAAACTTGCTCGTGTGATGTATACATACGATTGATTTAAGGGCAAAGATAAGACGTCCATGTGGCATCTGCGTTCCTGTCGTCTGCTCGTCATGAGACTCGCTTACAAAATGGCGTCCTTTTAGCATCATAATTATCTTTTTTTTTTACGCACGAGAATCAATGGACCGGTAGCACTCTTTAATGGGTAGCGTTGAGACTTCGGCAGTTTTAAATATGATTCATTAGAGCGGGAAAAGGAAATGAAACATCATAACAAAACAAAGAAAAAAACACAAACTTTTGCACTTTTAACAAGAGAGACAAAGGGAAGATGGATATGGATGTAGTAAAGGAAACGGTCAACTAGTAGGCCCACCATTGTCAGTTCTGTTTACCCACATCCATGGCCAAGAGTCAACTAGTAGGCCCCCCGTTGTAAGTTCTGTTTACCCACATCCATGGCCAAGAGTCAACTAGTAGACCCACCATTAAAAGTTCTGTTTACCCACATCCATGGCCAAGAGTCAACTAGTAGACCGACCATTGTAAGTTCTGTTTACCCACATCCATGGCCAAGAGTCAACTAGTAGACCCACCATTGTAAGTTCTGTTTACCCACATCCATGGCCAAGAGTCAACTAGTAGACCCACCATTGTAAGTTCTGTTTACCCACATCCATGGCCAAGAGTCAACTAGTAGACCCACCATTGTAAGTTCTGTTTACCCACATCCATGGCCAAGAGTCAACTAGTAGACCCACCATTGTAAGTTCTGTTTACCCACATCCATGGCCAAGAGTCAACTAGTAGACCCACCATTGTAAGTTCTGTTTACCCACATCCATGGCCAAGAGTCAACTAGTAGACCCACCATTGTAAGTTCTGTTTACCCACATCCATGGCCAAGAGTCAACTAGTAGACCCACCATTGTAAGTTCTGTTTACCCACATCCATGGCCAAGAGTCAACTAGTAGACCCACCATTGTAAGTTTTGTTTACCCACATCCATGCCCGACAGGAACCTGGAAAGTGATGCTGGCTACAAATGTAGAAGTAAGGTTCCGTCATCCCTTCGTTATGAACGACTGAGTAGGTCCCCCTAGTTCTAGAAGAGAACGGAATTTGAATACATTTAAGTGCTGACATGCGCATGAGCTCACGAGCTCCGGAAGGTGATTTTAGAATGGAAGATTTTTTCGACAGGAAGACATGGGATGGTGGCCGGGAGGGGGGGGGGGTAGAACAAATTTTAAACCTATGACAATCAAGGCGGTAGTCTGAAATGCATAAAACACAGGCAGTTTAGTTGAAAATTTTGTACAATAAAAAAAAAAAAGGCCGTTTTTTAAATTAAAATGCTTATATGGATCTTTGCATGGACAAGAGCAGGTTGCTGCTTGTATTGATTTCTTTTGCGATGTGATTTTTTTTCTATAGTTCCTAAAAAAATGTCAAAGACATTGTTTTCTGAATTCTTAAAAATATAGACCAAATATTTTCTTCTGGAACAATTAACAAAAGAGTTTTCTTGAGTCCTTAAAAATGGGAGAAGACGATCTATTTTAACTCTTTCTCTCCGTAATTATTTACCACATTCTGGTGGAATCAACGCTGGTATCGTCAGTTAGGAGAGAAAGAGTTAAATCTGCACCCCTAAGCTGTCAGAAGATAAGTTATTGCCTTAATAATTACACTTTTGTTCAAATTATTAATACATTTATAGTATATATATATATAGGCCCCTATAATGAAGATATGTCAAAACTACGCGCAATAAAACGTAGTTCGTTATATTTTGTGATGGATGTTTAATTCTGTACTGAAGTCAACTGTAGATGATTGTTAGATTTCAATCCATTAATCAGCAAGCGTTAGCCATGGCTAACTCAGATAACACTGGGATATCGCATTGAAACAATACACTAGCAAAAGCCACACACGAACATTACGTCTTACTACATAACGTAACAACTTACAACACTAAATACAACACTAGGGTCTCTCGCTTGCATACCACACGAACATAACAGGCTACTATATGAAACTAAGATCTAAAACTAACCTAAAACATTTACAACAATAACTTATAGCGATAACATATATCAATAACATATATCAATAACATATAACAATAACAAATAATAAAACATATTTTTAAAAACTTGATTTGAAAACTTCTAAAAAAAAACATATGACAAATAAAGTACAAAATCTAATGATAACAGAATTTTAAAAAAAGTGTTTGAGGTTCAGTATCGTCGCTCTACGACTGATGGAGACCAGCAATAATAACAATCAAATATAACAATATTATAGTTCACATAGCTTAAAATATATTTAATAGAAAAGTCATGGTAAAACATTATTTCGCGTCATAATTCAAAGTAACATTTTTATTCATTTTGCTATTGTTTCGCCCGCTTGAAATCCAATATACCTAATTTATTTCAATGTCTTATTGAAACAAGCTTTAGGAAAGTAATATTTGAAAAGTGATGAACTTTTAGGATCACCCTTGACATTTTTTGTCACCCACCTCCAGACATCATTACGGTCACTTTGTCAAACAATGATTCGTATCCAAAATAATGATTGGTTATATGGTGTTGTGTTAGCCGGAGTGAGCTACCACGGCGGTGGCCCGGTGAAGCGTAGAATACGTGTGAGTCGGACAAAGAACAGACCTGGGTGCCCACCTTACAATCCCATATAGACCACTGCCCCCCAACCCAGACCCATTCTGTGTTTTAATTTAGCAATCAATTTTGTGTTTTCTTTTGTAATTGCGTGTTTGTTGTGTGTGTGTGTGTGTGTTATGCTCGTCAAAGTTCTGGAGAAAATCGTAGCACGAGTGATGGAACCTAGATTTTCACCAAAGATTAAAAGATTTTGAAAAAAAAAACAACGTCTGTCAGACGGGAGGGCTTCACCACATTCAACCAGGTATAGCCCCACACTTCTCGGCGCCCTCCTGTGATCTAACGGTGCGGAAAACAATCTATTTTTTTTATATAAAATAAGAACAAAACAACACATAAGTGAAAATTAAAGAATTAAAATAAAAATTACCTTTGGAAGTTTAAGTATGACAGCACGACGTACTTTCAACCTTTGTTTCCATATCCAATTGATTTAACCCTTTGTAAATCACATGCTCACCCCATATTTTGTTTTCTATTTGCTCTTCTTTGAGAGTGTCTATTTGATCTACAACTCAAGGGAGATGGGAGTTAACAGCCAGGCCGTAGGGCGCCTCGATTTGTGTATTTAGTTACTTTGTCCTTATCTTGTTTACCAAATGAATTTTTTTAAATCTGTGGACTTAAGGGCGCCTTGGGACAGGGGCATGGAGTTCCTAGTCTCTGACACAAACCACAGATCAATTGAGATAAACATCACCTGTCGACCTAATCGTCTAATCTCGTAACCGCACGATCAACGAACGCTTAGTTACTAAACCCTAAAAGATAGAGATCATTGCTAGAGATACAGATCACCGAAAAGCTTGAGACAATACACACACAAAAAAATGTTACTAATGAAAAGATGACCTCAGCAAGACAGATATTAACAAGCAGTTTGTACAAGGCAAATCAGTTATCTTCTGATTTCCAAACTCTGATTTCTCTCTCTCGTAGGGAATGGTGTCTTTGTTATAAAGTAATGCGCTGTTCAATGCAAGGAACCCGGAGTTAAATCCTGACTGCTATGTGAAACAGCGTATATATTTTTAGGTTCGTGACTAGACTAAGTCTCGTTAATTAAGAGAGAGTTTCACGATCAACTAAACAATGTCGAGGATGCTAAATCGAACTTCATTATATCCAACTAGATTTAAAAAAAAGACGCGGTGGCTGAGCGGTACCGCGCTTGGCTTCCGAACCGGGGTTCAAATCCTGGTGAAGTCTGGGATTTTAAATTTCGGGATCTTCAGGCGCCACTGAGTCCACCCAGCTCTAATGGGCACCTGACATTAGTTGGGGGGAAAGTAAATGCCGTCGGTCGTTGTGCTGGCCACATGACACTCTCGTTAACCGTAGGTCACAGAAACAAATGACCTTTACATCATCTGCCCTATAGACCACACGAGTATCAGTTGATCTTCATATCAGATGTCCTCTAGTTAGTGGTCAATTTGTCTTTAAGTTTCTCGTCCTAGAGTTAAAGTCTAAACCTTTCTTCATAATGAAATTAGTTTGGGCTACAAATGTTAGAGCTTAACAAAAATTTGAATTCTAAAAAGTGCACACAAAATTATCAAATACTTAAAAAAAAAACAACCTATCTTATCAACAGGTCCTTTCATTTATACACCGGATACATTAAAAAGCTACATATCTATATTGTTTCAGCCATGTTTGAACATCTCCAATAAAGCACTTTTTTTTTTCTTTACATTTCGCGTTTTTGAAAGTTAGATTAAGGCACTCTTTTCAGACCTTGCGATCTACGGGGCAGATGATTCATATGTTTCTAAGGTTGACAGTTAAACGAGGGTATCATGTGACCAGCATAACGACCGACCGCCTTTACTTTCCCAATGTAAGTCAGGCAACTCAAGGGCGTCTTAAAATCTCATCAAATCCCAGTCCTCCCCGGGATTCGAACTCTGCTCTCTTGCCCCTACACACGGGACTACACAGTTTGAAAACGATCTTGTAAAAATATTTAAGATCTGTTTATTAAAGAGTTAGCAGGGTTTCTGTCCAGGATTTGAGCCTCTCAAGCCCTTACTCAAATGGAGATGGATGATGATGATGATTAAAGGGCTAGATCTAATTATCTCCAACCGTTTATTCCTTTTGAATAAGGCGGAGATCTAGTTGGGCTGTATCATTTGATCTAAAACGTCTAAGGCCCATGCTGTTAGTCTGTTTCAAATGTTCCGGATGTTCCTTCAGATTTAAAGATAATTACATCCTAGCCGAAACCTCCTGGAGGACGATGGAGAATGGCTGCGGGCAGGGTTCAAACCCGGAACAATCAAGATCATTTATCTACAGTCCAGAGCGCATGACCACAAGACCAGGCAGCCATCTATTAGACGACAATAAGAACTCGTTGAAAATCATCTCTCGAGATTGGGGATCGAGTCATTTTATAGCTAAAGTTTCCATTATGTCTTGTTTATTTTTTTTAAAATTATTGCGTCCTAGCTCAAGCATCCAGCGCGGGGCGGCCACGTGCAGGACTCGAAAATAAGCCAATCGTGACGACAGTCGGGGGCCGACACCACACGACCAGTCAGCCTTCCTGGTTCAGTTTAATCTCAGTGAGTCTAAGATTATGTTTGTGGCGTCATTTATTGCGTCATGCAAATCCATTTCCAGATGGCTTCACCTTCACCTTCGCTTTACCTTTAGTCTGTTGGGGCACCACAGATGATCTGTCGACCATCTTTCTCCATTCATCTCGGTATTTTGCCTTTACTATAGTCTCTTCCAAAGACAGCCCATCGATTTCTCTGCCTCCTCTTCTTTTTCATGGTACTGTTCCCCTGAAGGGACGTCTTTACGAACCTCGGACCATCGTGGTGATTAATATTAATAGCATGAAATAATTTCTTTTTTTCGCTTATATTTCAGACGAATGTTCCCACCTTTCAAGACCAAAGTCAGTGGACTGGACAAAAAAGCAAAGT
Organism: Biomphalaria sudanica; assembly: GCA_036873155.1. NCBI lineage: Eukaryota > Metazoa > Mollusca > Gastropoda > Planorbidae > Biomphalaria > Biomphalaria sudanica. The sequence goes on from JAZGLO010003512.1 coordinate 352,017, forward strand.
ACATCCTTTTACTGGACATTGTCAGTGTGGATGACAACAGGTCAGTCAATATATATATATATATATATATATATATATATATATATATATATATGGGGGGGTGTTATCTCGCGAAAATTGTTACAGTGAAGGCACAAACATAGCAACAATAAGACTCTGCTGTCGGACCTGTCTTGCATTAAATTTCGATAGTACATTAAAAATACCCAGGATCTTGTAGCAACTTCATATACACTTTACGAGTGCCTAGCACACTGTAAGGGATACTTCAAATAATGAGAGTGATTTGTCTTTTGTTTACTTTTTTTTTTTTAAACCCGATTCGTATTCTTTAAGCAATTAAAAGGAACCATGCCATGGTTAGATGTGGGCTCCTAATAATGAAAAAAAAAATGTGTTAAGTCGTTAGTTTAACTGGCAGATTCAGACAACACTTTCCAAGCTCTAATGGTACTATGGGACAAAAAGCACTTATTCGAATTTATCCTAGCTTACTGAATAAGAAATGTTCCTTTATCTTTGTGTCTAAGTATTTTTATTAGGTTGTGTTTTTTTAGCGGCCCGCGAAAGGGGAAAAGACGCTATTAGTTTTGTGTTTAATGTCTGTCCGTCCGTCCGTCCGTCCAGTTTAGATCTCGTAAACTAGATAAGATAGTGAAAATCCGACATCATAATATTTTAGACCATTCAAAGTTGTGATGCAACGGCTACTTTTTTATTTTCTGAAAGCGAAAAATCTATTTTTTATAAATCACTTATGCAAGCAGTTTTTTCATAAAAATTCACAACTTTTACAACTATTCACTATTAATAGTAACAAACACGGGAGGCTCTCTTGCAAAGGAAGTTATAATTAACCATATTTCTAGCATCTTTATGAAAACGGTTTTAGATTTTTTGTCAAAGTTTTTACATTTTTTATTTTTTTTTTACATTTGTATTGCTAAGTTAAGTAAAGTTCTGTTATACTAACTACTACATTTACACACACACACAAATGTTTGCTTTTTTTTTTAAAGAGAAAAAATCTATTTAGTATGCATATAAGTTGGACATAATTTAAAACAACAATTAATAAGTAGTTTTTCTTATTATTGCGAGAACTGAAGGAATGAATGATAGCTATGGAACATTGAACTGAAGGAAAACATTTATTTTTATTTTTTTTAGGAATAAGAGATTGACACTTTACAAAACAATGAGATCAATTAGATATTCATTATAAGACATCAGTTAGTCCATGTTCTCATTTAACTTCACATTCACTTTCACCTATCCTTTGATCTCCTGGACCGCTGGGGCACCACACAAGATCTGTCAACCTTCTTTCTCCATTCTTCTCTGTCATTTGTCTTTGATATAATTTCATTCTGATGTTCTTTCTAAAAATATTGAAAATTGCCTTTTTACCTGCCTGGGTGGACCACTTCGGGGGTGGATTTTGAGTTTGTGTTGTCACACAAACTGTGTTTGTAACCTTGATTTTTTCTTGTAAGTTATTGTTCAGTATTTTATGCATTATCTTTATTTTACTTGTTAGTCTTCAGTCCTTTAGTGTCTCTAACTTTAGTGATTTTACTAATGGAGTGAGAATCTACTGGTATCTGGTATCATATATGCATAATAGCACATCGCAGATTATTTTTTCTCAATATTTGAACTCGAGTCCATTGGCTTTAATGGTCCGGCGCTTACTTCTTAGCCATCCCAGTCCATAGATTATATAATGTACATGTGTTTTGCTTTATAAGTACATCCTTTATTTAACGTGTATGTCACAACCCGTTTCAGTGCGGCGTTAGTCTCAGCGTGTAACTTCCCTAGCGTGACACTAAGCGAGTAACTACCCTCGCGTGACACTAAGCGAGTAACTTCCCTCGCGTGACACTAAGCGAGTAACTTCCCTCGCGTGACACTAAGCGAGTAACTTCCCTAGCGTGACACTAAGCGAGTAACTTCCCTAGCGTAACACTAAGCGAGTAACTTCCCTAGCGTGACACTAAGCGAGTAACTTCCCTAGCGTGACACTAAGCGAGTAACTACCCTCACGTGACACTAAGCGAGTAACTTGGTACATAATTTTCATATCACTTTGTGTTTATTTTTAAACATTTTATTTCTCTCTTTTTGATATATATTGTCCGAATTTAAGAGTGAGTTTTCTTTTGTGTTTGGTAGTCAATTAGATGCAAGATAAACACTTTAAAAAGAAAAGACATTAGGTTAGTGGTTCCTCTTTTTTAGTTTATTTCGCGGGACTGAAAAAACATGTAATTAATACAAATTCGTGATGCATTTCGTAATCTTTTAAGAGTTTGAATGTGTCCTAGTGTGTTTAAGTTTGTGATTTTTTAAAAACATTGATAGATTAATGTATAATTAAAATGTTAAATCTTTAAGTATATCGATTTTTTAAAAATGAATTTGCTTTTCAGTTAGCCCAATTTAAAATTAAAATTTTAACAAATTCTTATACAAATTTATTACAATTTTGTAGTCAATTAATTTTCTTTTCAAATAAAAATCAAATTTGGTAGCTTATAAATAAAAATGTCGTTAGGTTTATTAACTCTACCCCACTTCCACATTTTTGTTCGACCCGGAAAAATACTTTTTTTTTTTCGATCAAAATAATTCGCACTGAAAGATTTAATCTTCGGACTCCAAAATAAAAGCCTTATTATTATGTAAGCCTGAAAGGAAGATGAACCTCAATGTAATGCATAGCAGCCATGCTTGAGTCGGAAACTGATTTATATAAATCTTTCTGAAAGTTTTTAGTTGAAATCGTCTGTCAAGTCAAGTCAAGTCAGGTGCACATATTGTTAGGCCACCGTTACTCTGGACATAACAAATTGTCAGATTTGTACTAGGTTATCTTTTCTTGGATTGTGTTTATGAATTTTATCTAAAGAACAGAGACGATTAGCCCATGACATATATATATATATAAATATGTATAACGAATTGATCGATGGATACAAAAAAAAAAAGCATGTCCATTTTGTGCACAGATACAAGTTCCACAACGGAAAGTGGATCATCGCTGGCAAGGCGGACCCGGAGATGCCCAAAAGGATGTACATCCACCCGGACTCTCCATCCACTGGTGAACAATGGATGCAGAAGGTCATCAGCTTTCACAAACTTAAGCTGACCAATAACATCTCGGACAAACACGGATTTGTAAGTTGATCTTTTTTTCTTTCTCTGTTTATATTGTTGAACTTTCTCCTAATTGCCTTTTCCTTAGCGGAAAACTTCGCACATTTGGAGTATTTAACGGAACACTATTTAATTATTCCAGTAGTTAGCGAAACGCGGTTTGGAGGGGGTGATTACATTCTATTAAGGGCTTCAGACCTTATAAACATTGCTTGATACTAAAGGTTTCTATTAGTATAGTTTCCTGATTGATTGAATATTAATTCCACCATCTTAAGAGGATTAACCACTGTAAACGATTCACCTAAAGGATTACAAACCACAATGATTTAGTAATATACATTTGTTTTATAATATTAATTTGGGAAATACAATTACATATAATACATAAATAACGCATTATTGTAAAATAAATTACCTCCCCCTTTTTAAAAACTATTATTGGTAAATAAAGTTAAAAATGGTGCATTTTTGTGAGGAAAACGACGAAACGAAACAACAAAACGTACATATATTTAAATAGAAAAAAAAAAGATTCATTTCCAGAAGCTATTTTGTTGAAATCTAAAAACGTTCATGATGGTAGACTGGACGGACAGACGGACAGCCGAGACCATTCATTTTCAACATTGGCCAACTTCAAGAGAAAAAAAAATAGATTAATGTACATTTTATGGGCAGATCACGGTAGAAATAGTAAGAATCTTTAAAAAAATCTTTTGATATTTACAGAAGTAAGCTTACAATCATATAACATAATACATTTTATTGACCAAAGTTTTCCATGACAGTATGCACTTCACCGTCTGGCATCAGGACACGCCTCTTCTAAACAAACACAAAAATGAAACTGTTGATGAATTGGTAGACAACACTTACCCCCCCCCCCCAAACAAAATCTTTTTCAAACCAGTGGGCATTGGTGAGACTATTATTTATAGAAGGCTTCAACACTGACCTGCAACGTCACAACCTGTGGGCAATTTCTACCTATAGCTCGTTGTCACGTCGTACAGGCATGTGATGTGGTGACGAGCTATTGGTCTAAACTGCCTACATGTTGTGACCTTGCAGGTCAGTGTTGAGGTCTTCTATAACAAATGGTCTAGGGCATGGGTCACTGTGAAGAAAAAAAATAAGGTGGGGGGGGGGGGAAAGAGGGTGAATCCTTCAGATTACTGGAAACATCCTTTAAGCCCCCTTGATCTCTTCAGCTCCCCCCCTTCTCTCCCATTTAGTTCTGTTGGTCACTAAGTGGTTACTTGTATCAGTTGATCATCACCCAGACTTAGCCAGGGAAAAGCTGACATTCGTGTTAAGCCTTCGTAGACCCAGATATAAGTGTGCCATTTTTTTAGTGTGTGTGATTGTCTGTGTGTGTGTGATCGTATTCGCAGATATATGTATCATTTGTTATCTTGTGTGTGCGTAACTGTGCATGTGTGTGCGTATACAAAAAAAAACAAAGCGCGTGTTTAGTGTCACCTTATCCCAGAACATCTCTAAGTGCTTTTCTTCAGTTGTAGCGACTAGCTGAAATGAGACAGAAATCATTATTAACCCTGTGACGACGTATGTGAGGATTTGCTCCGGGGTCATCCAGTTTCATGATGCTTTCGCACAAACTCGAACACAGGTGGACCCCCCTACACACACCTTCCCCGTCCCTCGACTACCCTGCACGCCATCTTTCCTATTAGCCCGACTTATTTATGACTTTAAAACAAAACGACCATTCTGTCTTAACTTCAAACAGCAGGAGTGATGTTTTCCCCCTCCTCCTCCTAACGGACGACAAGCGGACTAGAAAAACTGTGACTCAGTGTCACTGTAGGTTACAGGGACGACCTTCCGTAGAACAGACTTCAGAACATGGCCCGACACCATTGGTCAGATTCCTCCGCGCCAGTAATTGTATTCTAATTTTGACTCGACGGTTTATTCCTTTTTAGTTTTCTCATCTCGCCATCAAAAAATAGTCCAGATATATATTATTTGTTTCACACTTATTCTTTAATCTACCTTTATTAAAAAAAAAAAGACGTCTACGGATGCAGTCAAAACTATTCGAGATTTTGACGAGTTTAAGTCACTGATTAACAAGCATGACACGTGGAATGCGTATGACGTATTTATCTTCTCTTTTGAAATAAAGTCGGTAATCTAAAAGATAAGCTAAACTAAATGATGTCAAACTAAATATACTCTACAAATGCAATTTGATTCAGCGAAATGCGCACAAATAATGATATATCTTGAAATAAAACATAGTTAAGCAACACTTCCATTCTTGTGTATTCCGGATACGTAGTCACGACTCTTTCAGAATTTTTTCCACCTTTGATGAATATGTATCATTCCTTTGAAAATATCCATTATTTTTTTTTATTGATTCTTAATAATATTTATTTGGGTGGCGGCTGTTGACGTTTCAGAAGGGTCAAAAGTGAGGAGGGGGGGCTAAAATACATAAGAAATTCATCAGTTTCTATCAGCACGTCACGACATAGTGTCCGAATGGTTAAAATTCTGACCAATGTCCAGATGAGAAGTTCAAGGACGTTTATAGAGAATGTAGATAGCATTGTGTATATGTTTTATGATATGCGACAAGGTCATTTTGGCCATGGTGGGACTGAGATATCGGGTTTAGTATAAGTGCTAATCAAGGTCTTTATGTGTCATAAGTTCCTTCAAAAACGTAGATGATTACATTCTAGCCTAGTGGGGCGGGGGGCAGGTTCGTGACCACCTTGGTGACAGAAGCGCATACAACACAACCAGATAGCCATCTGTAATTGTTGTACGATTGTTTGACTTATCAATGACTTATCAAATATATAAAGCTATGCAAGAATTTAAATTATACCGGCCGTAGTGGCATACACAAGCAAAATATTAAAAAAATCGGTTTAAAAAAAATAATATCTAGAGGGGAAGAACTTCATTCTTAAAACCATATCAATAATGTACAAGTTATTTCTCTTATTTGATTTCAAACAAAATAATCAATGACCAATAATTAATTGACTAATTGAGTATTTTTGTTTATCGATTCATGTTTTGTTAGATACAATAAATAATTCTTTAAAGTATCAACTTGATCGGAGAATGCCTGCGGGAGAAATAGCGTTAACAATTACTCAATGAGACTAAACCCAACAAATTTAGCCATATCTGTGAATACAGAAGTATTAGTTTCCCTTGTTAAAATAAAACAAAATAATTAATTACCAGCCGGTAATTAGATGCCTAATTGGTTTTTTTAAATTGATTTATGTCTTGTCTATGTTAATAAATAATTGTGCGAAGTTTCAACTTGATCCGAAAATGGGTGTGGGAGAAATAACGTGTTTACACTTTTTACCTGACAGATTATATCATCGGATAGTGTGACAAATGAAAAGTGATATAGAGAGACCATTGATTAGAAAAGCAAAGCAATAAAATTACTGTTTTTTCGAGCGTGAGAAGAACCTCTGGATTCTCATTAATAACAAGATAAGACAAACGAACAGAAATATAGTTGATCCTTTTGTTTCTAACAAGAGTTGTCCCTCTTCTTTTGTAAGCTGCGCATGTCAGAGATTACTTCCCATCCCACAATTCCGTACCACAAAATAAGCAGACGATTGTAATGGGGTTTTAGTATATGTGACCGCTTTTAAGACAAATCACTTACCACGTGTTGAAATAATGCCGTGACCTGACGCACCCTACACCTGGTTTTGGACTGCCATCGCTGGACATGGTTAATTGCTAGGCTTAATGTGAGATAAAGACAATTGGAAAAGTCGCTCTTTTAGTGGCACACTTGTTTGATAGACATTGACGCCATTTTTCATTCAGTTTTGTTTTGTTTCGGAGCTTGAAGGTAAACTATTTTAATTGCTTGTTTCATTTTAATCCTTGTTTTATTAGTAGTGCTCTTTTCTTTTATATTTATCTGTTTACTACTCCTGTTTAGACTAAAGTGTGTTTTTGTGATATATTAAAAAATACAGTTCTTTATATATCATGTGGTGGAACGTGTATGTACCTAGAGAACGGTTGTGTGTGATCAGCTTTTAGAAGACTTTATCGCACTACAGAACTCCCTAGAGCACTCCTCTAAGAGGATACGTTTTCTGTTTGGTTGATTTGGATTCAGCGTTAATATAGTGTTTTTTAAAGTCTTTCAAAAAAAAATATTTGTGTCTCTTTTTTATAACATCAAATTGAAATGAAATTTTCCAATTAATAGCACACATGGTTTTGTGAATATTTTTGAAATCGCAAAGTATCAATATTTGAAAAAAAAAAAAGAATTTACTTTTTTTTACAATTTTTGCTTAATGCTTGTCCTGACCCCCTTTCCTTTTGGCTCCCCCTTACCCCCCCTCTTTTTTAAAAGCAATGTTTTCAGTCAAAGTTTATGACAACAGTTAGCTACAGAGAAATATGAAAGATGTAGATTTATGGAGTTGCTAGTTTCTCATGTTTCCTTAACTGTGTCGGCACTAAATGTCTTATTTTGATGTCTTTTTCTAACGAATTGGCAGACGATCCTGAATTCCATGCACAAGTACCAGCCCAGACTTCACCTGGTCAGAGCAGACGACATTCTTAAAATCACTTATAGCCCCTTTCGAAGTTTCCTTTTCAAAGAGACTACATTCATCGCGGTGACAGCCTACCAGAATGAGAAGGTAACTCTAGACCAATGTATTCAAAATCTGTTTGCACTAAAATGTTTTAATCAGTTATGAACTCGTGTGTCTTGAATGATTATTGATCTTACCATTAAATAGTAATTATTTGCGGTTTCTTACGATTGATTATGAATTATTGAAACTCTCTGACGATTTAATATGAATAAATACTCTTTGCTCTACACCTATGTGCAATATTGTGCCTTTTGTGGATGTGGTGGATTAGTGATCAATCGCTTGGCTTCTGAAACGAGTGGTTTCAGGTTCAAATCCCTGTGAGAACTGGAATTTTTAATTGTCAGATTTTTATAACATCCACCCAACTCTAATGGGTACCTGACTTTAAAGGCGGTTTGGTCGTTTTGCTGGCCACCTAACACCCTCCCTAGTAGTCGGCCATAGAAAGAGATAAGATTTAAATCATCTGCCTCCCCCCCCATCCTATTAATTGATAAGAAAGAGTACCTGACTGTACACAATAGATCCTTATGTTATATTGTAATAAGCACTCGGAATACATATGCAAAAACGAACATAACGATTCAAAGGTCAAAAAAAGAAAATATACATTAAATTAAAGAACAATCAGTTCAATTCAGAACTAGAAGCATGGGCCACACACTCTCCACTATACATTCTAGATTTTCGATAGAGTGTCGGAAGTGACAAAAGAGAATGACCAATGGCCGAAGATGACCAGACAGAGCTTGTTTGAACAGCTTGAAGAGTCGAAGTCCATTAGTTGCAAGCAAATACATTGAATATATTACTTATATTTGGCTATTTAACAATCGTTACATTCTTCTGACACCAATGGAGCTCATAGACTGAACTAAACCGCTGTAGATGTATTATATATTTATTTTAAAACTTGAAATAAGTTGAGTAATAGTTTTATGAACTAAACTAAATATAGCTTTTATTACAATAAAAACATTGTAGTAGACTTAGTAAATATATAAAAATGGTATTCTGAACAAATTTTAACTCACTAAAAAAAACAACAACGTCTTTTCACTCTGACAATCTGGGGTCGTCTCTCGTACCTATAACCGCGGACGACAATGCCGCTTATCTTTCATCATTCACAACCAATCGCAAACCTCTTCCCAACGTCACCATTGAAACACGCACATACACCCCATTAGAAAGCGGGAGACAAGAACCTCGTGCATCGCTAGTCACAGCTCCTACCTCGCCACGTACCATCACGTCAAGAACATAATGTGTAGACTTGGACTAACACTTATTATTTGTTCCTCAGATCACACAACTGAAGATTGATCACAATCCGTTCGCTAAAGGTTTCAGAGACAGCGGTGGAGGGAAACGAGACAAAAAGTGAGTACCTTATCACAACAAAAGTGAGTACCTTATCACAACAAAAGTGAGTACCTTATCACAACAAAAGTGAGTACCTTATCACAACAAAAGTGAGTACCTTATCACAACAAAAGTGAGTACCTTATCACAACAAAAGTGAGTACCTTATCACAACAAAAGTGAGTACCTTATCACAACAAAAGTGAGTACCTTATCACAACAAAAGTGAGTACCTTATCACAACAAAAGATAGTATTTAAATTTGTGTTATATGTGTGGGTTGTGTTGTAGCTGTTGTATGTTTTGCGTGTGTAGTAGGCCTATGTGTGTTGTGTGTGTTGTATGTGTTGTAAAAGTTAGATGTGTTGCATGTAATGTATGTGTTGGGTGTGGTTTTTGTGTTGTATGTGTAGGGTGTGTTGTATTTGTTGTCTGCGTAGTATGTGTTGATTGTGTTGGATGTGTGTTGTATGTGTTGTACATGCTGTGTCTGTTGGGTGTGTTGTATGTGTTGAGTGCGGTGTATGTGTTGGGTGTGTTGTATGTGTTGAGTGCGGTGTATGTGTTGGGTGTGTTGTATGTGTTGGGTGTGTTATATCTGTTGGTTGTGTTGTATCTGTTGTATGTATTGGGCGTGTTGTATGTGTTATTGTGTGTTGCATGTGTTGAATGTGTTGGGTGTGTTGTATGTTTTGTGTGTTGGGTGAGTTGTATGTATTGTATTAGTTGTATGTGTGTTGTGTGTTGGGTGTGTTGTATGTGTTGTGTGAGGAACGTATTTTAAAAACAGCTATTGCATCACTTCTTTTGTTTAGTGACTCTTATACATACGTTTTATTGTGTTATATTCCAGACGTACGACGGTTGGCTCAGCTTGCTCACGTGACTACAACGAAGGGAATTCCAGGGAAGCTCGAAACATTGCAGACGACAAACAATGTACCACAGACAGATCTCAGAAACGAGAAGTGTCACGTGACAGGGCGGAGAGAAAATCTTACAATCAATCTCATTCAAAATCACCGCAAGTGAAATCAATCACAGGTATCAATCTCACTCATTCAGTTTAAATAGATCGATATATTGAATCTATCGTCTCCTCAGGCAGATTGTGTGGACAATGAAACAGACTATAGATAGAATATCTTGCTAAGAAAAAAGACTTGCAATCTAGTAATAAAACACAACATATGATAGATAGATAGATGCAGCTCATAATTATTATAAGACATATTTAATATTTTCAATTTTGTCTATTTAAGCGGAAGTGACATGTTCCTCGGAACTTATCAAAAAAGATTTTCTTGGAAAAAAACAATGGTCTGAAAGTGACCAATGGCCATACAAAGTCCCGGCAGCATATTCCGAAAATTCAGAATTTTGGGATTCGTCTACACGGGCAAGCAGAAAGCGACGCCATAGTGAACAATCCGATGTGGGCCATGAAAGTGACAACGAAGGGGTTCACGCCTCATCTTCGCTTCGACCTGCGTCTCCTGACTCTTCAACAAGTAGAAGACTACTTGTGACGCAAACAAAGACATCTTCTCTGGCCTCTTGTGTGACATCCACATCTGCTTCCAAAGCTTTACCACGAAAAGCGTCCTCACCGACCTCAAAGTCTGCAATTTCCTTCCCCGTCAGTGCCATGTTAAACTCTCCTACAGATGTGTCATCCATGTCCAGCATGGCAGCGCCGTTATCTAATTCTCTTCCGCTGTCTAGCCACAGGACCTCCCATGCTCTGTCCAGTAATCAATTCCAAGACTTAAAGTCTTCGCCAAGCCAGCTGGAGCTCGCGCAGCATCTCCTGAAAAATGCCCACTCCTGGAACCCATTGGACACATTTCAAGAGACTCAGGCCTTGCTGGCTGCTCACCTTTCACTGCTAAGTGTCCAGTTTCTGAAGCACAGCATGGGTGTCCACTTCGCCAGCCCGTACGAGAGTTTTCCTCCAATGTCGCAGTTCGCATTTCTGCTGCAGCACAACCAGCTAAGTCAGTACCTTGGCAATAATCATTACCGCCAAAAGCATCAATACCATGAGTGTAACAGCCCCAACACTAACAACGGAAGCCGGCACACGTCACCGTCTCCTTCTGAAAAATTGTCGGAAGTGTCTGCTGAAGACCTTCCGAACCCGCTAAACTTTGAGCCTGCTCAGGTTCAATCACTAGACGTTAGTAGTCAGTCTGGGTCAAGGTCATCCTCTGCTTCTCCTTGAAAGCTAATATATATGCTAGACATTGAGTGTTTATTTTTTTTTTATTAATACGTAAAGTTATCGGAAAACATTGGAAAAGATTATTTGTCCTTTTCTTTTCTTCTCTACTACACTTCCGGTTTATTTTGTAATGACACGAAGAGCCTGATCGTATTTAGTCGACCTCCATAAGTTGTTCACTTGGTATCTGTACTTTGTTACCCCGACCGAACAGAGCAGTGTTTGACATGCGTGCAGGTTACGGCCGTGTTGTCATGGAAACACATCATAGAATCGTAGCATCACATTTTAATACATGAACACATACGCACTGTTAGTCCTGAAAGACATGGCCCGCCTTGTGATGTACTACACGCTTTGAACTGTCGTCACTATGGTCGTGGGTTCGAATCCTGTCGGATGTCATCGCTTGCAGTCTTGCAAGAGGTTAGGGCCTGGATGTTAACATGTTTGTGAAACTCGTCAAACAATCAAACAAGCAAAAATTTGTTACGACTTTAAACGTTTGTTGAGAGTGTCCAAGTGTGCAAAATAATAAGATGTCGTTATGTATATGTGTAATTTGTGTAAAGACGATGTCTCATGAAGATTAATGATGAGACAAATGCCAGGAGATAGTCGTACAGATGGTAGAAACAATTTGTAAAAATTTAAGTCATGAATATTTTATAGACATTGGCTCGGACAAACTTTTTGAAAAACTGATCGAAGCCGATACACAGTGGCGTAGCTAGAGTGTGGGAGGGGGTTGAAGAATTCGAAAATGCCCCCGGGCCCCCATATGAGAGAGCCCCCTAGTGAGTGTTTTTTTACATTAAATATTACGCAAAATGCAGGGGCCCCTATAGTGATCAAGCCCCCCCCCCCCGGGTCCCCAAATAATGGCGAATTCCTCCTAGCTACGCCACTGCCCATACAATAATTTTACTCTTTATGATGTTCTTGGTTAAGACTGTCTGTTAAATTGTTCATTCTCTTTTCGTTTGGTTGTCAGCACTACTTTGAGAGTACGAGACACGATTAACATTTCCATCATGTGCCCTTGTAGATCGTAAGTTCTGAAAGAGTTGCGTTACTTACTTGTTCTAAAGCCTATTTTTAGTTTGGCACACGTGATCACTGGAAAACTCTTTTTTTTTTCATCTCGCTATATATTTGAATGTGGCATTGCAATGACATAACATTTGGAATGTATTAGATCATAAAATTTCAACATAACTATTTTGACTATTTTTGCTATAGTCCAGGGCAGATAAAATGTACTACTTTTTACTCTACATAAAAACAGTGTTTGTTGTGTGTTCGCTGTGTATCTGTTTCGTGTTTCAAATACCAGCAAGAGAAATTAATCCTCCAGTATTCACAGATATGGTTAAATAAGTTGTTTTTGTCCTCTTAAAGAATTGTACATGTTATTTCTCCAACACCCATCCTCGGATCAGGTTGAAACTTTAGGCAACTATTTATTACACCTAAGAAAACATGAATCGATAAAAAAAAAATTAACCAACTAATTAATTAATTATAAGTTATTGTTTGTTGAGTTTGATATCGAATAAGGGAAATAACTTCCACATTATTGAGAGACATTGTTGGAAGTGTGGAGTTCTTTCCTTTTAAAAAGTATTTCTTATATTTTGCTGGTTTTAAAAGCATGTGTTTTTGCTGGTCATTTCCTTCCAATGGTTCAACAAACCTATCTGGTTACACGTGACTTTATGTTTATGCATCCCAACTTGCTGTAACTTCACCACCTGAAGCATCCACGACATCCTTAACAATCAAACATCAAGAACATGCAAGGATTTCCATCATCCACAATATGCCAACGTAACCCAGCATCCCTGACATTCTTAACATCCCAGTATCCTCTATTGACATCCTTATAATTCAAACATCTTAATTCTCTACAACTACCCGCAGCATCCCAATTTCTCAATTGTCTCACGAGCCAAACATTACCATCTCATCATCCCAGCATCCCCGACATCCTTACCATGAAAACATCCCCAACATACCAGTATTCCAGTTATCGTGACATCTTTAGCATCCAAAAACCGATATCATCCATAACATCCCAGCATACTTCACATCGTTAACATCCAAGCATGCGCATCAAAGCCAAGTATTCCAAGCATCACTGACATTATGAACATCTTATCCTCTTCAGCATCCTAATATCCCTGAAATCACGAAATATTCCCGAATCCTGAACATCCAAACATCCCCAATATCTCCGATATCCTCAACATCCATTTCTATCACCACCAGCATCTTTGACATCAAAAACATCCAAGCATTTTAATCGCCACCAGCATCTCTGACATCACCAACATCCAAGCATTTCTATCACCCACAGCATCTCTGACATCACAAACATCCATGCATTTCTATCGCCACCAGCATCTCTGACATCACAAACATCCATGCATTTCTATCGCCACCAGCATCTCTGACATCACAAACATTCTTGCATTTTAATCGCCACCAGCATCTCTGACATCACAAACATCCAAGCAGTTCTATCACCCCACACCAGCATCCTTTACATCACCAACATCCATGCATTTCTATCACACCCAGCATCTCTGACATCACAAACATTCCCATCATCTCCAAATGTTTGTATCTTCAGCATCCCCGAATCCTTAACCTCCAAATATCCCCAACATGCTAGACATCCTTAACATCCAAACATCCCCAACATGCTAGACATCCTTAACATCCAAACATCCCCAACATGCTAGACATCCTTAACATCCAAACATCCCCAACATGCTAGACATCCTTAACATCCAAACATCCCCAACATGCTAGACATCCTTAACATCCAAACATCCCCAACATGCTAGACATCCTTAACATCCAAACATCCCCAACATGCTAGACATCCTTAACATCCCCAACATGCTTGACATCCAAACATTCCCATCACCGTCACTGCATCCTAAACATCCCGGTAGCCATTGGCATACAAAAAAACATTCATCCCTAACATCCCATTATTTCCATCATTCCCAGCGTCCAAAGTTTGTTTCCTTCTATCCTATTGTTATTCACAGCTCCCTCTCGCCTGGTACTTAAGTCACGTCTGATAAATCATTCAAATCACATTAAGTTCCAGCTATTCCCGCTCCGTGATATATTTGCGTCTTTTTTTCCCCCCTTTCTGTTTTCTATTATCTAAGTTTTTCCGCACACAGTTGTCTTGGGAGTTTGGCACCATTCACCTCAAAATTACAGCCGGTGGGAGAAAAATCGAATTACCGTATGAGTGATTTCCCTTGCGCCATCTTTTCTGCAGTGTCCTTAGCAGACGGCCGAACGCTGCTTTTAATTAGTTAATCCCGGAGAGCGCGTCAGAGGGATTAGAACATTCGTTTCAGAGACAGGATTTAGTGAATTAATATGACTAAAACGTCAGTTATGACAGATGATAGGCACGCAGACGTAAACACTACTGACATGAATTATCTTCTGCTCCAAGGCTGCAGATCAGCTACAGTTGTGTAGTCTACTTTCAGATCGATAGAAATATACACTTAGGTGATCTAATCTTACGATTGATCACATTTCCATTTCATCCCCACCCATATGTGTAAGTAAAAAAAAAAGTAAAGTTCCCCTTTCAGACCTTGTGGTCTATAGGGCAGATGATCGTCTGTATCTGTGGCCTACGGTTAACAAGGGTGTCATATGGATAAGACTAGTTTACATAAATAGTTATATACATAGTTATATTTATATATATATATATATATATATATATATATATATATATATATATATATATATATATATATATATATATCGCTAATGTCCAACCAGGCATTATCAAAGTAATATATTATGTTCTAGTGTTCTAATACCCCTAAGCTAGAGTGTGGCGGAATAAATCACTGCGTCTTTCTATAAAAATGAGTGTCTACCAGGCAGCGGATCTCTCATTCCTTCTATAAGGATCTGAGGCATGGCTACTATACAGAAAAGAGCTAAGACTTCTGGAACGCTTTCAGCAAAGATGTCTGCGCTCAGTCATGGACATGCAATACCAGACTACAAAGACTTCGCAGATCCCGGTATGGTCAGTATACAGAAACGGATTATAAATCGACAGTTACGCTGGGCCTGGGCTGCGCACGTATCACGTGATTAAAGGTGGTCGGCGTGACAAAGGTGCCCAACAGAAAAGCTTTAAAGACCAGCTTAGTCGCCAACTTCAACTGACATATGAGAGAGCAACTGGCAACAGGCTTCCCAACGAGACAACTGCGGTATACGTTTTCAAGACAAAAAGAAATTCTAGACGTAGACGGCTTAAAGAGAAACTAAATTGACCATACGCGGACAAAGGTTATGTCTGCGCTGGATGTGACAAAATATGTAGGCCGCGGCTGGGACTGCGTAGCAGTGCCGGACTTAGGCAATCAAATTAGGCATCCGCCTAGGGCCTGGTCGGGGCTTCGGACAGGACCAAAAAAAAATAGTATTAGGGAAAAAATCTGAAACTTTGATCAAATCTAGTAGAGCACCATGACTCTATGTTAACTAGTCTAACTCTTGTCTCTACTACGGAAATTGCGAAATATGAATTTCATTTTTTTTCTTTTTTTTTTTTTTCTCGATTTAGATTTAGAGGAAGGCTGTTGTTTTTTTGTTGTTTTTTTAACAAATTGTGTAATTTTATTTGTTCCCTTTTTTTTTTGTTTTTTTTTATTTCATTTTGAGTCACCTAGTGGACGTCGCCTAGAGCCTCCAATCATCTAGGGCCGGCCCAGCGCGTAGCCATGTAAAATACTGCACTCCTCATTAATCTCCGACTAAAAGACAAGCCATATTATATTAGGTTCGGTTTGTACTGACCATATTAAGATATTGAACAGTAAATCAGAGTTTAGCTTCATAGTAATATCAATACAGCATAGTAACAGGAAGAGAGTAACAGTTATATTCATAAAGAAGGACTATTGTTGTAACTCCTCGTTCAGCCGTAACTCTTCGTTCAGCCGTAACCTTCGTTCAGCCGTAACTCTTCGTTCAGCTGTAACCTTCGTTCTCTCTCTGACCTACCAGCTGCCAGTGTTGTAGCACGTCCACATTTGACTCTTGAAAGACAGCCAAGAAAAAGAATCCAGATTACAAATTGCATTCTAGATAGCTGTCTGACCTTTTGAAATGCGCTTCGGGCTGTTGTAACAACAGTTCGAATCACTGGCTGCTGGCACCGGCAGTCTTCTAGTGGAGTTTTATGCCTGGAAGGAATGGTCGTGGCTACCAAAGAAATGGCTTCACCTTGCAAGCTATCCAGGTCAACCTAGTTTTCTCTAGTTTTTTGTGACGTAGCAATGAACTTTTGTTCTAAACTGCCCACAGGTCAGTGTTTCAGCCTTTTGTTAACTATTGGTCTCCCATGCACGCTCTCTGAAGAAACCCGAATGATATTTGAACACAATCTTGTTCTTGTTTGTAAAATGTTTTCCATGTTTCGGAGTTGAAGATAATCTACTTTCTAGTCCAATCCTCCCACAGGACGACAGGGATGGGAGCGGGCAGGGTTTGAACCTGGGACCATCGATAAGTCCGAACGACAGTCCAGCGCACAAAACCCACGATCAGGCAGCTAGTGAGAGCCGGATTGACGGACTGTTCAAGACTGTTCGCCCCCCCCCCCCCCCCCCAGGCCATCATTCTTAAACAGGGAATCAAGAGTGTGTAAAAATATTTTTGCCAACAAATTATGCATATTAAATATAAGTTAGCAAGTAATGAAAATGACTTTTTATTTACAAGTATTTTATTTCTTTCTTCATAATTAACAAAATGTATATATAATACTAGAATGAAGTGTATTTATAGTGAAGTTTGTAGGGCCTCCATAGGAAAAGAACATGTCCCACCCATGGCTTCCACTTCAAGAATATGTTTTTATTTCCAAGTTAACAGCTTGATTAGGCTAAAAGACTGATGAATAACAAAAAAAAGATTTGCCGCTGCAAGGGGTGAACGACTTTATACAAAAGACACTTACCATGCATATAGGAAACCTTACTGAACAAAGTAAAGCAAAGAACGTTCAGGCCACGAAACCTTCATCTGCTACAAACAAATACATACAAACTTTGTTTTTAATTGATTGCCTTTTTTGTTGGTACATGAAGGCCTCGCATTTATATTTCCTTACGCTTAACTGACTTTGTGACTGGACATACTAGCCATGTAAGTGTACAGTCAAACTACAGGCTGAGAATCTAGGCCAAATCAAGGTGACACGTGTACAGTTTTCCTGCTGACCACCTGGAAGATTCCGAAAATTCCCGAATGCTGTTAAATTTTCTTAGTTTTACATTTTTCCACCGTACCTCCTCCCGCCCCCAGCTCTAAACTTAAATTATTCTTGTATGTCTTTAAACTGTTAGGACTTCACCTAAGAAATAGAGGGGAGGGGGAGAGAAAACGCATTAGTAAAAACTTCTGGCGTATCTATCTCTCTTTTGTCACGGCACTGGGCGCCTTGTACACCTCGACTGTCCAACACGTGGCTCGATGTGTCCCGGATTAAACCTGACACGGAGGACATGGTTAAAAAAAAAATACATTCGCACGGAGCTGACAATTGCAGAGGCGGAAACGCGAAAAGGCAGAAGTGAGTAAGGGGAAAGTGGTAAGAAAGTTGCATCCGGAAAAACACACACAAAAAAGTTCGCCTTTAATTTTTCTGAACTAAAAACGATTAGGGGAGGGGGTGGGGGCGTAGCACAGAGATTAAACCTTATTTTTTTCATTAGTTTATGCCAGCGAGAAAACGGAACGGAGAGGTACGGTGAGGGAGGGGGGTGGGAGGAGAGAAAGTCAAGGGGGGAGGGGGTGAACAACAAACCAACAAAGATACACGCCTGTTGGAAAACAAAGATGTATATTCTCCTGGTCACCAGACATTAGTCTCAGAAAACTGCCACAACAAGCAAAGATCAGTCCTCGGGGGCTGATGTTGAAATGTCGCCTGGTCTTTCTATGTTTATTTGTCATTTATTTATTTGTCTTCCTACCAAGCCAATCCCCCCCCCCTTTTTTTTTTGGTATTAGATATCATTACCATTTACAAAAAGATTTTTTTTGGGGAGGGGTGTAAGGGGAGGCTGGGCTTGACATATTGAGTCACCCGGTGCAGTTAGCTAATGGTGTCACCATATCATCAATTAGACTTCCCCTGCCCACTCCAAAAAAAAAAAAGAAAACATCGATTATTATATGTTCAAAAGCATACTTAGATATAAGCTAATGTCGATATTTCATCAAACTCCATTTGAATGAGGGCTTGATAGGCTTAAATCTTCTCTTGCAAAAGCCCTGGACAGAACTTTTTCAATAAATATTGTTGTTTTTTTTAAATTGCACCCCCGCACCTCTCCTCAGTGACGCTGCTGCTTCAGCACAGTCATAATGAGACGTGTCACTTCTTCTCACAAAACGCCTCTACACATGTTGCTGGCTTGTACAGGAGCGTCAGTCTAAGGGTTTCGTTGCTCACGAGTATATTACAAACCCCTGTACAGTCTTTTGCCAACAGAATTATCTTTGAACTGAGGTAGCTGGCTATCACACTCTGAGCACGCTAGATATTTAAAAAAAAAATTGTGACTCTAGTCAAGACTTGCAGTTGTTTTAATTCAATTCAATATAAGTAATTAAGTACGATACTTAGTACATCAAAAAACAAAATCTAATAAAATACACAGAAAGACTCACAGATAAAGGCACATTCTTTGCTTGGACAAATTTGTACAAATACTCCTTCTTAGTCCCTACTCCCTAGTGCTACTAGAGCATGGAATGGGTTGCCTGAGCCAGCCAGGAAAAACACTGACTTGGCAGAATTTTGGTCATTGGTTAGTATGCATGACTAAATGCATGACGTGTAGAACGTGATCATCTTCTTTTTGTGTAAGATAAGATAAGATAAGATCAATCCATAACGGGAAACAGAAAATAGTCCCACGCCGCGTTAAGAAACTCAAAAGTCTCTCTTCTCTCTCAAAAACCCTCTGCCCACATTTTACACCTACTCTCCATGAAAATCCGTTGACATTGATTTCACATTCCCTTGTGCTACCAATGGTCAGTTTCTCAACACCTGAGGTACAGTGAGTCTGAATTATACATGAGTGTCCCACTAGTTCAAGGTAAGCCACAATTGTAGAACGTAATGTGTATATTCCAGAACAATGTTTCCCACACTTTTGACATATATGTACCCCTTTTATCATGTTTGTAATGCTGAGTACACCTCGCCCCCCCCCCCACCCCACGTACTTGCATGATAATAATACAACTGTTTGTGCTGGTTGTTAATTTTAATCTGAGACGCTGTTCCATGTCTGTTCCTTTTTTTTTTTGTTTTCGACATAATGCCTAGAAATGCTGAAAAACAAACTTCCCGAAATATGAAGTTTAAAAAAGGTGAATTTCAGAAATTGTTCTTTTCAAACCGGGCACCTGTTGCATTAGTAACCAGAATACTGTTGAAGTAAACTCCTTAGGTTTAATTTCTAAGACTCCGTCAAAAGAAGATTCCAACAATTTGTCTTCTTCCCATGCGACAAACCATCTGGCATTTTTTGTTGTGTTCGTGTTAAATGTTCTCCATTCATTATTATGTTTTGAAATCATGGAATTAGTTTTTTTCAAGCTCAATCGCAAACTGTCGGAAAGTCGTATTGTGCATGTCAGTGTTTCAGCATCAATTTTAGTAGCTAGACTTGTTATAAATTCATGAAGAGGGGGAAGCGGGTCTGCTTCTCCATTACCAACCCTATGTCATAACATAAATTTAATTTCGTAATGGCTGCGTTCACTTTTATCTACACCAACGGTTCTCAACCTTTTATGCTCGGCGACCCCTTTTTACAATCCCCCACTCTGCCGCGACCCTCCTTCCCGCACACACACATACAGCAATAGAAGAGTAGACAAAAACAATCCTTATTTTCGATCGTCTTAGGCGACCCCTGGCAAATCGTCAATCGACCCTCAAGGGGGTCGCGATCCACAGGTTGAAAACCCCTGATCTAGACCGTGAAACAATGAATTTTTCTTCTCCTTGCAGCAGAGGCCATTTCAAACAGAGAATATAGATCTGATAAATATTCTAGTTTCCAAAGCTATTTCCAGTCTTGCTAACAATGTCTCAACTCAAATCTATCTTTAAGAAAATATTGCAGTTCATGTCAATGTCCATATGATTGATTTAGAAATTCTTCTCGAGATAGCCAACGAACATTAGAGTGAACAAGAAGCTGTGCATGATTGATTTAGAAATTCTCCTCGAGATAGCCAACGAACATTAGAGGGAAAAAGAAGCTTTGTATGATAACTTACCATTTCTGCATTCAAAGAACAGTTTGTGATGTAGTCAACAGTGTTCACGCTTTCATCCAGAACTTTCTATAAATCCTCTCTGAGTAATAAACAATTTGTGAATATAACATTTCGGCCATTTTTTTCCGAACATATTTTTTGCTCCATTCAATTTGTTTCCATCTAATAAATGCTGTTCTTCGCATACGTTTTTCATAACTTAAAGTTATATTCGGAGGCGCGGTGGCTGAGCGATAAAGCGCTTCGCTTCCAAACCGGGGGTCCCGGATTCGAATCCTGATGCAGACTAGGATTTCTAATTTCGGGATCTTTGGGCGCCTCAGTCCACCGAGCTCAAATGGGTATCTGACAATATAAGTTGGGGAAAAGTAACTTGTGCTGGCCACATGACGCCCTCGTTTACCGTAAGACATAGAAATAGATGACTTTTACATTATCTGCTCTATAGAGTGATTGGTCTGAAAGGGGAATTACTTTTTGAAAGATATATTCTCCTGTTATATGAACTACTAAAGGTTAAGGAAACAAAAAATAGTCATGAATTTCTTGATGTTTTTTTTCGTAGCTATCAATTAGCAAAATTAACCAAATCAACATCCACTTGAGCCCACTGTAATTTAGTCCCCCCCTCCCCCTCCCCCCTCCCAAAGAAATGAAGTACTAGAGAATGGCAATACTGACCTTTTTTAAACCACATATATGTAAATTATACGCATATTTTAGGACATTCTATATATGACACTGGATTTCATGAGACGAAGCTGTAAAGCAACTCTCTATAGCCATTTTTATTGTTACATCGAAAACTATAAATCTTTTACAATTTTATACTAAAGAAAGGGGCTAAATCTAAAATACTTGAATTAGTAAACATATCTTGTAAAATGTGTTTAAAGTTTTCACATTAAGTTCAGAAATAATACTTTGGACAATTACATTTTTCTTGACTATAAAAAAAAAACGTAAAGTGCACTATCTGATCTCCGTACAGCTTCGTTAAATGTTTATATAATGTCATCAAAGACTGTGAAATTACAATACATTTTTAAAAAAGTTATTAATAACTGAACATAATAAATGGGTAAAAAAAAAGCATATTTTATGAGGTGCAACGCGTACCCCCCCCCCCCCTAATATCCTCTGGTAACCCTGAGGGTACACCTGCCCCACTTTATGACACACTGTTCTTGAAGATTCTATGAAAAACGGTATTAAAAGACGGGAGGAGCTTGTTCAGTTGTTTGGTTAGAGAGCTGGATCTACACGTCGGTTAAATCTAATTCTATAACTCACATTTCTGGGATGCTCATGGGTCCACACAACTCTGATCTGTGCCGGACATTAGTTGAGGAAAGTAAAGGCGGTGGGTCGTCCTAACCCCTAACCCTCCTTAACCGTTGGTCATAGAAACAGATGACCTTTATATTATTTATTATTTGTAGGTCTGATTCTATAGCTCACAAACACGACACCTCTAGCAACTATTACATAGGTCGATTTGGTCGATGTGACCTACCCTAAAAAAAGCTATTAGCAACTAAAACAGAATTGAAAGTATTTCCTCTTGTTCTGTAAGTCACTAAGAAAACTTCATTTACATAGACAGAAGAAAAAACAATCAAAAATTAAAAAAAAATACTTTTAAAATAAAAGGCAAAGTTAAAATACATTTACAGATATATATATATATATATATATATAATAAATAATTAAGACTATTGCCAATATGATAATAATAATGACGTCAGCCGTCGTTACAAAAAACGATCAAACTAGCAACAAACATGGCTCTCATTGTGTATTGTGTATGTTGTACTGTGTCGTGAGGTATAATTGTAACTGTTGATAGTTGGCACTTCATAGCTTCTGATATTTATGCTGATATTTGTGCTGAACATATTGAAACCTGTAGTTTTACAAAGCTTATACCAACTCACTCTGTCTGTCTATCCGTCTGTCCGCCTGTCTCTCTGTCGGGTAAAAAGGTCAATCATGTTTTTTATTTCCATTTCCCATTCTCGGATTAAGTTAACACTTTGCACATGTATTCATTGAACCTGATAAGACATGGAACCATTACTTAATCAACTGGAGGGGAATTCATTTTTTTGTTCCATTTTGAAATCAGGGTATTAAATGCTACTTAACGAGAAATGTGGATATATATATATATGTATGGATTTAGTCCCCTTATTACGTTTTAACACGTTTTTCTCCCATTTTCCATTCTCGTGTCAAGTTGAAATTTCGCAGAATTATTGCTAGTCAATAACAATACACGAATCAATCCGAAAATTAGCCAATTAGTTAATCATTTAGTACTAATAAATTAACTTTGTTTTATATAGCAGAAAGGGAGATAAAACCTGTAATTTAAAATATATGGCAGCTATTAGCGATTCTTTCCTTTAAGTAAGCTTTGTTTTTTTTTTAAAGTATTATTTTTTTCTATCGCTTGTTTTTATATCTGCCTGTTCCGGTCCAGACAACAATTTCCAGTGTCCCCTACCTGCCAAAAACTAGTCAATGCCTTCTTAGCAGACTAGTATGAAAACATTGTTGTGTGAGGGCGCTCGAGAGGGAAGGGTAGCGAAGGAAGTTGAACTGTCCTTAAGACGAAAGAAAATGTAAAGGGGGAAAGGGCGCATAACTTTTGTTTGGTTCGTGTCATTAATGTTCTATTATCATAACAGGGTTATCGCCCCTGGCCATCTCCCTAACCAATAAGAGAAAGAAAAAAAAAAGTGTTCTCAGAGGTGGTCCCACCATTGCTTACCTACCTTAGGATATAAGATTAGGTTGCCCTTCTACATGTTTTGCACCGAGTGACACTTCCATATTTGTTTGTAGTGTTTTGGATCAAGTCCGCTGGTGAACAAAAAAATTGAGGGGGGGGGGGAGGACGAAACAGGCAGGATTTTTAGCCACGGGCCACATTTTACTTATTTAGATCTAGAGTTGATGGTGAGAAGTAGCGAAAGTACTGGTAACTACGAGTAGTGGAAAGGAGACATGTACACTCTATTTATTTCATTTGGTCTGGGTTTTTTTTTTCTCTTTTCTCGTATTACTCTTCGTCTCTCTTTCACGGTACGTGACGTTTTGGCGCCGCCGTTTTGGCGACGGGACGTTTTGGCGCGAGCCGTTTTGGCGACGGGACTTTTTGGCGCGAGATATCATTATATAATACAGACGTTACTTCAAAAAAGAAGATGATTACGTCCTACGCGTCATGCATTTAGTCATGCATATTAACCAATGATTTAAATTCTGCCAAGTCACTGGTTTTTCTGGCTAGCTCAGGCAACCCATTCCATGCTCTAATAGCACTAGGGAAGAAGGAGTATTTGTACAAATTTGTCCTAGCATATGGGACGAGGAATGTGCCTTTATTTTTGTGTCTTTCAGAGTATTTTATTAAATTTTGTTTTTGTATTTGAAGATTATGGTTCAGTGTTTTATGTATAATTGCTACTTTACTTTTGAGTCTTCTGTCCTGAAGGCTTTCTAAATTTAGTGATTTTACTAATGGTGTTACCCTAGTCAAATGTGAATATTCGTTTGTTATGAATCTCACTGCTCTATTTTGTATTTGTTCCAGTTTCCTAATGTTTTCTTGAGTTGAGGGGTCCCACACGGTGGATGCATATTCTATTATTGGCCTAACCAAGGTTAAATAACATTTTAGTTTTATGTTCTTATTTGATTTATAGAAATTTCTTTTAATAAACCCTAATGCTTTGTTGGATTTTTTTATAGTTTCATCAATATGTGGATTCCATGACAGTTTTTCATTTATTATAACTCCTACGTATTTTGCGTTTTTAGTCTGTGTTACTGGTTTGCCATGAATAAGATAAGTGGAATTAATTTGTTTTAGTTTTTTTGTTACTCTTAACAACTGACATTTTTCTGGGTGGAAAGACATGCTCCAATTTGATTCCCATTTCTGTAATTCATCTAATTCTCTTTGTAAAATATCTGTGTCTTGTTTTGTTTTTATTGTTCTATATATTATGCAATCGTCTGCAAATAATCTGACTTTTGTTCCTGAACTAATGCAATTTGGTAAATCATTTATGTAAATTAAAAATAGTAGTGGACCCAGGACTGTTCCTTGAGGTACACCTGAGTTTACTGTTATTGGTGTTGATTTAGAGCCATTTATTATTACAGTTTGTTCTCTCCCTATCAGAAAATCTTAATCCACAGATGCAGTGGACCGTTAATGCCGAAATATTTTAATTTTTTAAGCAAACTATGGTGGTGAACTTTGTCAAAAGCCTTGGAAAAATCTAGTAAGATAGCATCTATTTGTTCGCTATTATCTAAACCTTTTGAAAAATCATCAATTAGTCCTATTAGTTGTGTTTCACATGATCTATATTTCCTAAAGCCATGTTGGTATGGGGTGAGGACATTATGTTTGTCTGAGTGGTTTATGATATTGCTACATATTATGTGTTCTAGTATTTTACATGTGATGCTGGTAAGTGATACTGGTCTGTAGTTTCCTGGATCAGATTTTTCTCCTTTTTTAAATAGGGGGGTGACATTAGCTTCTTTCCAGTCCTTTGGTACTCTGCCCTGGTTAAGCGATGCCTGAAAGAGTATTTTGAACACTTGGGCTAGCTCATTGCTTAGTTCTTTGAGTAATCTAGCTGGAATACCATCAGGTCCAGACGCTTTATTTGGTTTGGTGTTGGCTATAGTTTTTTAATTCCATTTTCTTGTACTACTAAATCTTCTATGTTGTCTACTTGGTTCAAATTAAGAAATATGTCTTTGTCTCCTGGGGCTGAGAATGCTGATGTAAAGTATTTGTTTAGGATGTTTGCTTTAGTTTCATTATCATTATGTATTATGTTATGTTCATCTTTTAATGGCGCTATGCCTGTTGTTTCCATTTTCTTAGACTTAATGTATGACCATAGGTTTTTGTTGTTATCTTTAGATATTACATTGTTTATGTATTCACTCTACAGCTGTCTGCATACTTTTTGGGTTAGGTGTTTAATTTTTAGATACTTTTTGTAAACTCTTTCTGCCTTGGTTTCTTTAAATTTTCTATATAGGTTTTCCTTCTGTTTACAAAGCTTCTTTAGTCTATTATTAAACCAGCATTTATTTATTTTGTTTGATGTGTATTTAGTTGGTATATGATTTTCTATAATGCTTTTAAGATGGTTTTTAATGAAATTCCAGAGGTCATCGACTGGTTGGTTAATGTCTTTTTCTAATGAGAATGTTTGTTGAAAGTTTAATGCAGCTTGGTGTAGTTGTGTTAGGTTACATTTATTCCAGAGTAAGATTTTTCTTTTAGGTTTTGAATTGGCTACTGCTTTTATCTGACTGTGGTTTTTTATGATCTCATGGTCTGATAGACCAAGGATAATATCATAATCAACTACTAATCCAGGTCTGTTGGTTAAGAAGAGATCTAATGTGTTGTTTAATCTAGTTGGCTTTTTAATGATTTGATCTAAACTTTGGTTGTGTAAAGTTTCTATGAAAAGCTCATTTATGTCCTTAAGGTTTTGGTGTTTATCTATGGTTAGTGTTTTCCAATTTATATCAGGTAGGTTGAAGTCACCCATAATCCAAAAAACTGCATTTTTATTTGTCTCTTTAAGTGTAGTAATCTGATTACATAGTTCCTGCATGTATTCTAAACTAGAATTTGTCGTCTGTAGATGCTGCCTATTATAAGGGATGTTGAGGTGGTATTAATTTTACAAAATGTAGATTCTATGTTTTTTGAGTTAGGTAAGGTAATTTCTTCTGCTATAAGAGTGTTTTTTATTGCTAAAAGAACTCCTCCATGATTATCAGCCCTATCTTTTCTAAAAATTTCATAATTACTATTGAAAATTTCTGCATTATACATTTCAGGATGTAGCCAAGTTTCTGTTCCTGCAATTATGTCTGGTTTCTCACATTCTAATAAAATTTCTAAGTCTGCTGTTTTGTTCCTAATGCTTTGAAAATTTATTACTAAGGTTTTAAGGTATTTTGGTATTACTTCTTTAGTAGGTTTGTTTAGTGAGGCTGTTGTATTAATTTTAGTAGATTTAGGTTTAACAGGAGTGGATCTGGCTAGTGGTTGGTGAGTTGGTTTTGGGATGGTGTTTAGGATGTTGTATGGGTTAGAAGTGTCCGCATCAAAGGAATCAAACACTCCTGATGTAAACTGAGGTAACCCACACGGTACACAGTGCCATGATGCATCTTTGTTGCCTAAGGCATAATACACAGGTGTATTCATATGGATACATGATGCATGGTACCATTCATCACAGGTGTCACATTGAATGGCTTTCTGTTTCATGGTGCATACTTTTTTGCAGATGTTGCATCTATCTTTAGATCTAGGCCCTGGATTTGACTCTACATCTCCTGCTATTAATATTAACAGTGAAAGGTATTTATTTCTACTGTGTCTGATTGAGAACTTCCATTTGTGATGGGTAATCTTCTTTAATGTTATGGATGTGTATGTTAGGTTATTTTTGAAGTTGCATTGATCTAAAGTGTGATGATTGATTATGACTTTTTTTTCCTTTTTAAGTTAAGTGTTGACTGAGGTAGATCTAGTTCTGTGTTCAGCTAGTGTGTATTTAGTAATTATTAGGATAAATAGCCAGAGCAATTTCATGATGACTGTAGTTGATTTTAGTTTTAAAAGGTCTAGTCTAAATCTAGTTTAAGGTTAAAAATGCCTAAGATGGCCTAAGCTAAGTCTAAGTCTAAAGTGATAGCTAATTTACAATGACAATCAAATGGTTTATTCAAAATATAGACCTAGACTAGATCCAGATCTAATTCAAGATCTAGATCTAATTGTAGATCAATATATTTATGTGTTTAACTAACTTTATTATCATTTGACGATAATTTAATAAGCACGTAGCTTTTTTTAAATGAACCCTTGAATTCCAGCGACTTAGTCAAATAACCATGGTGTCTATGTATATATACTTCACTTATAGTATTTTGAGAAACTTGGTACATGTATTATATTTTTACTTATTATTAGAAAGTGTTTGGTATGTATAGCTGGAGATACCATACAGTCATTAACTAAACCAATGTTAATGTAAACAAATAATTGCATCCATTTTTAGTCTATCATCGTTTCATTTTGTTTTTAATTTTAAAGTAATATCTTAAAAAACTTTTTTGAAAATAAAAGTGCACCTTTTAATAAACACACATACACAAGCCAAAATGTTTATTAAAGAAAATGATGTAAAAAAAAACAAACACACATTTACATTTAGTACGTGAAAAATATGTCTTAACACAAACACTCATGCAAAACATAGATATAAATAATTCTTTTAAAGAAATAATACAATAAACGTACATAATGTATTTCGCGCCAAAACGGCTCGCGCCAAAACGACCTTCGCGCCAAAACGACCTTCGCGCCAAAACGACCTTCGAGCCAAAACGGCGGCGCAAAAAAACGGCGGCGTCAGAACGGCGGCGCCAAAACGTCCTGCTTCGTCTCTATCACCCTCTCTCTCTCCTGCCTCGTTCTCTTTCTCTCTCTCTCTCTCTGTCTCTATCCATCTATCTGTGTATCTATCTATCTATCTATCTGTCTGTCTGTCTATCTGTATGTCTATCTATCTATCTATCTATCTATCTATCTATCTATCTATCTATCTATCTATCTATCTATCTGTCTGTCTGTCTATCTGTCTATCTGTCTACCTATCTATCTATCTATCTATCTGTCTGTCTGTCTGTCTGTCTATCTGTCTACCTATCTATCTATCTAACTAACTATCTATCTATCTATCTATCTATGTATCTATCTATCTATCTATCTATCTATCTATCTATCGATCGATCGATCGATCGATCTATCTATCTATCTGTCTGTTGTCTGTCTGTCTATCTGTCTACCTAACTATCTATCTATCTATCAATATTCCTGGAGAGTCACATTAGTATTATTCCTTTATTTAAACCTCTTCTTCATGATAAGAAATGCATTTGTTACAAAATTGTAGCAATACGATTGGCCTGAAGATATCTGTCAATGTCGTCCTACAATTTCAAAGCAACTAGTGACTATAGATCATTTCATATAAATGAGGTGAATCCCTGTGCGTTAGTTAAGATCAGAATGACGTCGCCCACACAGCAGTTCCTCAATTTCCAGCAGCTGTTGTGACCAAAGGATCGGCTTGTGCCGATACAGTTTGGGAGTCGGCGACATCGCAGCTTCTGCCATGTGTAGCAGTATGAGCTTTAAGCTGTCTAAAGGTCGCCGTCGTCTTATTTTACCTCAGGGTTGACTCAATGTTTAGGTATAACTGCAGAGGTCCTCTGGCGATCCCGGCCTCCTCGCGGCGTACCTTGGTAACGCTGTGAACGCCTCTAACAGCGGCCAACGGGGATCCCCTCTGTCCACGGTTTTAAAGGCCAAGTAGATAGAGCTTGCAAAACCCAGGATGTCCAACCCAATGTGTGGGTGCCTGGTTAAAAGCTGGATTAGGGTGCGCCGGAATGCGAGGCGCGCCCCATAAACGCCGTAGGCTCTAGAAGGTACGTTCCCAGATGTACGACATTGCATCCAGTCGCCTCACTGATGGCGAACTTTCTGGCGGTGGAAGAAACGAGTCTAGACAATCTCTCATTATACCACAAGGTATTCGCGGCAAGCGTGACATTGGAAGCTAGCTCAGCGAACACGAGTTCCTGGGTAGGTAGCATTGATCCCACCTGAGGAGATCGAATCCAACAGTCTAAAATGCAACCAGTTTCGCCCGCACTCGAGGTCGATGTGTTCTTGGTGCAGGAAGCTGGCAACGCTGGTAGGAAAAGGAGTTGTGTGCCCTCGCTCTCGGGCTTCACGGCCTTTACCTGTTCCTGTGTAAAATGTCAAAAGTTAGTCACTTTTGTCAGGAATCCTTTGCTTGCTCGTGTGAAGGAAGCCGCCTCACGGGGATGTGGTGAGACCGACACACTCTCGGTTGAAATATTAAGGATGGACAGAGATTTGAATGCCTAAATGTCTATAATCCACCGCGAAGTGTCCTTACACTCGATAACAAAAGCCTCTCCAGCACCAGAACAATGGTGGCGGGTGATTTCAATGCCAAAATCCAGGTCATAGGTTGTAAAACAACCGATCTCTCGGGACAGAAGGTAATTGACATGTGCGATGAAACAAATTTGGTTCTTCTCAATTTCGTTGATTCCCCAAGTACATTTATCCACTCCGGGCATGGAGGGGAATCGAAACCAGATTTGTGCCTGGTGTCTGCGGATATAGTTGCTAAGAGTCGACTGGACGTCCTGGGAGACTTGGGATCGGATCATCTACCACTAATGGTCTCAATTGATCTCGGTACGACAAAACAATCAGCCTGCCCTAGACTAAAGTGGGCGTACGCTAAGGCGGACTGGCAACTTTTCAGGAGTTCATCGCATGCGCTCCTGGAAAAACTTGATATTGATTTTGAAAACATTGACGCAACTTACAGTCTCTTTATGAAGGCTCTTTTATCGGCGGCTCGTAGGGCCATTCCGTGAACCAGTGGCAAGCGCAAGTACCGATCCTTTTGGTCTCGAAAGTTGGCACGTCTTGTCCGGCAACGAAAAGCAGCACGAAGAAGGCATGCCCGACAAAAAACGAAGAGACGAGACGAGCCTACAATAAACTTACGGCATTAGTAAGGGATACGGTGTCGGAAGAATCGCTTAAACAGTGGTCGGACATTTGTGCGAACCTGGACCTTACGGATGGACGGCAGGCATGGAAGTTATTAAACAATTTGGCTGGAGTGGGGGAACCGAGAGTAGCGGAACCCCTGCAAACGCCAGAAAGCCCTGTTATTACTGACAAAAAGAGAGCGGAGGCTTTGAACAAACACTTTGCTGGAGTCTCTAAAGCTCACAAAAAATCTTCCGTGTCGATGGCCCTTGACCTTTTTAGAAGAGCCAATGAAAAACGAAAGTGGGTCGTCGGCAAGGCTGGGACGGAAACATTCTCGGAGCCCTTTACTATGATGGAGGTGGCTTTCGCTATCAAAAAGGCTAGGCTACATAAGGCAGTGGGGCCAGACGGCATCAGCGCTGAGATGCTCAAAAATCTCGGAACGATTGGCCTCCTAAAACTACACGGCTTACTAAATCGGGCATGGATTCAAGGGGATTTCCCAAAGGCATGGAGATTGGCTACCATTGTTCCTATTCTAAAAAAGGGCAAGAATGCGAACAGCCCTGAGAGCTACAGACCAATTTCCCTCACATCGTGTGTGGGGAAGGTTGCGGAGAGAATCATTAGCCGACGGCTTACGTGGTACCTTGAGTCCCACAACCTAATTTGCCAGGAGCAGGGTGGTTTCAGACAGCGGCGTAGTGCAATGGACCAGGTAACAGTCTTTATGCGAGAGGTGGCAGACGGTTTCCAGAGAGGCGGAAGGGAGAAGAAGGGTGAGTCGACACTTGCGGTCTTTCTAGATTTGAAGCAGGCGTACGATAGAGTCTGGAGGCAAGGATTGTTGCTAAAGTTGAATGACCTTGGGGTAAACTCCAATATGTACTGGTGGATCAAAAGCTTCCTAACGAACAGGTTAGTTCAGACACGTTATGGGGAGCAACTATCAAACAAGAAGGTACTTGAACAGGGGTTGCCTCAGGGCTCGTCACTCTCGTGCACACTTTTTCTGGTATTTATCAACGATTTGACCAAACGCCTAGGGTGTCGCTCACTACTTTTTGCAGATGATCTGTTAATCTGGAAAACTGGGAGATCTGCAGTCGCTCTAGCTGCGGATATCCAACGTGACCTAGTCACGATTTCTTGCTACACACGGTTGTGGAATATGGAGGTAAATTGTGCGAAAACAGTCTGGACACTCTTCACTCTTGGCAAAAATGTCCACAAAGAAAAGATTTCTCTCTCAATCAATGGTACCGAATTAAAGATGGAAACCAAGCCGAAATACCTGGGAGTAACCCTGGACCCTAAAATGGGTTTGTCCGATCATGTGAGACTTGTACGAGAACAAGCCTCGGAGAGCCTTAAGGTAGTCAAGCGATTAGCCACGACCAAATGGGGGGTCAAAGGGAACGTGTTACGGGCCCTCTATATTGGAGCAGTAAGGGCAAGAATGAAGTACTCGTCTCTTGCACAAGTCTAGGCCTCACAAAGATCTCTAGTGGGGCTGGACTCAGTGCAGAACCAAGCAATTAGACTCATTTGTGGTGCATTTCGTACAACGCCAACTGCGGCATGCGAGGTCATGACAAATCTCTCACCACTGAGACTAAGAAGGGAGCGAGCCGTTATGATTGCTTACGAAAAATTCAAACGGCTAGAAGAAGGCTGCCCGGTCAGAAGTCTGGTCGACAACTGGCAGGGCGGAAATCGGCTGAAGCGGAACTCTATCATGCACTCGGTGCGGGAATTGTCCAAAGAAGTCGATTTACCTCAGAACAGATCTGCTCTCGCTCTGCATGGGGCTTCTTCTCCGGCGCATGCTCCTGGAATCCCGGAGGTGAGGAAATCGCTGATTGACCCAGAAATTAACAAGAAATGCACAAAAACTTTCCTACGAAACACAGCCAGGAAAACTGTCGCCCAATACCCAGCTGAATCCATTAAGGCGTACACAGATGGTTCCACGAGAGAGAACCTTGGGCAAAAAACGATGAGACTCTAGGTGCGTGTTCTGGCAGGAGCAATTACGTAGCTGAAATGGTAGCAATTCAAAATGCAGTAGAGTACATTGAAGAACGACTTAACGAGAAAACAGCACAACCCAGTCCTATTGTGCTATTTACAGACTCTCTGTCGAGCCTACAGGCCATTGAAAGCTCCGCCGATACGCTCCCGGAACCACTGGCAAAAACCCCGGCGTGTGTGTGACGCCTCCAAGAAAAACACGGAATTCGGACGACATTACAGTTCATACCAGGCCATGTAGGAATCGAAGGCAACAAAAAGGCTGACTTATTAGCCAAGCTCGGCACTAAGCTGGACCCTGTGGACGAGCCACATACTTTTGAACAGGCGCGTGCGATAGTGGACGAATGGGCAAGAGATAAATGGTGCAAAAGCTGGGAAAACGATAATACGGGCAGGGAAGTCTGGCAAAACTTAAAAGGGCCCTCAAAATCGGACGAATGGTGGCAGCAAAATAGGGAAGAACAGGTGACAATCGCTAGGTACAGAACGGGACGCTGTCCAATCGGTGCCTATTTTGCTAAATTTAAACCAAACTTCGACTCTCGCTGCAGTCAACCACATCCTTTACGAGTGAGCAACACTACACCCTAAACATGGCCGTATGAGTGAAGCAAAAACTGGTTTGCATGAAGAACTGGCTCTGTACGGAGACAGAGGTTCTGAGAAGAACAGCCGCTTTATCAGAGAATAGAGTTCTCAACACCGTGCCCTAGTGCGATGAGACTCACACGGTATAGCTGCAAGGGAGCAGAAAATTGAATGAGAGTTTTTTTCTTCTTCCTTGATGGATTGCCACCAAGGGTTAACGGGCCTAAATGTGAATAAAAAAAAAAGATTGTCTCTCCTTCTTCAGTATTTAAAAGTTAGAGGGCAAATATCGAGTAATTAGAGTCGATTTATGAGAAACGTGTTCAGTAATAGTGTAACATTCGCAACGATAAGCCTGGATTGCTGCCTGGTCGTGCGGTATGAGCGCTGGACAGTCGTTCGGACTTCTCGATAGTCCTGAGTTTCCCCGTCTTCCTGCGGGAGGTTTTGGACTAAGGAAGTAAACTATCTTCAACTCTGAAGGAACAACCGAAACATAGAAAACATTTTTGTTTATTATTTTGAGCCTAAGTGATTGTGTGTTTGTGTGTGTGTGTGTTTGTGTGTGTGTGTGTGTAAGAGAGAGAGAGAGAGAGCGAGAGAGGGAGAGAGAGAGAGTAGAGTCAATATACAATTGGAAACTTTTATTTATGTCTCTCGTAGAGAATGTACTTAACTTTCTAATTGGACGGCATGGTCACTCATTAACTGGGAAGTTCTCATTAAGGCTAAGAAATAAAAATGGTTTACCTCATCAAGGTAACTAGCACGGTATGGTATAAGTAACTGGATACCCTTCATTAAGCAAACACATGTAGGCGCACACAGAAACACACAGTCACAAGTATTCATCTTAAGACTTTTTAAAATACTTGTACTGAAATTTAATTATCAATTAAGAGTTTTAAAATGCGTTGTTTTTTTTAAACTACCAAAAGTTTGTACCTGGTGTTTATTTAGTGTCCCTGTTCGTACGTCATTTCTTTATGAACACATCAGAGCCGTTCCACATGTCTGAAAATTGCGCAGGACGTAGGACCAATAAAGATATTGATATATCGTTTGTAAAGTTTACTCTAACTCACCCAGAAGTGCAGTGTGAAAAATTAAATTAAAGATAGTCAGGCACTTTTTTGTAACTATTGGAACTTGTTTCTGGTGAACTCCCAGCCCCTTATGCGGAGAACTCTTTAAGCTTATAAGATGAAATTCATTTAAAATTTTCGCTAGTGTGAACGTAATCGCTTTACAAAAAAGTAATTGAAAGTAATCAAGGTTGTGACTGTACGCCTAATCATTGAGATCATATATATTGTCCACCAGCCCACAATTACAATAAATTAACTAAACTGGGACAATATTGAAAATTCTAATTCCGAAGGGCCCCCGCGCAAACCCAGGTGTGCGCGCGTTCAGTTTTCGATACACTATCAAACTTAACATATTACGTCACGCAACTAGTAGGCCGGATTGTAGATAATGCCGGGGACGAATTTGACGACCAGTCCGCCACCGCTTGGAAGGGAGGGTCCACTTTAAAAAGTTTGAGAAACAGTGCATAGAGTGAACCCAGTTTAAGATAAGATAATATTTTTATTGATCCAATCAAATGGAAATTCAGTTTCACAACAATTGACCACATCAGCGTAGCTACTGTAGCAATAACATTATAGATGTAAATACGAACAACATTCAGACACGAAACACACACACACTCACAACCAGCGCTTTATGAATGAGACTTCTATGAACTTCTCGATGACGACAGATGATCTTGTAATACTCTGACCGAAAGTGGGATG
Organism: Biomphalaria sudanica; assembly: GCA_036873155.1. Lineage (NCBI taxonomy): Eukaryota > Metazoa > Mollusca > Gastropoda > Planorbidae > Biomphalaria > Biomphalaria sudanica. The sequence continues at coordinate 386,895 of JAZGLO010003512.1, forward strand.
AAGGAGTTTTTAAATCTTTCTGTTTTAGTTCTAATGGAGACGACCACTTCGTTCAGATCGTATGTAATAGTGGATGCAGGGTGCAGGTTGTTTTTAAGAATCGTGAAAGTTTTTGAAAGGCATCTTTAATGGAAAAGCTCTTCAAGAGATGGTAGCTGTGTTCGAGATCATGTGTATCTCTATATATAGTTCAATCGATGTCGGCTGTGTCTTACAATATTATAGAAATGTTAAGGTTACTTCTCAGGTAGGAGGGGCTCGTTACCTTGGCTGGCTACCCATCTAGCTAAACTCTGAATCCAAACCTCCGTTGCCTTGCGGCTAGATCCAGTTGGATCTGTCATTAAGAGTTCAGTCTAAGCACATGAAACTCTAGAACAGCAAAGATCCCGCTTATCAGCCTGACTGAACAAGACGTTCTGTCTGGCGAGGATCGAAGCAGATATATTGACAAAATTGCTATTTCCGATGACCTGGACACTTCTGACTCACAGGCTAGTAAGTGGCAGAAGTCCAAGCACACCGTCGACCAATGACATTTTCCTATACTTTTCAGGCTTACCGTGCGGGACGTCATTTTTTAAACAGCTCCTGGAGGAACGGTGCCTGGACTGTTGACACGGTCGTAGGAGATCTCTTACAATTCCTCGCAGTGCAATGGAAACGCTCTCGCGTCCTAAAGGAGTTTTGTTTTGTTACCCATTCGTGTACTCTTGCGACCGTTTCCACCCTGGCACCACGCTCAAACATGGGGAAAGCTTCAGGAGTTAACATTAGCTTGCAACACACAGAACCTGCAACGCTACTGACCCCTGTATTGGGCATTGACTGTTACCTTTAATACATCGCTTGAGTTGAGAGTGGGAAACTGCTGTGTGGAAAGGTGATAAATGCTGTGTGGAGATGTGGAAAAATCTGTGTTGAAAGGTGATAAATGTTGTGTGGAGATGGGTTTAACTGTTGTGTGGAAAGGTGAAAAATCTGTTTTGAAAGGTGATAAATGTTGTGTGGAGATGGGTGAAACTGTTGTGTAGAAAGGTGATAAATGCTGTGTAGAGATGTGGGAAACTGCTGTTGGGAAAGGTGATAAATGATGTGTGGAGATGTGGGAAACTGATGTGTGGAAAGGGGATAAATGCTGTGTGGAGATTTGGGAAACTGATCTGTGGAAAGGTGATAAATGTTGTGTGGAGATGTGGGAACTGCTCTGTGGAAAGGTGATAAATGTTGTGTGGAGATGTGGGAAACTGCTCTGTGGAAAGGTCATAAATGTTGTGTGGAGATGTGGGAACTGCTCTGTGGTAAGGTGATAAATGTTGTGTGGAGATGTGGGAAACTGCTCTGTGGAAAGGTGATAAATGATGTGTGGAGATGTGGGAAACAGCTGTATGGAAAGTGATAAATGTAGAGATGAGGGAAACTGCTGTGTGGAAAGGTGATAAATGCTGCGTTGAGATGTGGGAAACTGCTGTGTGGAAAGGTGATAAATGTTGTGTGGAGATGTGGGAACTGCTGCGTGGAAGGGGGAACTCTGTCTAGGGAGGGGGAGTGGATGTTTGGAGAGTGGGGAAAATGCTCTGTGGGTGATTTAAGGTTATCAAGAAATGTGTTTAGTAGACATTATACTTTTTTGTTCTAATATAGAGTATTATTTTCATTTAGCCATAAGAGAAATGATAAAATGTGCTCTGATATGCCTTATTCAGACTCACTTTTGCTTACTTCATTCCGCTTAAATCTAGGTCATCGATTTCGGTACATGTCACCACTGAAACATAGGAATGAATATTTCCATATCATACAGCTACTCTCCAAACAGTCTGTATTATCTTTAGCGGCCCCCGAAAGGGGAAAAGACGCTATTAGTTTTGTGCGAAAGGACTATCCGTCTGTTCGTCCGTCCCGTTTAGATCTCGTAAACTAGAAATAATATTGAAAATCCGACATCACAATATTTTAGACCATTCAAAGTTCTGATGCAACGGCTACTTTTTTTTTCCTGAAAGCGAAAAATCTAATTTTTAAAATCAGTTATGCAAGCAGTTTTTTAAAGAGAAAAAGCTAATTAGTATGCATTATAAGTTAGACCTAATTTAAAACGAATAGTAATCTTATAAACTTCTTTTTTTAAATCATTTATTTTATAATTGCAGAGTTTGAATTAAAATTGTAATTAAGCTTTTTTCAAGACAATTACATCATTTAAAGACCAGGTTTGCTCGGAAGAGCCAAAAATTTCAATTTACAAAATTTTTAAGTTTTTAAAGAGCCACAAAGTTTTTTTCTTGCCAACTATAAAAAGTTCTTAGACAATGAATTTTTTTTAATGAAAAAAAAAAACGAATTCATATATAACTAGTAACAAATTAGATAAACATTTACTTGAACTTAACTAAGAAACAATCGAGCAAACAAATTTAGTGGGAGCGATGGCTTTGGTTTTAGAAAGTTTGGATACATTTGGCTCATAACTTGTTTTTAGTTTCAAACACGACTCTAAATTTTCATTTGTTAGTTGGCTTCTTACTTTACTTTTAATTCTATTCATCCAAGAGAACGCTTGCTCGCACGATTAAGTCGATCCAAAGATAATCAGCACGTCGGATCCCTACTTCACCTCACAGTAGCAATATCTGGGAGATTATTCCATGCACCGAATCAACTCGCGGCATTCTTTTTAAAACTGTCCATTTTTTGTTGCGTTACGTACATACATTTCTGGACTTTCAACTCTTCCAACTTACTTTTTTTTATAACTGTGCTGAAGTAATTTGTGCCAAAAGTTGCACTGATTTTATCGTGATACTGCTTTAGACATTAAAAATGAAGTAATTGACCGCTCTGACTATCTTCTGCAAAAAGAATTAATTTTTCTTCAAAACAAATCAATTCCTCTACCAAAACATAGACTGGGTTTTCCTTTCTTTGCAGTTTTAGATTCATCTCATTTAAATTTCGCTCTATTTAATTTTTAGTTTTCAATCATAAAGTAAAATTTTGGCAACTATTTGTTGTTCTCTAATTCAGTGTGATAAATGCCTTTATAATTTAGAAATGTATTTATTTCTTTCAAGCACAAAGCAAAACGTTTCAACACCTTACCTTTGGAAAGTCATAGCACTTTTTGGGAAGAAGGAGGTCGGAATACTGAGTCTTCATTTCGATTAAGTGGTAGAGTGCTGTTAATAATCTTGATTACCGAATTCAAGACCTCATCTATTTCAGTCGGAATTGTTTTGGGCACAAAGCGCTTCTTAATGCATTATTCAGTGAAACATAAGAATTTCGTAGTTTATTTTGCTCCGACGAATCGTTGTTGCCCTTTTATTTTTTCCTGACATTCTTCTCTATCAGTTGCTATTTAAATTATTTTATTTACATCGATCTTATTGTCTTCAAGGTATTTTCGCATAGTATTCGCTCTATCGTCCCCTCTAGTTTGTCACGAGAGCGGTAGCAATCCTAGGAACGACATATACTTGACCAAAAAACTTATTTGTGCCGTGTCTTTGTGTCGCAAGACTCATCTATAGCAAGTGATACGGCAGAAGAAAGTTGAATATCTTCCAGCTGCAAATTTACATTTACATTTGAAGACATTTTAGCTATCTATTTTGTACTGTTTCAGCTGATATTTGCAAATCTTTTTTTTTTTCAAGATTTCTGGTTTGTTTTTGAAATGACGAAACAGTTCTTCAGTTGTACGTAGAAAGAAATACTCACCATCTGTCAATGGTTTGCCTTTTTGTGTCATTTCTAGTGGTACCGCAAAGCTCGCCATATTAGCATTACTTCTACATTACTTCTAGCTTTGAGAAGATTATTCGCTTCTCATTGACTTGAAACAACAAACTATTCGTCACAGTCAAATCACTTTATGAAGACGCCAATCCGTCTTGCGTCGAAAGCAAATTAAAAACCACTTAGAAACATCCAACGACGGCCGATAGCTTCCGACGGAGTGACAACAGTGACGAAGCGTGTAATGTGGGAGGGGTGTGGTTAAAAGCGAGTACAAGAGGCTGAGAGATAGACTCGGTGCCTAATCCTCGTCAGACGATTCAGATCTTAAAAAAAAAGTGTTTCGATAAAATAAATAATATTAGCTTATGGAACTAAAGAGCCGCAGCTTCACATCCAAATTGCCGTATGTGGCTCGCGAGCCGCAGGTTGCCGACCCCGGCTATAGACCACAAGGTCTGAAAGGGGAACTAATTAGGCCAGGTTCACATCTAACTTTGTATTCACTTGCACCTATCCTTTGATCTGCAGAACGATTGGGGCACTACACAAGATCTGTCAACCTTTTTTCTCCATTCTTATCTCCCATTTGTCTTTGATATAATTTCATTTGGATGTTCTTTCTGAAAATATTGAAGCCTGCCTGGGTGGACCACTTCGGGGGCCGATTTTAAGTTTGTGTTTCCACACAAACTGTCTTTGTAACCTTGTTATTTATTTATTTTGTTTTGCGGTCCCCGTAAGATGAAAAAACCATTGTTAGTTTTGTGTCGTCTGTCATTTCTAGATTGAAAAAAAACAACAATAAAAGCTCATAAAAAGCCAATTTCTCCTTAAGCTTAAAAAGTATGTACATTATATATGTATGATTCAGTAAGCTTCTAAATATCTACAATAGCAACATTTTTAATTAAACAGTTTAGGCATGTTGTTAGTTAAAGAAAAAAAGCTGTCTTTTGAACTGCAACGCTAAGTAAACAAAGAGCCGCCTACGAGTTTGTGCATAAGCATAAACTCCATTCGTTTTTTTCATTTAAATTATTATTTTTCAGACAGAAAGAGACAGAAAGAAAGTATACATGGATGAACTATATTAACAGTTTTTAAAAGACGACATAGATACAGAAAGAGAGAGAGAGAAAGATAGAAAGAGGGAGAGATACAAAGAAAGAAATAAGGAGAGAGGGAAGAGAAGAGAAATATAGTTTAAAATTATAAGAGATTAAAGAGAAGTTTATTCTGCAACAGGGGCGAACGAGCCTCGTGTTGAACGCTAAGCGAGAATGAGGCTGGGGGAACGTCTCAATTTTCAGCCCTGACAGACAACAGACGGACAGCAGACATTAGCCGGACCAAGCGAGTTCCCCGGATGAGAAATTATGTTGTCACCGCAATCTTATTGAGCGGGACAGAGAGAGCTTGTTTAGTGAAAAAAGGAAAGGGGAAAGGGGCGGGATGTTTCTTTCTCTCTCTCTCTCTCTCTGTCTCTCTCTGTCTCTCTCTCTGTCTCTCTCTCTGTCTCTCTCTCTCTCTCTCTTATCCACTTTTTATTTTATTTAAAAAAATCTAAAGTTAAAAAAAAAAAGGGGAGATGATTGCTATAGCTTGTCAACAAAGGGAGGTAGTAAAACAAGTCCACTAGAAGGAAGATAGCTTCTGACAGCGGGATTCTTTCCCTTCTGGTGTGTTGTGCTATAATTACATATGAACGATGTTCTTGCCTAAAGACAAAAAAAAAAGCTGTTGTGTGATCAACGCCTACATTTTCTTTCAACATCTTTGTTGTCCTCATCACCACCGACCCCAGGACCCCCCAATTTTTGTCTCTCTCTCGAAACCGCCTCGGCTGTCGACATTTATTCCCTAACCTTAGGATTCTGACAGCACCCAACTCAAAGAATGGACAACAATGCTGTAGATTTAGCCCCTTCTACCGTGTATCTAGGAAGGTGTGGAATTAAAAGGGCGCTTAACGCCCCTCACCATTAATCCCCCACTCCCTGCCCCCCCCCTGCGATTTTAAAAAAATAATTTCAAAGGTTTTGACATGGGGTGTGCCTGAAAAACAAAATTTGATGTTCCGAAAGTTTCAATAGATGATTACCTGCGTGCTAATTCGGGTGCATATGGGGACCAGGAGGGGTTTACAGATTGGGCGCGCCCCCTCGCGATGTAACAGAAAACTCCCGTTACACTGGCTCACAGCTCAGAGTCTTATGTCAGTAAGTTGGTAGTATTTCCAAATGGTTCTAAAGCTGGATTAGCTAGTAAAGCTGGCTTCCTCAATTATAATCTAAGTAGTACGGGTTTATTGGTCTGTTATTAATTACCCGTGAACTAAGCATACCCCCCCCCCAACCAAATACACACACGTATTACTCAAGCTACTACCATTTTAAATAGTACAAGAAAATACAATGCGAATATTTACTTTGCGACTCTGCAAGTACGTGTTATACTGGAGATATTCATAAACGGCGTCTTGGTGTATCTAGTGAAGCGGTCCCCTGATCTAGTGTAAACAAACTTAATTTCTATCATTTAGTTGGCAATTGATCTATGCCCCCCCCCCATACACACACAATACCCCCCTCACACAACCAACACATATACCACACTTACATACCTCTCTATAGGGCAGATGATGTAGAGACTAACTGTTACTATAACCATTTTACCGTTTGCAAACTGTGAGATCTCATAGTTACGGTCCGTTGTTTATTACTATTATTATAATTATAATTCATAATGTATATTACCACTTACATCATAATTTTTATTCCTTTTTTTTAATTATCTTAGTTATATTTATTATTTGTATATTCTTATTTGTAACTTTGGCGGTCTTTGTAGCATGTTTGCTTTGTGGCAAAACAAATAGAATTGTTAAATCTTAAATGATGTCCACAAACAACAAATCGCCGTATGTCTGGTGCCCATGAAAGTTTGGTGGACGTCAAAACAACAACAACAACATGAAGCTCCAAAATTCAAAAGTCTTCAACGAGATTGGAACTCGGGACCGCACTGTTCGGTAGTCGGAAAACCAAGCGATACATGCAAGTCGGCCACCATGCCCCTCCCACACACATACCCACCCACACAAACAGTGCCACATACAACCCGGCACATCCACACTACAGCCAACGCTTCACTTTCTTCCTCATTCTTCAAGTCTTTACGCCATTCAACAAACAACAATGGACTGCTTGGAACGTCTTGAGCTAGATAGGACTTTGAACAACTCACTCAGTATGTTTTATGTTCGCTTTAATGACATAACGCAGCGTCTGTCAGCTAGAAGTGAAAGACTTGAGGTTAATGACCGGAATGTCTGTAGAACTAATTCAAATTGTGACATCCAAAAAGATTCTGCATCCAGAAATGTGCACATGTCATAAGAGATTAGATGGACACTTGTCGTCTGCATGCGTGCGCTGTACAGTTCTTACAACGTTACGTACGCGCGTGAGTAGATGTTCCTCAAATCTGTCCCGGTGACTATTATGTCTTACGACTCATCCTTTTGCAAGACACGCACACTTTTTTAAAATGATTTCCTTCCTATCGGTTCTCAGTTCGCAGCCACTACCTCGACCATACACAAGCATGAAAGAAACACACATACGCATTATAAGTAACACACACACATGCGCGCGCGAGCCAACACACAAACACTGCAACACAAGTGTGCGTCTTATTTCAAGCTTCATCCACGAGCCGGAATTCTTCATTCACTCATCGACAATAACCCTTCCTTTCTCCCCCCCCCCCATCCCAGCCACCCTCCCCAACTCACCCCCCCCCTACTGTCCCTCTTTTTCACGACACAAGCGCCTGGCACGTCACATCTACCAATCAATCGCCCACAAAAAAAAAAGGATAATAGAAAACATTCCGAGCGCCTTCTTTTAACCAGACCGCATCCTAGTACTACTTCTAGAAGTCAACGATTCAGCCTCGATCTCAACCATGTCACATTCACATTTCTTCCACTTTTTTTTTTTTTGTGGTTTAACATTTTCTTGTTTCTGAATGTCTCAACGATGGTCTTTCAATCGCTTCAAGTCCTCGATGGCGCCATTACTTTTTTTTTTTCTTTTTTTGTCTGAAGCGGTAAAACGCCGCGACATTTTTTCTTTCTTGCACTCCTTGGCAAGCGGTCGCTCGGCGGAAGACGTTGGGCTAGGCACTATGGTTATACTGTGGACTCTCAATGGTAAATAACAACTTTAGCGACGTCGTTCTGGGGACGGATCATAAAGAAGGTGATGAGAGGGGTGAGGGGGAAGCAGGAGGGAGTTTGGAGGTGCATAATAGGCGTAGATTGAGGTAGAAGGGAGATGTCTGCTGATTACCCCCCCCCTTTCTTATTCTTGACGAACGTCCAAATCATCGGTGTCAGTTATTTGAAGAGGATGTCATGTCGGCAGTGAACTTTTACCTTGAATGGAAGCGCTATGCTGTCCCCTTTCCCACTTCCCATAATTCCTTTGTGTGTGTGTGTGTGTGTGCTCCAACGACGCTGCTCTCCTTACTATTTCCACCATCAACAGTGTTCACTTTGAATGTAACTTTTGATTTCTTCTTATCATGCACTGTTGTCTCTTATTTTTAACCTGTTTCGCTTATCTACTTGTTTCCATGTGCATCTTTGAAGTTTTCTTTTTTTTTCTATGCTTTTTTTAAATAGTATTTCTTCTACCCCCCAAAACCTTTTTTTAAATATTTTTTTTTAAACGATTTGGAATTTCTAGGAAAGGCCGAAATGAAGGTCAAATCTACAGGCTACGCTGGTGCTATCCAGGCTTTCTTTCTGTAGGGGAATATACAGGCTATGCTGGTGCTATCCAGGCTTTCCTTCTGTAGGGGAATATACAGGCTATGCTGGTGCTATCCAGGCTTTCCTTCTGTAGGGGAATATACAGGCTATGCTGGTGCTATCCAGGCTTTCCTTCTGTAGGGGAATATACAGGCTATGCTGGTGCTATCCAGGCTTTCCTTCTGTAGGGGAATATACAGGCTATGCTGGTGCTATCCAGGCTTTCCTTCTGTAGGGGAATATACAGGCTATGCTGGTGCTATCCAGGCTTTCCTTCTGTAGGGGAATATACAGGCTATGCTGGTGCTATCCAGGCTTTCCTTCTGTAGGGGAATATACAGGCTATGCTGGTGCTATCCAGGCTTTCCTTCTGTAGGGGAATATACAGGCTACGCTGGTGCTATCCAGGCTTTCCTTCTGTAGGGGAATATACACGCTATGCTGGTGCTATACAGGCTTTCCTTCTGTAGGGCAATATACAGGCTATGCTGGTGCTATCCAGGCTTTCCTTTTGTAGGGCAATATACAGGCTATGCTGGTGCTATCCAGGCTTTCCTTCTGTAGGGCAATATACAGGCTATGCTGGTGCTATCCAGGCTTTCCTTCTGTAGGGGAATATACAGGCTATGCTGGTGCTATCCAGGCTTTCCTTCTGTAGGGGAATATACAGGCTATGCTGGTGCTATCCAGGCTTTCCTTCTGTAGGGGAATATACAGGCTATGCTGGTGCTATCCAGGCTTTCCTTCTGTAGGGGAATATACAGGCTATGCTGGTGCTATCCAGGCTTTCCTTCTGTAGGGGAATATACAGGCTACGCTGGTGCTATCCAGGCTTTCCTTCTGTAGGGGAATATACACGCTATGCTGGTGCTATACAGGCTTTCCTTCTGTAGGGCAATATACAGGCTATGCTGGTGCTATCCAGGCTTTCCTTTTGTAGGGCAATATACAGGCTATGCTGGTGCTATCCAGGCTTTCCTTCTGTAGGGCAATATACAGGCTATGCTGGTGCTATCCAGGCTTTCCTTCTGTAGGGCAATATAATTTTCTAACACATGGAACCGATCCTTTGCGTCTTTAGTTTGATTGGGATTGGATATGGTCCGTAGATTGGGCATCACTGGTCTACAAGATCCCATTCCCAGGCTACTGGGAGAAATCTTTTCCTTTTCAATGGTTAGGTCCAAGTGGCCTCGTTACGACTGTTTTTTTAAATCGCTACCCAAAACAATCTCATAATGAAAAAGGTATTTTTTGGGGGATATAATATTATTTTTTTTCTCTGTTATCATTATCTTGTAGGAGGATTTCAGAGAATTAGTCCTTTATTTGAGATGGACTGAACAGTTGTTTTCAGACCATGCAATTCTCTCCATACAGCCTTTACTCCTTGTGAGTTTAAGGGCCAGATTCTTATTCGGGTCCTTGATAGATGATGCTGTTTTGAATTAGATGTTAGGCATTCTCCGATAACACTCCGCATAGAAGTCCTAATTTACTGATTCCGGAACGTATCTTAAAATTGGCAGCCTTAAAACAAACTAAAGACCATCAAAGAAAAAAAGTTGCCCAAATATTACTATTTCATGTTTACCATGTTTATATCGAAAGGATCTAGATCTAGATCTAATTTTAAACCACACTGTGCACAGATAGTTTTTTACTTTGACACAAGAAAATACAAAATATTTTCATTATTTAATAAAATTAACCTTCAAATTTGTGTTTCAAAAGTATTTTTACATAAATTTGTTCCTTTTATCTGCGAATTTAGACGTCATGATGTACTTATAATCCCATTCATTTAACAAATCGGGTAAACCCGTTTTAATTGTTCTTTATATCAATTCATCTCGTGCTCCTTTCGTTTCTACTAGATATGAATGTATCGGCTTAACGGGTAAACCCATTTTCGCAAAACTTCTTTTATTTTTGAAAGAGAAAAACTAAGTTTAACATACATCTAAATCCAATCCACTAGATTAACAGTACACAAACTAAGGCTGCAGGCCGCTGGTAATGTCCAGCTAGTATAACAATAAATGTCTCTGACGCTAACTTATCCTCTTTTTTACTGGATTTTTAAAAATCATCATCTTTTTTTTTTTTTTTTTTGTAAGCATCCTTCCATTGTATGCTCATCGTTATCACACTTTCTGTCTTACGGAGCATACATATCATATTAAATGAAAAAATGAAAACGATTTCCCAAACAGTAATAAGACCAGTAGCTATCTATGCAAGTGAGACCGGGACACTCACAAATTCAACAGAAAAGCTACTAAATATTTGGAAACTGAAAATACTTAAAACAACCTATGATGCTATACAAAATGAAACTGGGTGGAAGACACGCACCAAGCAGGTCCTAAGCAGGAGATATATCATTTGTATGAAGGTCCACCTAAAGCGATAGCTTCGAGGTCAAGGAGGTCACGCCTAAAGTGACGGAAACAAAGAAGAAATGACCTCGTTGGACATGTCATCTTGAAAGAATGCCAGAGAACAGAGGGACCAGAATTGTTTACAGACAAAAAACCAAAAGCCAGGCGACCATGAATTGGATTGACTATGTAGAGGCAGATCTACAACAAATTAGGGTTCTGGCATGGAGACGAAAGCTGAAGAGATATCTGAATGGAGGGAGGTGCTGAAGCAGGCCAGAGCCCTCCTTGAGCTGTAGCGTCACTGGGATGTGTCATGTTCTATTTTTGCTCTTCTTTGACATATTATCTGGCACATAAAGTACATGTCCTGTCCCTCGTATGGCCGTCTAGCACACTTCCTTACACGTATAACATATGCAGCATATATATGTCCTCTTCCTTAACCTACCTTCTGACATTTGACATACACATTTTTTTAAAAACTATCCATGGCGTGTCTTACATATTGGTGATTATCATTTAATTCCAGGGGCGTACGCGACCTCTTCTTTTTTATTTTATTTTTAGACCCACTAAAAGATTTAAACATTTTCATAAAATGCGAGAGCCTAATCCAAATGTAAAAAAAAAAAATTACAAATCTGACAAATCTTTTCAATTTAGCAAAAAGCTTGCCCGCATCTTCCTGTCCGAGGCTTATAACTGTTTTGGATAAAGAAGATTGAATGCGCGGACAGGCAAAGAGAATGGCCTTCCAGTAAATACGAATGGAGCGACAGAGAGAGAGGGAGAGAGAGAGAGAGAGCAAATGAAAGAGATTTGAGAGGGAATCGTGATGGCTGATCTGTGTTGAAACATTTCACGTGCGCTTTGCGGGATTTCAACGTCTGCTTGGACAAGGGGAAATAACACTGGGATCAGGTTAAGAATAAACACAACAAAAAATAAATAAATAAATAAAAAAAGAGTCGATATATTTAGACGACGCTTCCACAACATTGACACAATGGCGAAGTAATCATTTTAACAGATGAAAATACCTCCCGCTACCGTCCACAAGTTTAGCCCTCAAGCTAACACCCTCATACTTAATTTGTTAAGTAATCAGTAGAAATAATCTAAAAATAATGTGTTGTGCTATTTGGTAGATAAGCAGATGTGAACTAAGGCAAGAAACCTGCAAAATTTAGTCTTCACAAAAAGCCTTTCATTCAGTCAGCATCAAGCCCTTTGTCCTCTTTTTTTTTATTACCATTATTCTTATCCTTATTATGTTAGAAACGAACAAGTATTCTTTCTCTGGCGCTGCCGCGCTCGAGCTTCGTTAGAGAGAAACAAAATTCATTAAAGTCTCCCTTTAACAGTGAACACTGAGACATTGTCTGGTGATGTGTCAGGTCTGCAGCAGTTTTCTCTTTTCACAGGTAACTCGATTCTAGTAAGGGGTGTTCAAGACTTTGTACATATCAGTGAGGTAAGTTATCATTATCCCCTCAGTTGACATAACAACAGAGCATATTGCTATTTTAGACAATGTCCATAATCGCGTAGTCTCTAAGCCTAGGTTCCCATGTTTTCTTTGTTTTTCCAGCTCAGTTTTCGTTGTATTATGGGATAGTAGTTAGGCGAGGTCTATGGAGGTAACTGATTTTTTTTTTCTTTTATGTCAGTAAACAGTAGATCAGGGCGATTGAAATCCACCACTTTGTCAGTCAAAATAGGCCTATTCAAGTTTAAAAGGTTATCGGTTGACCACAGAGCCTCTTGTGCAGAGGCGTAGTGAGCAAAAACGTGCGCCGGGGGAAAGGTACTTTATTGGAGCACTCCCCTTCCCCCAATTTCAATGAACATCACTTAGAAATATAGGCTGCGTGTGACACCCCGCTGAGGGAGGCGCCCGGGGCACCGTCCCCCCTTGCCCCCGCCCCTCCCCCACTACGCCTTTGGTCTTGTGGCGAGTATTTTAGTAAGGAGACGTATCTTTCTTAATCTTTTTTTATTTTTTTTCTCTATTATTAGCTTTCCCGCTTAGTGCAAGATAAGCTTTGTTAATAGTTGTATGTATCTTGTGGTAAAAACTAGAAAAGCTAAAAAGAAAACTTGTTCTTTTCAGACATTTTGATCTATAGTGCAGACAATGTTTCTGTTTCTATCGCTGACAGTTAAAAAGTGTGTCAAGTGGTCAGTTTTAACAGCATTTACTTTCCACAACTAATGTCAGGTACCAACTGGAGCTGTATGGATTGATGTGTAGACTCAGGGGCATCGCTGTTCTGTAGTCTCTTGACCCGCTGAGGCACCACACATGATCAGTCGATCGTCTTTCTCCTTTCCTCTCTGTCTTTTCCCCTCGAATAGATAATGACAGGACCCTCCATTCTTTTATGTTGTCAATTTTTGTTAACAGTGGTCGTCATCGTGGGGCCCAAACGCAGTTGTAGTCCTCGTTGGTGATGCGGTCTTATACATCTATGATCTTTCTATAGTATCTCAAGTCCATTATATGTCTGTCTGTCTCTCTGTCTGTCTGTCTATTTATCTATTTAAGTTTCCTTTCAGACCTTGCGGACTATAGGGCAGTTGGTGTAAAGGTCATCTGTTTCTGTGGCCTACGATTAACGAGGGTGTCATGTGGCCAGCACAACGACCAACCACCTTTACTTTTACCCAACTACATATATTAAACATAAATGAATAACAGCACCAGGGACCAAGTTTTTAAGAGAGAAAGTAGTGAATTAAAATGCTACGAAAATAAGGGCATGCGCCGACCGAGGCTCGAACCTGTGACTCCGGATTCGACACCACCGCCTAGCGATAATGCACCAAGCGAAACTAACCTCTAGACCATTGGAATGTCCAAAAAAACATTCTTCTGATCAAGAGTCATTTCGCCCGTATGCAAATTACCACCCCAGTGGTCAAAGGTCACAAGCCCCAGCTAGCCCCTCCACCACCCTCGCAGCATCCGTTCACCAACAATTTCGATATAGCCGACACAGACAGCCGTTAGGCATGTATTAGACAAACGATGGCTCCATCTAATTGTATATCTCTCACAAAGACAAGTGGACAACATAAACACATTACATATAGAAGCTTCAGTGGGTACGAGCAATAATGCTGTAAATGTAAACATAGAGTTGAAGCTAGGTGCTGAAACAAATGATACATATATTAAACATAAATGAATAACAGCACCAGGGACCAAGTTTTTAAGAGAGAAAGTAGTGAATTAAAATGCTACGAAAATAAGTGACCTTTGACCACTGGGGTGGTAATTTGCATACGGGCGAAATGACTCTTGATCAGAAGAATGTTTTTTTGGACATTCCAATGGTCTAGAGGTTAGTTTCGCTTGGTGCATTATCGCTAGGCGGTGGTGTCGAATCCGGAGTCACAGGTTCGAGCCTCGGTCGGCGCATGCCCTTATTTTCGTAGCATTTTAATTCACTACTTTCTCTCTTAAAAACTTGGTCCCTGGTGCTGTTATTCATTTATGTTTAATATATGTATCATTTGTTTCAGCACCTAGCTTCAACTCTATGTTTACATTTACAGCATTATTGCTCGTACCCACTGAAGCTTCTATATGTAATGTGTTTATGTTGTCCACTTGTCTTTGTGAGAGATATACAATTAGATGGAGCCATCGTTTGTCTAATACATGCCTAACGGCTGTCTGTGTCGGCTATATCGAAATTGTTGGTGAACGGATGCTGCGAGGGTGGTGGAGGGGCTAGCTGGGGCTTGTGACCTTTGACCACTGGGGTGGTAATTTGCATACGGGCGAAATGACTCTTGATCAGAAGAATGTTTTTTTGGACATTCCAATGGTCTAGAGGTTAGTTTCGCTTGGTGCATTATCGCTAGGCGGTGGTGTCGAATCCGGAGTCACAGGTTCGAGCCTCGGTCGGCGCATGCCCTTATTTTCGTAGCATTTTAATTCACTACTTTCTCTCTTAAAAACTTGGTCCCTGGTGCTGTTATTCATTTATGTTTAATATATGTATCATTTGTTTCAGCACCTAGCTTCAACTCTATGTTTACTTTTACCCAACTAATATCAGGTCGCCATTAGAGCTGGGTAGACTCAGGGGCGCCTAAAGATCCCAAAATTCAAAATCCCAGTCTTCACCAAGATTCCAATCCGGAACCTCCGTTCGGAAGCCAAGCGTTTTTCCGCTCAACCACCGCGCCTCCGTCTATCTATCTATCTATCTATCTATCTATCTGTCTGTCTATCTATCTATCTATCTATCTATCTATCTATCTATCTATCTATCTATCTATCTGTCTGTCTATCTGTCTGTCTATCTGTCTATCTATCTATCTATCTATCTATCTATCTATCTGTCTATCTATCTATCTATCTATCTATCTATCTATCTATCTATCTATATGTCTGTCTATCTGTCTATCTATCTATCTATCTATCTATCTATCTGTCTATCTATCTATCTATCTATCTATCTATCTATCTATCTATCTGTCTATCTGTCTATCTATCTATCTATCTATCTATCTATCTAACTGTCTGCCTGCCTGCCTGTTTTCTGTCTATCTATCTATCTATCTATCTATCTATCTATCTATCTGTCTATCTGTCTATCTGTCTATCTGTCTATCTATCTATCTATCTATCTATCTATCTAACTGTCTGTCTGTCTGTCTGTCTGCCTGCCTGCCTGCCTGTTTTCTGTCTATCTATCTATCTATCTATCTATCTATCTATCTATCTATCTATCTATCTATCTATCTAGAATCTACTTGAATACTTTTTTTCTTTTCTCCTTAATTTACATCATATTAAAAATATTTATTGCCAAAAGTAAACCTTCTTCAGTAGCCACTCAGCACTAGAACAATGTTACATGCTGGACTCGAGTTGTCCCTCTACAAAAGGTTAGAGGATTAAGGGTGTGTCCGGAACGAGGGGCTTCTTGTAGGGTGGGGGTTGCACCACATCGTCTCTAGATTCGGAAAGCGGAGTGATAAATGTAACAAGCATCAGAAAACAAAACTATTCCTAAGTGTTTCTAAGTGGGGCCTCGAGCGGAGCCCCCGTCCGTTCCTTGACATATAGAAGCGGTGCACTTAAATGTCTATAAACTTTTGTTTACTCTCAAAAGTATGTATCAACACATTCGTCAGTACTTCTGGGACCTGAGCGGTTGACCGTAAAATAAACATTCAAACATTAACTAGCGAATTAGTATATCGGCAGTTTTCACGTAATACGAAATGTTAAGGTTGCTTAAATTGTTTACACTATAAACAACAAGTTTACATTTCAGGAAAGAACAGCAATCTTCAAGCAAACTAAAAATAGCCATGTGAAATTAAAAATAAAAATCAGTGCTCTTTTCAGTCGACAATTGTTTTCATGCATATTGTCGAAACTTAGTCACAATATTTGAATCAGTCAATAACTTTCAAGCTTCATGTTTTGTCTATTTTGCAAATTTATTATTGAAATTAAAATATTGTGTGTTAATGCTAATAATCTTTTTATAATTTCTATTTTATTTCGTAAAGTGGAAATTCTTATGTTTTTGCTTTTTTCTTTTTCGCCTAATTGATATTGAATCATAAGATTTAACTTCTAAATCTGAAAACGTGATTTAGTGTCTTAAAACAGTAATGTCTTTAACATGTGTATTTATGTGTGTATTACATTTAGTTTCGTCATCAGATATTCAGTATAAGATATGAAATGTGACTGTGGTTACCAAAGCCGAACATGTATGTAAATATAAACCTTGATGACATAACTGTGAAGCCATGAAAACATGGCCTCAAGTTAATATTATAAAGTAAAGTAAAGTTCCCCTTTCAGACCTTGTGGTCTATAGGGCAGGTAATGTAAAGGTCATCTGTTTCTGTGGCCCACGTTTAACGAGGGTGTCATGTGGCCAGCACAATGACCAACCGCCTTTACTTTTCCCAAACTAATGTCAGGCACCCGTAGAGCTGGGTGGATTCAGAGGCGCCCAAAGATCCCAAAATTAAAAATCCCAGTCTTCACCAGGATTCGAATCACTGACCCCGGTTCGGAAGCCAAGCGCTTTACCGCTCAGCCACCGCGCCTCCCTAGTTAGTATAAGCCTCGCTATTAACCCTTAACTTTAATGCCATCTTGACCAGGGCATTTGCTAAGTTACACAGGGAATGGCGTATTGATTTCTTTCTTCGAGGAGGAAATTAAACTGCTGATTACTAAGTCTTGGGGAGTCGAAACTTTTAGACACAGGTGCTGCATACGTGGGGCATCTTGAAGTGAAGAAGAAAAAAACTGTAGGGTTGAGGGTTGAAACAAAGTTACTGTGCAGTGTGTAAAGAAAAAAAAAGTTACTGTGCAGTGAGTACGTCAATATTGCAACAAGCCAAAAAAAATTTTTTTTCTAATGGGAAACAAAAACTTGGTGTGACTTCTCTTCTTAAGACGTGACTTTGTGATTGAGAATATTTGTATTTCTGTCACGATCAGATTGTTTGTTTATTCCCTTCCCACCCGCTCCTTACTCACCCCTTGTTTCTACTTTCCAGTCTCAACCTGTTCGTTGTTTAGTGTTCTCAATTCAGTGGAGCCTATACGTTGTTTTGTCTTTTGTAATTGTTACTGTTGGCTTACTTTTTGCGTCTTAGTTTCGAAGAGCTTTGAAACAGTTCGACAACTTAAAATTACGTTTTTTTACCTAGACATTTCGCACATAAATTCGTACTGCGTGACAACACATTTTATTAAAAAAAAAATTAAAAAGATCTTTTTTTTTAATTGCTTCATTAATTTAAAAAATTAAAGCGAAGTATTTTTAATTGCGGAGGCGCGGTGGCTAAGCGGTAAAGAGCTAGGCTTCTGATTCGGTAGTCCCGGGTTCGAATCCTGGTGATGACTGGGATTTTTAATTTCAGGATCTTTGGGCGCCTCTGAGTCCACCCAGCTCTAATGGGTACCTGACATATGTTGGGGAAAAGTAAAGGCGGTTGGTCGTTAAGCTGGCCACATGACACCCTCGTTAACCGTAGGCCACAGAATCAGATGAACTTTACATCATCTGCCCTATAGACCACAAGGTCTGAAAGGAGAACTTAGCTTAACTTTAATTTTTAATTGCGGGATTCATGGGAACTTAGAATTATATTGTAATATCCC